>OX419716.1:83025424-83562869 GCA_948474765.1 Patella depressa
ACCACGCATATATTTTTTTTCCTGAAACACCTCTGCCAAAGTCGCCCTGCACCTTATCTACGCATGCGCCTTATACACCGAAAAATACGGTAATCAGGCCTGGAAATAATGACAAAATGTCAGCCACTCATGAGAAAGTACCTGACATTTTCAACTTAGTGCCGGACATGCATTAATAATATCAACAAAAAAGGCAAATCAGTGCCGGACAAATGACAGGCACCAGAAGTTTTGTGTCTGACAAAGCTTGAATCTGTGCCTGACATTGTCAGTGACAGGTGCCTTATTTCCAGGCTTGGGTCTAATGGAGATGGACATGCACCATACAGTCATATTCCTGAAGCAATGGCCCGAGAAATCCCTCTCTGGCCATTGCTGGAATAGCGTCTGTTTCTTGAACTTATGCGGGAGTGTGTCTATTCTTTCCGTTCAATGATAGCTATCACTTAAGTACAGCAACATGACAGTCCTTCGTTTAATCTGTGTCTTCCCTAAAACTTTGGACAGTGATTTAAGGTATTAAAAATGGTGAAAGTATGTTCGTTTCCAAACAGCATTGTTTACATTTCATCCGACTTGATAGCCTCGTTTGTCACGCAATTAGTTTTACTGCAGTATTCTGCTATGCACAGGTTAATTAGGCATAATAAAATCGTGAGTCATGACGTAACGTTATGTAAACATATTTGGTCCAATATTGGCACTCATTTTAAATGTAAAGCTTTTGTAGGGCAGCTAGTGATTGGTTGGTAGACAGACTACTGACCAATCAAAATTTAAAACAACAATATCCACTCATAATAGCAGTGTGTAGTAGGATTACCTCTAATCAAACGCAACACTGCGCGGAGTATGCATACAGTGTGCTATGAGGGAAATTTTACCAGTACACCAAACAGTGATCACTTTGATCAGGATAAAGTAATTTGAATGAAATTTTCAATATATTTATATTACATTATCTATTTTCGAACTATGATAGCAAGAACAGCTAGCTCTTTATCTAAATCTTACATAATATATCTTTGAATAAAGTCCAATACCCTGTGAACCCCATCTGCAGTGTCAAAGCAATATTAATTTGATTATGAATGTTTTGTATTTTCAGTATTGTCGAGATAGTTGTCGAGGTCAGGCGTGGAGTGTAGGCTGTGTATTAGAAGTATTATACGATCTCGAGAACATTGATATGCCAGCTTCGCTCCCATCCACACTCCCTTCCTCCGATTCAGTTCCAGATATAAATGGCAATTTATGTTAAAATCGTGTTCCACAATTAATATTAACATATCTTATGGTTGGTTTTATTCTAATACAAGATTTTACATCTTCTCTTACTAATAAGATTGTTTGGGTGGCTGTGTGATCTGATGCTTGCACTTTAGCTCATAAGGCCTGTACCAGAGTCGAGGGGTGTGGTATCGAGCCCATGCTTTACGTGACGAGGAGTAGGGTTGCCTGTTTAACCTCCCAAGTGTTGTTAAAGATGCCTACACGTAAATGAATTGTTGAATTAAAATTGCACTAAATGTTATTTCAGACATGACCTATTTTGTGTTGTGTAGACGTTCAATCTGCAGCATGAGAAGCTAACCCTTACTCTAACCCCAACTCTGCTCATCTCCAGATACATAGCAGAAAGGTAGGATCGTGTTCCGAAGGTGTGTGTCGCAACTTAACCTGCACATAACGGCTTGCTGCTTCACTCGACATATTACTGACGCAATAATTAAGCATCGTCGCTTACAGGATAAATCTGACATTTTGCAGCTCAAATTAGTGGTCACACCAAATATTGATTTTACAATTTCAATATTCTTAGTCATTTTTCAAATAGTTTTCAAATATTCTTAGTCATTTTTCAAATAGTTTTCGAATATTCTTAGTCATTTTTTTAATAGCATTTGACTATTTGATTCAGTTTTAATGTTGTGAATCAATTATTTTCTCTTATTTTTTTGAATATACGACCTATCTGACATAGGGCCTAAATATGGCCTGCCTGATATGCGGCCTATCTCATATCATTATATATAAACATAGTTATTTGTTATATTATAGTACAGGGGCATTAATTGAATTAAAACAGCATTTCATAAGATTTGTTGCCATGTTGTCTGTGATATTGGAACGTCAGTTTTTCCGACGTGGTTTCCCATTTGTCTGTCATGCAAGAAGGTGGGCCTGACAAGGACAACTATCTAGTTGTTTGTATGGGATGAAAAACCGAGGTCTCATGTACATATTGGGCGTGCACGTTAAACATCCCTTGGCAGTGGAAATTCGATATACAGTAGGCTGTAGTGCCGCTGGCTGGGAAAAATTTACCTCATAGCAGACATCAAAGCATATGCAGGTCTTCATTAGCCCAGTCGGGGCAGAACAGTAGGACGTTAAACCCTATTTCATTAACCCAGTCGGGGCAGAACACTAGGACGGTAAACCCCATTTCATTAACATTAGAATTAAAGATAGAGTAGTGTCATTATAATGAGAAAAGTTATTCATTATTTTATTTTCTTCAAAATGTGCACAAAATTATATCAATCAATCAATCAATAATAATAACCAAAGAGAAGTATTTTGTTTGTTTTGAGAATTGTTATTATATTATATAATATTTTAATATTAACCAGTGCTTTCAGTTATAGAATTATATTTTGTTGAGTTGATATAATATTAATATTTAACCAGTGTATTGACTTCAGTATATGATATAAATATTTGTGACGTGTGAGTCAGAAATCGTAATTCATTTTTTACGATATTTGTCAAAACTTGCTAAAATATAAAAAATATAGTTCACTGTTTATGTCATATCTGAACTTATATACCTTTCATGTTATATCATTATAAAGATATTTATAGCTTATTTTGACATTTTTGTTCAGATGGTAATAAACTTGTGATCTCTGACTCATTTTGCTATCATAGGTCACATGTATATACTCAGCTGTGAGTTATTGTATATACTATGGATGGAGATATCGGGTACTGGCTCTTGAGTTATTGTGTATCCTATATAGCAGTATTAGGGATGATGTACTCAGCTGTGAGTTATGTATCATCTATAATACTACTGTGAGTTATTGTGTATATACTATAGAAATATACAGTACTCATCTGTGAGTTATTATGTATACTGTATAGCCAGATATGATAGTCATATGTGAGTTATTCTATATATAATCTATAGTCTATTATATAAACTATAGAGATATACTGGCATGAGTAGTATAATATGTAGAGACCTAATCCTAGTCTATGAGGATATTCAGTATAAACTATATATAGAGATGTATATGATACTCATCTCTGAGTAATATGTATAATCTATAGAGATATATTATACGATGCTAGAAAGTGAGTTATTGTGGATATACTATAGAAATATATTACACTCATCCAAGTCATCTGTGAGTTATATGTATAATCTATAGATATATATATTATACTAGACCATGAGTTATTGTATATACTTTAGAGATATACTGGTGTGAGTTATATGTATAATCTATAGAGATATATTAGACTTGACCATGTGTTATTGTATAAATACTATAGCATATACTGGTATGAGTTATATTTAGAGACCTAATATTAGTCTATGTGTTATTGTATATATGGGAATTTTATTAACAGTGTATTTGTTATGGCGGATGTGTATGGTTTATAAAATATTACCTAAATGATATAAAGTTGTTAGCGTTTTTTAGTTTCTATTTTTAGATGTAAATATTAAACCATGATATTATGTTCTGTCCTAAAATTTCAACACTTCCTTCCAAATGAATAATCCTATGGATAGAAAAGGATAAAATAATTGTCAGTTATTTTGTCTTATACTCAAATCAAAATTGACCTGTGTAACGTTTTCTGACTCTGTTGAAACCATGGTGGCTAAGTGTGTAAGACGCTGGTTTGCTAGCCTGGAGGTAGCAGGTTCGCTCCTGGTATTGGCAGAGAAATTTCATTGGGATTTTCTGCTGTGGTTTACCCTTGTCAGTGGTGCAGGACAGAGGCTCTGACAAGGACAGCTGTCTAGTCATTTGGATGGGACAAAAAACAAAGGTTATGTGTACATATTGGTGTGCACTTAAAAGATCTTTTGGTAGTTGTTATTCGATACAGGAGTGGACTGGAGCACCACCGTCTGAGGACAATTTCACACATAGCCCACTTTATGGCGTATGCCTATCTTCATTAGCCCAGTCGGAGCAGAACAGTAGGATATTAAACCCCATTGTGTGGATGGGCAGTTGAGCAGGATATATACACGGGTTATTTGTTTAGACACAAGTGTTGAAATTTTGCGATGATCCCAAAGTGCCAGCAAAAACAGCACCACAAATAAACCAGTAAGAATACTACCAATAATAGAACATTTTTCTAAGCAGCATGCCAGAAGTAGATATATTCCTCTATAAAATCATGTTAAAATAGTACTGTAACCTGCGAATTGTAAATATTTGAATAATCTTTTTTTTTACTTTAATTATTTGTTGATGTATAACATTTGCCGGAGTTTTGTGAATTTTCCGTGGCGATTCTTGTTTTAAAGAAATATAAGTAAAAGTAATTTTCCCTGGTATTTTTTGGGCTGGTGGAAATATATCAAAAAAAAGGTAAATAAAGCTTCAAACAAATCAGATGTTTTGTTTTATTTTTTGTGTCAAAAGATGATTTGATTTTCTGGCCCCCGAGTTCACAAAGCATTCTCAGACTAAAGTTATGAATTTACTCAAAATTATTCGCCTTATTTTAATTAAAATATAACCATTTATAAAACTTTTGTTATTCTAATGTATCAAATACAAGGAACTACGTGCAAAGTTTTGTGTTTCTGGGTCAAAGATATTTCTCGTAAACAGTGATTAGAAGTTGAGGTAATACTTAACTTATGTCTGAGAATGCTTAGTGAACTTGGGGCTTGTATAAAAGCTTGAAGTGGTGGGAGTACATGTGATGAATCTAACAACATGTAAATTGAGACAGTTGGAATTTAATAAAAAATACACAGACAAGATTTGCTGCACCACAGGTGGTGCCCATGTATGTATGGTTCAACCCCATTTCTGATTGTCTTGAATTAAAGATTCAAAATGTGAGGCCAAGAATCTATGGTAGGTATCATAATTCCAGAGAGAGAGAGAAATGGGGTTCAACGTCCACTCAACACAAACTAGGTCATTTCGGGACTAACATATGGTTTCATTTTATTTCAGTAATTCACTTGCGCGTAGGGGGTCTTTAGCAGTGAGAGTAAACAGGAGTACCCGGTGAAAACCCACGAGGTTGGACAGCCGACCCTACTCCTTGTCCAGTACAATCGGGGGATTCAAAACCACGTCAGTTGACTCAATTACAGACCTTACGATATAGCACTCCCGTTCTAACCATTCAGCCACCCAACCCCCCCTCAAACAGAGAAAGAATACTAATTGACTCAATGATAAATTAAAACTCACGGGTTAAATTATTGAGCAACTCGTCACTCCGACCCCAACCAACCTTTAGGGCCAAGAATGAAATGAAATGAAATGGGGTTTAACGTCCTAGTGCTAAATTGGGCTAATGAAGATGAACATACGCCATACAGTATGCTGTAAGTGAAATTTTGCCCAGGCAGCAGTGCTATGGTCTACTCTTACATCGAATTCCATCTGCCAAGGGATCTTTTACGTGCATGCCCATGTGTACACAGGACCTCGTTTTTTGTCCCATCCGAACAACTATACATAAGATAATGGATGAGGAATGTGTTTATTACAACATCAATAATAAATATTATAACAAGTATACAATAAACATCAAGTTTTATCAGATATTATCAGTTTTCACAACCCATAAAGATAATTCTATACTGAGCACCACAGAAAACGCATCACTTAGTTTTTTGTATAACAAAATGATCCTGTAAACATATCTTATCTATTGTGCAGCACAGCGTGTGTAAGAGCCAGTGGAGGACACACGCGCTACTGACAATTAACCATCTTTGTCGTACTTTTGGTTTTGACCCCTCCTACTTTGTACCATTGATTACAGACTAAACATCCATAAGTGTACAAATGTGTTGTTATTGATATGTTCCCATTTGAATATTGTTCACAATAAGAAGCAAAATAAATAAGATGAGTTTGCAGGATCATGTGTTTTCTATGGCACTCAGAATATATCTAACAATCTATTTAATTGATGGGAAAAATGAAATGCAACAGTTTCTACATAAATGCCATTTAATATTAATTTAAATAGACGATAAATGCACACATACAATAATACAATAGTTTGATTGATCTATTTGAGGCATTTAGACACATATATATAGATAGTATAATAAACTTTAATACATACTCATGGTAAATAGCTACTAATTCAATCAGGCGTTCTTTCAAAGATTATTCGCTCAAAAGTTGTAAAGACAATAACAGTGGCGGATCCAGGAATTTTTTGAGGTGGGGGTGACAACCCCATGTTTTGTCTCACCGACCGCGGTTTACGGAGTTAATTTCTGCCGCTAGTAACATAGATGCTGATTGTGTGTCGGATAAGATGTACACCGTGTGCTATATAATATATATACGACCATACGTGTGCATGTCCCGGTGGCAGCTTGTAAGACCTGCGATTCATATACTGGATCCGCCCCTGAATAAATATTAATAATATTCATATAAACTGGCCGATTATCATTCATTACGTATGAAATACAGAAACGAGCAATGTGCCAATTGTATGTTCAACATGTCAATCATACATTATTTCTACTAGATGAAATATTGGACTTGTCTGACAATTTCACTGAAATGCCAGAGGTGGGAACAAGTTGCAAGACCTTGAGTTTGAGTCAAGTCCAAAATCGCTGACTTAAGTACCAAGTTAAGTTGAGTCCCGAGTCTTCAAAAAGCCTGAGCCCTGTTCAATTCGCCAGTTCATCAAATAAGTCAACAATTATTTTAATAAACAGCCACCATTGTGTAAGAATTGGGAAATAAATCCTGTTAAATCCTGACTCAGTCTTTTAACTCGTAACAAAGATAATTAACCCATCATTTATTTGATATTTCCAATATAGGGACTGGTAATTACGAAGATAATTAAACTATCAGTTATTTGATATTTCCGATATAGGGACTGGTAATTAAGAAGATTATTAAACCATCACTTATTTGATATTTCCGATATAGGGACTGGTAATTACGAAGATAATTAAACCATCACTTATTTGATATTTGCGATATAGGGACTGGTAATTACGAAGATAATTAAACCATCACTTATTTGATATTTCCAATATAGGGACTGGTGATTACGAAGATAATTAAACCATCACTTATTTGATATTTCCGATATATGGACTGGTAATTACGAAGATTATTAAACTATCACTTATTTGATATTTCCGATATAGGGACTGGTTATATAATAAAAAATCTACGCATCTAATCTCAGGTCAATCGGATCAAAATACAGATCTATATTTCATTTCGGCATTTTATTCGATGACCAGTGGAGGTCGCGCCAGGGGTGATACAAATGGCTTTTGTACCTATGACGCCAAAACATTTGATTAACCAATCAGCATTGATGTTTCTAGTGGGATACCCATAGTTCCGTGCATCACACACCAAGAACTCACTGAAGCAGACCGTTTCATTGGCTAATCCCTCACATCAACTCGAATGGCTGTTATATAACAACTGTTCCAGATCCTAGTGTAGTAAAGACATATAGAACGAAACGAAATAGGATCTGTGCTTTAGTCCGATTGATTAATTTGAGAATTGAGTGAAATTTGATTAAATAATAATTACGTACACAACACTGAGACGACAATAGTAAATATTATATTAGTAAATATTATCTCATTAATAAGTGAGTAAAATACAATAAATCCTTTTGATTTACTAAATGACCTACAACTAATTTCTTGTACATTCATTGATTGTAGTGTTTACTTAACAACAATCTTGTAAAAGTCAAGTGGTCTGATTCCTGAACAATCATATCATTAAGTACAGAAAAAGAGGCAATCAATAATAAAGAATTATATAAAATGGTGTTTTAGAAATCCAGCTGCAACATAATATGCCATGCAGTGTGCTGTGAGGGCAATTTTGCGTGGACAGCAACTGTACACCATTCAGAAGGGGAAACCACCCCATAAAATGACAACAGCAGGATCGAAAACAGCATTTTCAGGTTAGCCAGCCTCTTCATCACTGACACTCCAATAATAAAGAGTAGACACATGAAATGAAATCAAGTGTTAAACCCTTAACCGGTCAACGTCATGAACTGGTCACGCTAAATAACGGTGAAATATTTATATGCCTATTTCAAACATCTTCTGTCAGATAATTATAAGTGAAGAGGATATAAGTTGATCTATAATTTGTTTCACCTTATTTCAAAATGCAAATTAAATACTAAACTAAATACTCAAATGCAGCTTATAAAAAAGTTCTTACTGTGGTCGCATATATCTGACCTTGACCACTTAGTAGTATAACGTTGTGAAACAAATATACGATTATGACCAGTTACGGGTTAACATCCCATTGGGCTAATAAGAATATTATAACATTAATTGGAATGATTTTGTTCATTAAACCGGTATATGGAATTATGATATAGATTCAAATACATATATTTAATAATAAGAAGAAGAAGAATTGTGTGAGTATTCTAAAAGATACCGGTATATTAAAACTATCACAACATAATAATGACATGGATGTTTTTGTCAAGTTGCCATTACTTTCGTTTCTTTTGTCAATTTGCCATAACAATAACTTTTAAACTCTACTTTCGTCTTTTGTTCACTATATATCCTATGATTATCATATATACATTGGGACCTTAATAAAAGGTGATCCACTATAAAACCCTGTTTTAATATAGGACTAGTAGCATGGCTCCCAATCAGGGGCCAAATTCACAAAAAACTTTATAAACAAATATATTTTAATGATGCGGTCATTTCATTGGTCGAGAATTAAAATCCTTGCACAAATTTTAACTTGTGGCCAATGAAAAGGCTGAGATCTTTTAGTTCTAGATTTAGGTGAATAAGACCCCACCCCCACCCCTCAGTGCTATCTATAATTAAGCTTTAGTGTATAACATTTTAAAAGTTCATGGTTATACTCTGACATTAGCCATATATGGACAATTCATAATAAGGGTGTAGTCAATACACTGTGACATCGGCCTTATATGGATAATTCATAAAGTGGATGCAGTCACGTATTAGACTTCTGATTCTACTTTATGTGGATTATTCATAATACGAGTGCAGTCGATCATTAGACACTATATAGATAATTTTATGCGGATTTCATTGCTAAACAATTGTAAATATATCTAACATTACGTTTTTATTCACACGTCATCAAATATGCCCCGTGGTGGTTTATTTGATGGTCGAGACAAGTTAAATCGTGACGGTGGTTGTGATTGGTAACTTGTAGAACTGTCTGCAAGTGGATCTGTTGTATGACTATCGTTATAGTCTAATGGTTCCACTTGACGTAATAATTCTGTTCTATCGTTATCGTCAGGACTTCTAGCTGTTGTATACATACCTACTCAAACAAAACACACAGGAATTAATACACTGTTTTATTATTCTGACAAAATTATTTGAAATAAAAATGTGTGGGACGACCTTCTCTAACTGAACCAGTCTGGATAATGATGACAGACACATGCCTTGCAACATTGACTGAGGGAAATCTTGACAAGGCAGTGCTGTTTCCGCATCATCAATGAATTCTAAATGTTGAGGATTCTTTTATGTGCACACCGATTGATACCTTAGACCTCTATTTTTTTACACATTCTTGATCCATGGAGAGAATGAGGAACTTTCTCTGCCATCTCTGTTTACTTTTCAATGAATTCCAAATCTCAAGGGTTCTTTAACGTGCACAACAAAGGATACCTTGGACCTCAACATTTTTTTTACATCCTTGATCCATGGAGAGACTGAGGAACTTTCTCGACCAAATCAAGATTAAACAGAGGATCTCCTGGTTGGTGAACTAGCACCTTATTTGCTGAGCCACCGCGACTCCCATGTTATTTTGATAACGACCATATATGTCAACTTCAAACTCAATCCCATTCAGTAGTGTTTTGCATCCTAAGTTTCTATGTGAAACAAATTTGGAAGACTGTGAAGTCAAAGGGATTCACATGAAGACTGCAGGCTAAGAGAGAGTATAAGTCATAAAGCAGAGTTTGCACCTGGGTTTCTACGTAAAATGAATTAGGAAGATTGTGAAGTTATAGGAGTAAACCTGGAGACTGCAGGCCAAGGAGGATTAAAAATGGAAGTTGCAAGTCAAAGGGAGTTTGAGTCATGTAAAATTGAAGGAATTCGGACAATCGACTAAATGATTATATTACCTCTACGTTCAGCACCACTAGGAATATCTTTAAATGCTTTAGAAGAACTATCACGATCAGCAAATCTTTCATTCCACATTTTTCTACGAGCATCACCATCAGCTTTTCTCTCCATTCTTCTTCTTTCTGTTAAAATAATACAAAATAAAATGGATTTAATGTTGCACCAACTGGGCTCATGCTGTCTTCACTTATTGAATTCCAACTTTTAGATGCATGCCCAAACTCTACATGGCACTTAGATACTTTGTGAAATCTGAACAAACTTTCTTTTAAACTATAAGTGAAACAATGAACTAGTAACTCACAATACTAGACTGAGAAATAATTGACTAGTATTTCAAAATACCAGGCCTGGAAATAATGAACTAGTAACTCACAAAAGCCTGACAGACTTCCAATTTCCATGCTTGCACAAAAAAAATAAATATTTTATAATCAAACCTCTTTTAACTAATTCTTTTCCTTCATCCATCAATTCCTGCGTCATGTCATCATCTCCGATAAATTGTTGAAATCCGAGGAAGCTTAAACATCTACTACCAAGACTAAAGTATGTACAGATACACAGTAAAACTATGAGTATAGGAAAATAAATATTAAAACCGTCGGATATAATAGATATAACATCCATATGGCCCATTATCTGAAATAAAAAAATACAACTGTATGAGAAATCCTCAATCTGATTAAAACACAGATCCTGTTTCAGTTTGTTTTTTATAGTTTTACTTTTCTTTACTACACTAGGATCTGGAAGAGTTCTTATATAACCCGCGCAAGAGAGATTGCCTAGGCTACCCTTTTACTGGCAGGGGACTCCATTCTGTACAACTCACAGGAGGAGAGAGAGAGAAATGGGGTTGAACGTCCGCCCGACACAAACTGGCCATTCCAATAATTTGCTTGTGTGTAGGGGTCTTTAGCCGTGGGAGGAAACCAGAGGACCCGGAGAAATGGGTTTTAACATCCACCGGACACATGATTCAATTTTATTTCAATAATATGCTTGCAAGTAGGGGTCCATGGAGAAAACCTGAGGACTCAGAGAAAACCCACGAGGTTGGTCAGGTGACCCTACTCCTTGTCACACGTCACACACAATCTGGAAATCAAAACCTCAGTACTTGACTCAATGACAGACCTTATAATACAATGCACACGAGCTAACAATTTGGTCATCTCCCCCACCCGGCTGACATTAGGAAGCCAAACTGTAAAATCGCATGGAACTTTCTGAGTAAACCCCTGGATTGTTTTATTAGAATATATTCCTGGAATTAAGTTTACCTGAGTATAGGATGTTTCTTCTTTATTTTGTTCACTGGTCACATGACTATCCAGGTGAATCAAACCCAGAAAGTTGAGACACATCGGAGGAGTCAGTCGACACAACATCCTGAAACACAAATTGACATAATAATTAGGTCAAATCGGTTTCAATGGAAACAGAAAATTTATTTATAAATACAAGAAAGACTTGGTCATCAAAATCTTGTGCCCTTTGTAAACTAAAAACTATGACAAATCTGTTTCCATGGAAACACAAAAAATACTTAATCCAAAAAATATCCAATTGGCAAGTCAAAATTATCGGTTGATGTATGTACAAAGTTTCATGAAGATATCTTGAAATGTTGACTTTTATTTCAAATTCAAATTATCAACGAGAGAGGGATGTGGTTTAACGTCCATTCAAAACAACCTAGGTCATTTTGGGGCTAACACATGTTTCAATTTTATTTCTGTAACTTGCTAGTATGTAAGTGTATTTAGTCGCAGGATGAAACCTGAAATAAATGTAACTCGACAACAGACCTTGTGATACAACGCGCACGCTCTAACCATCCCCTACAAGACATGAAAGGAAACCCCTGAAATAAATGTAACTTACATGCCAGTAAATATGATGCTGTGCTCGTTAGTTTGGTGATGGGGTGCGATATAATAATAGTTGAAAATCTTTATTTGGAAAACACTGTAGTAAGCACAGAAACATATATAAGATATCGTCAATATTGATGCAAACTGGAAAAAAAAACAGACAAGAAGATGTATCAAGGTGCTTCCATAACATATAGGATATCGTCAATACGATAGCAAACTGGAAAAAAGCAAATATATTGGGAATGTGCTTCGAACTTCCAACTTCCAAGGCAAAGGATATTATTCTCATAACTAGCAAATTCACATTCCACTTAAACCTTACAATTACAGACTCAATTGATATATGAAATGCTATAAAATGAGTGTTTCCCTTATAAACCATATTTTATTGAAAGAATAGAAATAGAGTCATGCGACTAGAACTATATTAACTTTGGGCATCAACTGGTAGCTAACGGAGCCCAGGCATGCACTATGAAGTGTGCTATGAGGTAATCTGTTAATCTGACAAAAAAGAAATTAGGATATTATATTTAACAGGACACAGTTTTTATGGGAAACAAACACTGGTTTATTCAACGTTTTGACAATAAAGCAGTGATTGTTTCACATAAAAAACGTGTTCTGTTAATGTGTTTTCCAAAGATTATGAAATTTGGATAGTATACAAATTGATAAGTTTATCCAATGGACAATCAACTATCAACTATATTAATATGAATACAGATATTCTCAGAAAATATAAAAAGTCCTCGATATCAATTTAAATACCTACCTCAATATACACGTAATCATAATTATGCTGAGCTAAATCTATAAACACGGCAAATAACGATAATATCGGATCCTTAATAAAAAACAAACATTCGGACCATACAACCATGAAGGAAAATATCATCAATATTATCGACAATCCCATCATAAACCATGGTCGGATTTTACACTTCCAATACCATTCTGAAATTAACAAACGTTCACAATTTTAAACTAGCCTTTACAAAATCAGACTTGAAACTCCAGACAAAAATCTGTCATTCTGGATTATGAAGATCTTTGTGAAAATCTCACGATTTGGTTACATTATCACTGAATATTTGCTACTATTACCAGCAGAGATTGACATAACGAACACTAGAGTTTTAGTTATGTTGGATGGACATCTAGACTTGATTTATTTCATAGTTCCGGTTGAAATATGCATGCAAAAAAAATCATAAGGACCCAGAGAAAGCCCACTAGGTTGAACAGATGACCCTACTCTTTGCCGCGTACAACCAGGGAATCGAAACCAAGCCAGTTGACTCAATGACAGACCTTATGATATAGCCATACCCCATGTGTGTATATATAACTCAACAACTCTAGGAGTATAAATATATAACCTGTAGTATATCTAACTCACTAACTTTAGCAGTATAAATATATAACCTGTAGTATATCTAACTCACTAACTCTAGCAGTATAAATAAATCACCAAGTGTAGGAGTATAAATAATAACAGAACACAATTTTTATGGGAAATCACTAAATGCCACTTAAAGATTATTGAGTATAAATAACCTGTAGTATATCTAACTTACCAACTCTAGGAGTATATATTGCCCGGACGAACTGATTATAATCTGTATTATAAGTACGACGGAATAAACGATCTGGATTGTTTTCGTTATTCATCGTATCTTCCACATCAAAGACTTTCTCCATCAACATCGTCCACTGAATCTGTGTTCGTTTCTCTAACTGAATACTCTGCATCACTTTCTTGTGTAATTTCACCATGTTTTTCTCTGATATACAATCCTGTGGCGATTCGTAATCTTCGTAATCATCCATTTTATTACGTACAGAATTACGCAACGATTCAGGACACTAAAAAAAAAAAAATTATCTAAATAATTTACATAAAATGAATGTGTTTTAACAGCCCACTTTTCATAAACCACAGTGGCTCAGTGGGTGAGACGTGGCTGGCTAACATGGAGGTCCCATGTTCGATCCCTACGATGCCCGAGAAAGTTCATCAGAATTTTCCGGACTCATTCCTCCTTGTCAGTCGTGCAGGAGAGAAATGCGATTTAACTAATGTCATTTCGGAACTAACATATGCTACAAACAGTGGGAGCAAACCGTAGGACCAAGAGAAAACTCATCAAAAACTGGGGATGCCATTGAGGTAGTTTATTGAGGTACGCATTTGGCTATGATAATATTGTTCACTTCCTCATAAAAGAACTCCTTTTTTTATGTCTGATGCATTAATGAGTAGTAAAATATAATAAATACCTTGGCAAGTATAGTGTCCATATTTTTACGAAGTGGATGATTGTATTTGATATTTTCAGCCAATCGTTTAGTCTCCTGTAATATAAAATCATGGTAAATAACCCAAACAAACAGAAAACACATTGTTTTTATACTAAAATAATCATCATATTTTATAACAATAAACACTGTGTTATTACAAATATGAGGGTATGAATTTTAACTACTTTATTCTGAGATTGACACCATCGAAATGTACAAATTATTTGTTCAAATGCCAAGGTACGGTACATCCGTGCCAGTCTCACAGTTGTGCATGACATGATTTCAACTTGGAAGATTCTATCTCTTATACTCATAATGGGAGTTTCAGAGTTTGAACGAAACGCAAGGAAAAGATGGTCTGCCTATCGGGTGTGGGATTCCTGACAGAGGCAAGCATTTCCTGTCTTAACAGAGGGTGATGCAGTGAGGATAGAGAGAATCAGACGAGAACGCCTTCGTTTCTATGGAATTCTATACAACAAACCCTGCATAATATATATATCACATTACTATCCCCTGTCTATAGTACAGAAGGATGGGGAGACTGACGAAAAGACAGAATTCATTTCCGTTTTGAGTTTTCCTGTCTCATCAGTCGAGACACGAATACTGTTTTACTTACATCAAGAACATCTTCTAAAGCCTCTTCTGCTTCTGTCTTTTCTGTACAAAGTTTAGCTATTTTAAAATGAGTTCTAGAGAGAGTATAACCTCGTTTAGAACTGTTCCAGAACGCTCTCGGAACCTCGACTAGACCATACCCTAACATCAAGACCAGTACAAACAGACCCCATGTATTACTGGCCGTCACGCCGATAACCTTCAACTTCTCCCTGAATTAAAATATATTACAAATAATATTCCTCATTAGATAAATTTATAAACATTCTAAAACAAAGAACAATTATTTAAAGTCATAAAAAAGATGAAAAGAGATTTAATGTCCTACTGTTGTGCACCGACTGGGCTAATGAAGACAGGCATACGCCATACAGTGTGCTAGGAGAGAAATTTTGCCTGGACAGCATATTGAATTTCAACTGCCAAGGGTTCTTTTATGTGCACACTTGATATTAGGTTTTCATCCAATCCAAATGCCTATTGTTGCTCGAAATCAGGGGAACCACACCTGTAAATCTCGAACGATCAAACACAGGACCTCCAGGGTAGTGAACCAACATTTTACTCAAGGAGTCACCAACCTTGTGGGTTTCTCTGGGTCCACTATGTGCAAGCGAATTGTTGAAATAAAATTGAACCATAATTGAACCATATGTTTATAAGGTTTTTAAAATCTGCATCAATAAAATAAAAGTAGAGTGTATGAATCTGTAAATATATTACTTACCCATCAACATCTAGATCAGGTCGAGCAGCTACATAGATTAAACAGATACCAAATATCAATAAATATGTGCCGTAAAATATGGCATTCTCTATTAACGCTGATTTTATCTTTCCTAATACGGTAAAATCACCAGCGTTAGAATATGACTGCATCATCGGTAGAACTAACCTACAAAATAATGCACAGGCTTCCAAATTAACAAAGAAAAAGATGCAAAAATTGCTTATAGTGTTTAAAATAAATTTCGAACCTTGTATTAATAAACGTGAAATGAAACATGGTTTAATGTCTTACTGTTCTGCAATGACTACTATACAATTCTTGAAAATATGAAAATAATCTGACATCCAATATACGACATTATCTCATTATGGGAGATTATATTAAGAGCTGACTGTTCTTGCTATAATAGTCCAAAATAGATCATGAAAAAGGAAAATATTGACAGCTTCAGTCAAATCACTTCATTCTGAGTTAAGTTCTAAGTTTAAGTTTTAATAAGATAGTCTTCATGGTCATGTACAATTAGTCTTGATTATCCATGTGATGAAACTCTTCTAATCCATTCAATATCTGAGCCATCCGAAGATTTAGAGAGTTGATTATGGCCGTGTCATGTTAATAATTTGACGCCTGAATAAAGGGTCTGCAATAGGTTAATTCAGCTCATACATGCCACAGGCAGATTCAGCTCTTTCGGAACATGTAACACATTTTTTTAGAAAAACAAACAGTTTATTAAAGGAAAACCGTGAAATATAATCTTGAAAACTGCGGAAGAGAAAGAGAGAAAGACTATATTTAACCTACCATGTTAAAACTTGTGATGTCCAGTATACGACCCTCCATAACGCTGGTAAAACATTATCTGGTACATGACTTAACGGTTCTTCACATAACATGGGTGGTCCGTGTATAGGATGTAACGATGACGTAGTGGTAATGATGTCATCACTAGTATTAGATGTTGTTGTGGAAGTAGTCGATGATGTCATGTTACTTGGTAGATTAGACGTTGTTGTTGTTAACGGCATGCTGTCACGTCTACATTGGCGATAGTAGGTCTGAAAATATAATATAGTATATAAGGTTTTTCCTACTTTCGATGAGATATGACCAAATATAGTGTCTTTACTACAGTAGGATCTGGAAGAGTTGTTATATAACCTGTATTCTGGATGATGTAATTAGTTTCTAGTGTAATATGCAGGTCAACATCAACTCTGATTGGTTAATCAAATTGCTGATGTCTTAGAGCCAAAAGTCGCTCGTATGACCTCTGACACGACCTTCTACTACAACTGGTCAGATCTTAGTGTAGTAGAGGTCATTGAAAGCATAAAAAAACAAAAAAAATATAGATTGCTTTTGTCCAGGCTTGGCGTCGCCCCACGTAGAACAACTACAAGGAGAAGATAACCAAGTCCATGCAAAAAAGGTGAATGTAGCGTCTCTACTAGTTCTCTAAGTAGAAAATAAAATAATAAAAAATTGATGATGCTTACCGAAGACACATCCATAGGCAAGATGAAGATAATCATGAAAGAGAAATACCATGCTACAAACGTAGCCAAGGTAACCAAAATATGTTGTTTTCTTAGGTCACCATAGCGATGAAGAATAAATGCCGCCAATAGACAAGTACAGATGATCTCGACAACCAGAGGCCCTGCACTCATTTTTCTAGTTGATATTCTAAACAATAATCAATGTAAATATAAACATGCAATTGTTGTCACCATTCCTAAAATCATAAATACATATATTTAACGGTTACTGAACAGACGAAAAACTTAAGTTCATGTTAGCCTCTATTTACAATAACAGGTTGATACAGAATTGTCAGTTTGAATTCAATAGAAAAGTTCAGATGAGGTTTAACATCCACTCGACATAAACCAGCAGGGTATTTGGGACTAACATAGAGATATAAACCAGGATATCTAAACTCTTGTATCGAATTCAAACTGCCAATGGAGATCTATCAAAATTGTCTAATAACTAGCTATAGCTTCCATAATGTATACACGATAAAGATTTGTGTCAAGATTTGTTCGTTTGACACTATCCACCCTAGTCGGATAAACAGGAAGCATCTGGTCAGATCTATTTATCTCCTGTCAGACTGCATTTCTCGCAGTTTTTCAAAAACTGCTGGGGGAGACACCCCATACCCCTAGTTCAGCTCAGAACGTAGGTCTCATTACACTGGCCAGTACTACGTTCAGGACTCGTGCCATTCAATACATGTCAAAACTGGAATCTGCCCCAGTCAATTTTACTGGGCAACTTTTTACTGCTAAACGGCCGTGTGTCAGTCCATGTGTTTGTTAACGTCTGAACAATATAAAGGAACATCTTAGTGAGAAAATAAGATCTTGCTTACCTCGCTAGAACCAGTATGACCGACACGACACGCTGTTACCCTATCCATGGCATCGGCCAAGTCGTCTACAAGACGGAGACATATTTTTTGACAACGTGTTGTGTCGGTCATACTGGTTCTAACGAGGTAAGTGTAGTTTCTCTCCTTTTTTCGTATAATCTGGACGATACCCGGTCCCTAGGATTACATGTCATTTCGGTCCCGCGTCATTTCGGACTTATGACATTTCGGACTCCAAAATATATGGTCTCGACGTTTCGGACTCGGGTATATGACATTTCGGACTCGGGTAGGTGACGCTTCGGACTCGGGGGAAAAAGTTGAAAGGGAAGGTTGAACACAAAACTGTCAAATCTATAATATAATACGCCGTAGCTATTCTAAATAACATGCAGATTAAATTATATAATTTACCACTCGCAATCAGCACGTGGAGTCGTGCATCACGAACCTACACGACAAAATTTCCAATGTTGAATGGTTATGAGAAGAACATTTTACTTCTTATACATGTATCACTGTACTATGTACTTAAAAAGGTTGCTGATGAATTCATAAGAAATAGGCCACTTTAAAACACGAAACAAAATATTTATTAACATGAGTCCGAATCCGATAAGTCGCTTGACTGAGTCCGAAATGACGTCAAGTAAGTCCGAAAAGTCGCCAGATTGAGTCCGAAACGACGTTTGTGTTGAGTCCGAAATGACGTGGGACCGAAATGACGTGCTACCGTCCCTAGTGCCCCTAGCTGAAGCTCGCGTCCTTGCAGCTTAACCTTGGACTTGGCCCTAGCTTTGCCCCTCCAACTACCAGGGGCTTGTGCCACCACTGTTCACACATGACATGATAAGCACTGGTCGACATTCAGATTGAGAAAACAATAAAAATGACAACAAAAATTGAAAAGAAGACATCTTCAGTGTCTTTATTTGTTGTGGATATAGGAAATACCAAATTATAATACATACCCAAACCAATGTGCTATCTACCAGAAAAACCATTCTATAAAATATGTCTTGCATTACATCAAACCTTATCGTCTTATATCTTACATTTTTTCTGCATATTATTATTGTCAGCCGAGTAAAGTCGCTTACGTCAATTCCTTCAGAGTTATCTACCCCTGTCAACATGAGTGCGCTGCGGTTTATTATTTCCGGTTTCACATGGCGGTGCAATGTGAACACTGAACTGGATTATTTTATACGTAGAAAATGTTCGAATTTAGTCGTCCAACAATTGACTGGATTGTGAATTTTGTAAGAAACATTCCTTTAAAAAAATTGTATATTTATGTTAAATCATCGGTTGACCTAGAACGAAACACTGACCAAAAAATTGAAAAAACAACAGACCAACAAGTTCAACTTTAAGTTGAAATAAAAACAAGTCGTAACTGGTTGTTGTGCTTTCTCTAGCACTTATTTATGCTAATTTTAGCTAACCATAGATTATATATTTTAGTGTGGGTGGGGGCGATTGTCATGTCACAGTGGAATCCATGAAATTTAATGTGTTTGGTCTAAATACTTAATGAAATACTTAATGACAAACGGTGACTTTAAAGGGACAATAACACTCTTGCTGGCTTGGCAGCTCCAGAAAATAAATAATAGCCTTATTGTAAGTTCTAGATGTTTTTAAGTGTCCTCCCTGTTGTGTAAATTATCTATTACAACCTATTTTACGTGTCCAGAAGGTTCGAAAATATTTTAAATCAAAGTCACATTTGAAAAGGTTTACGTTAGACTTTTCAAATCAATAAGTTGAATTTTTCCAATTTTTTAAATTAGGTGTGTTAAGATGAAATTTATATCATCAATTAATTGGAATATTGTAAAATAATACAATTTGTTGACCAGAATGAAGATTGGGACATATTATTCAGTTACAACAAGAGTGTTATTGGGGCTTTAAGATCCCTCGGAGAGAAAAAGAAATGCCATGGGGTTTAACGTCAACTAGGTCATGGTTTAATTTTATTTCAATAATTCCCTTGCGCATAGGGGTCTTTAGCAGTGGGGGGAAACCAGAGTGCCCAGAGGAAACCCACGAGGTTGAGAAGGCACCCCTATCTCCATGCAACATACGCTCACACCAGGGATCGAAACCACAGCCGCAAGCCAGAGGTGACCAGCCAGCTAGAAGTCGAAGCGCGGCACTCTAGAACACTAGGCCATCCCAAACCACCGGGACATATACAATGTATGTCCTTTCAAATGTGGAAAAAAAAATGTTGTTAAAAAAAAAATAATTACATTTCACATACATAATTCACCTTTTCTTTTTTTCCAGTTTTTGCTTGTGGTGGTTGCCATAGCGTGGTGTTATGTGATAGCTGCTGGAAGATATGCATCTTTGAAATTTATACCAAACAACACGTCCTGATACAAACTCTTTAATATTTTTATTACAAAATGGAAGTTATAAATGAAAGTGCGGCTTTGTTGACTAATTACGAAGTCTATAGTCTTCTTACGGACATTCAAAATGGCAGAGGACAAAAAAAGCCTAATAAACATCAACAGAATTTAGCCACTATAACTTATGAAACTGTAAAATATTTGGAAAACACACCCTGTAAACTTCAAGATCCTGACATTCTTGCGAAATTTACAAAGGCTGTGGCACCATTTAAACTGATGAAAGCAGAAACTCTTCAACTTTTAAATCATCGTCCGAAAACAGCCGTAGAAATTCAATTAATAATCGAGGAAAGCGAGGAGAGGTTAACGGAAGAGCAGATTTACGAACTTCTGGAGATTATTTCAACGAATGTACCTGGGACAGATGAAGTGGAAACAACAGAAATGGCTGAGGTTGAAGTGAACAATGAGGAGATAAGAGAAGATACGGAGATGGAGGCAGAAGATGATTATGATGAAGATGAAGAGGTTGAAGTAGCTGATGAATTAATCGTTGAAGATAAAAATGATGTTCAAGTTGGAGAAGATGATAATGATGACGATTAAAAACAATAACAAATTAGATTCCTTTTAATGCTTGTGGCGTTAATCAGAGTTATTTCAACTCTTCATTTTATTTGTTGTTAAAGATGCATGTATACAAGAGCAAAATCTGCCTTTGATTGGTTTTAAATGTTATATAAATTATTAATTAAACATTAATTCACATGATGTTTATTTCAATCACCAGAAAAATGATGTCCAATAAATCAAAATGAAAATCAGTGTCTTCCAAAATCCCAGAAAATAGAAAATCTGATTAAAACACAGATCCTTTTTAGGTTTTGTTTATAGTTCAAAATTTTGTTTTATTTGTTTTCACAACACCAAGATCTGGAAGAGTTGTAAAACAACACAGACGTTCTAGATGAAGGCGAGGAATTAGCCAATGAAACAGTCTGTTACAGTGAGTTCTTGATCAGTGTCTGACGTCATAGGGTCAAAAGCCACTCGCACTGACATGACCTTCCAGTACAACTTGTCAGATCTTCATGTAGTGTAGGTCATCGAAAGTATAAAAAAACGAAACAAAATAAAGATCTGTATTTTAATCAGATTGAGTAAATTTTGGATTGACATCAGAGAAACATTAACGCATACATAGACAGAATTATATTTACGGTTACCATATCAACCAGATTTTTATACGCCAACATTTTCATGGGGACGTACATTGTTGTCTCCCTTGTCCGTCCACATTTGTTTTGGACCCTCTACTGGTAACAATTTTTTTCCGATTTTGACACTTGAAATATAGGTTATTATCCCAAAGATGTTAGTTCCTCCCGGTATTGACATGTATCGGAGAGTAAATTCATGGATTATTGCCCCTGGTTATACAACAAATCATGTTTTTAGGTCGTGGACTGTCTAGAGGTCACCATTTTTATCCGATTTCGATGAAACTTAAAAGGTCTATTGTGGCATAAATCACGTTTTTAGCTAATGCACCCTCTGGAGGTCACAATTTTAATTTGATTTTTAAAAACATAACACCACAATTACAGTTGAGTTTTAAAGTATGTAATACCCAGATTTTGATGAAACTTTAAATATATCGTTATACCCCAAAGATCTTGTTTCCTTTAGATATTTACGCATATCAGGCCATAACATCCTGAATTATGGTCACTGATTGTATGAAAAGTCACTGTTTGTTAGCATGTTCTGAGTACACATCTTGCAAACACAGGTGTTATTTACATTGGCATGATAGTTCTTGTAACCATATTTCTTGTGGAACCATGTAGAATTTAAAGGAGCTAAATCGCTAATAATTGGGACCTAGAAATTGACACAAACTAGGTCATTTTGGGACTAACATATGGTTCAATTCTATATCAATGATTTGCTTGTGAGTAGGGGTCTTAAGAAGTGGGAGGAAACCAGAGAAAACCTACAAGATTTGACGGGTAACCCTACTCCCTGTCACATACAACCGGGGATTCAAAACCATACCAGTTGACTCAATGACATACAGACCTTATGATACCAAGCGCTAACCAATCAACAAGGGCTGCCCCTAATTTTTTTTTTTTAGACATGAAAGAATTTACAACGCAATAATATCTGATTACGAGTAACAGGCCATTATGTAATTATCAGAAAATAATTAGAATTTGTCTGGCTTCTAGTTCTGCTTTATTCTAACGTATACAAAACATGTAAATATCAAGGACTATAACTCTGAAATTATTCAAAATCAATATGATTTTGCTTGTTGGATAATAAAAAGCCTAATGCACAAATTTGTAATATTTAGATTTATTCTGTAAATTAAATTATAAGAAAAAAATCTAACTTCTGTTTGCAGGACAATATTATTATCGTTATAAATTGTTCAATGTTTCAACCATCGAACGTTTTATTTACAGTCTCAGTATCTATAAACAGTTTTAATTCACTTGACACACAGGGTTACTCCATACTACTTGTTTTAACATTATGTAACGCCGTTCTCGACTTGAAATCACGTTCACAAAAATCATCATCCTGTTTTTGTGGTATTGGTTCCCGTCCCTAAAATAAAATAAAGGTTAATTAATCTTTTTTTACAACTGAGAAAGAGAGAGAGAATGGGGTTTAGCATCCACAAACTAGGTCATTTCTGGGAGAAAGAGAGAGAGAAATGGGGTTTAACGTCCACTCAACACAAACTAGGTCATTTCGGGACTAACATATGGTTTTAATTTTTATTTCAATAATTCGCATGCGCGTAGGGGTCTTTAGCAGTGGAAGGAAACCGGAGTGCCCGGAGGAAACCCACGAGGTTGAGAAGGCGCCCTATCTCCCTGCAACACACCAGAAAAGCAAGCCAGAGGTGAACGGCCAGCTAGATGTCGAAGCGCTGCACTCTAGACCACTAGGCCATCCCAACCCCCCGGACATTTCTGGAACATATTGTTCAATTTTTTATTTTGATAATTCGCTTGCACACAGAGGGTCTTAAGCAGTAAGGGTAGGACCCAGAGAAAACCGACTATGTTAGATGTGCGACCCTACTCCTTGTCATGTACAAGCAGGACATCCAAACCACGCCACTTGACTCAATGACAGAGCTTATGATACACTGCCCATATTTGTATCAATGTCTTGTTTTACAGCACAATAAACTTATACATACCCTAACGATAATTGGTTTACCATAATATAAATACCAGCCGTCTGCCTTCGTCCAATCCTGAAAAGTATCAAAATATTCACCGTTGAAATGAAATGGTGTTTAACATCCTACTTTTCTGCACCTACTGGGCTAACAAACAGTGCTATATCAAATTCCATTTTCACAGCTGTTAAAGCCACTGATAGATATTTGAGGTATTTTAAATCACTGACTTACTACAATATTGTGCAAATTAAATTTCTAAAGGCGCCCACACACGTTCAATTCTGTTTTGTATTAACAAAGACACGATGAATTGAACATTTTGGATTATTATCCTCGGTAGATCATGTAAACCAAGAGGCAAATCTAGAAAGGGGGGGGGGGGGGGCTCAGCTACAGAAGATACATTGTCTCAGGAACCTGACAAACCCCCTCCTGGAAAATTTCCTAGATCATTCTCTATATAAACAGTGGCACATAAAAGTCTTAGGTAAAATCTTTGATTATGCGCCATATTTTGATGGGTCTCTTTTAATGCCACATTTTGATAGGCCTCTTTTATCGCCACACTGTGATGGGCTTCATTTATAGCCACACTGTGATGGGCCTCTTTTAACGCCACACTTTGATAGGCCTCTTGTTAATTACATTCAATCCAAATTGTGAGAATACATCCATTCATTCGGCCACCCAACCAACCAGATTCCTGATAAACTTTTGATATTATCTCACTTGACACCAAGCAACATTAACAAGTAAATAGATTCCTGATAAACTTACATTGTGATGGTATTTCAGCTGGTACCAAGCAACATAACCGACTCCAATGCAGGCAGCAACTTTAGGAATAATACTTCGTCCTCTAGCTGTTAAATGATCGCCCTGTAATTAAAATGTAACATTAGTTATCTTTGTTTCATATTAGAACTGGTAAGCTGATACCATTGACTATTGAAGCTAGGACTGTTAGTAATGGTATGGTATGTTTAACGTCCGCTTCCACTAATGTGATATCGCAGGCTGTTAGTAATGACCACTTTCATCATTAAATCATATAAGTGGTCAGTATTCTTCTAACCCAATGTTTAGTATAGAAAGTGGTAAGAAGTTGTCATTAATTAGCAAGTGTGTAACTTTACTGGTGTAAAAGCGTGACTATCTATAAATTATAACACCTACTACAATTGAATACACAAACCTAGACACCATAATTTAATAGCCACAATTTTAACACCTTAGTGACATAACACCTACTTAATGACTACTGATCTGATAACCCTAACCCATAACTAACCAATACACATTATTGTCATTATATATATAAACTGATGACTTTGATCTATTAGTGTAATGACAATAATGTGTATTGGTTAGTAATAAGTAATCAGACAGTATATATTTAAACTGATGACTTTGATCTATTAGTGTGGGAGGTTGGGATGGCCTAGTGGTCTAGAGTGCTGCGCTTCGACCTCTAGCTGGCCGGTCACCTCTGGCTTGCGGCTGTGGTTTCGATTCCCGATGTGAGCGTACGTGGCATGGAGATAGGGGCTCCTTCTCAACCTCGTGGGTTTCCTCCGGGCACTCCGGTTTCCTCCCATAGCAAAGACCCCTGCGCGTGCGCTAAGATAATAAAAATGAAAAAATAACACTTGTCTGCGATATCACCTTCGGTGGAAGCGGACGTTAAACCTTAAGAACAACAACAATCTATTAGTGTAGTGTCATATATTTTTATTTATAATTATAACAGTTGTTTAGTCAATGATATCATCACTGTCAAGGCCTCATCATTCATGGGTTCTTTTTGTGCCATGCACACAATTTGACACTGACACTAAACAGTTGTTTAGTCAATGATATCATCACTGTCAAGGCCTCATCATTCATGGGTTCTTTTTGTGCCATGCACACAATTTGACACTGACACTGTCCATGTCAGGACTGCCGTCCTGCATAACTGAAAAAGACCCCCCCCCCCCCCGGAATCCCAAAGAACGTTCACGGCCAACACCGGGAATCTGGGACTGTCAGTCAATGAGTGTCACTGTGGCGTGGGACTAGTTCAGCTCTGAACGTCGGTCTCATTACACTCACCCTGACCGTTCAGGGACTGGCCTATTCAATCAATGTCGAAAATAATTTGAACCCCAGTCAATTTTACTGGGCAACTTTTCACTGCGAAACATCGGAGTGGCAATCCGTGTGGACGTCTGTACAATGTAAAGGAACATCTTAGTGACAAAATAAGACCTTGCTTACCTCGCTAGACTCAGTATGAGCGAAACAACACGCTGTTTAAAATACGTCCCCTCCTATCAATCTACCCTTTCGCCACCATGACACAGCGTGTTGTGATGCTCATACTGACTCTAGCGAAATGAGCAAGGTCTTATTTTCTCACGGAGTTGTTCCTTTACACTGTACACGCGTCCACACGGAGTGACACCCATCGTTTAGCTGTGAAAAGTTGCCCAGTAAAATTGGGGGTCAAATTATTTTCGACATTGATTGAATGGGCCAGTCCCTGAACGTTCAGGGTGAGTGTAATGAGACCGACGTTCAGAGCTGAACTAGCGTGGGACCACCACAAATGATTAGGGCAAACCACTTGGCACTTTATCCAGCGCCTTACTGCTCTCGCGACTCAAGATCTGGGAAGTAATTAAAGAGATCTTACTAAAAATGGTTTAACTGCTCTAAATATAATGTCCCATGGCTTTGCAAGTGTTCGTCGAAAGATATTCTTCTGTTGTAATGCTGGCACATGTACTGGTTCGTTTGGTGACAGTAGCTGATCCTTTACCCATTGTCGTCTCAAAGCCCTCACTTCATCTGTCATTCCAGCCCCTGCCAACCTATTTCTCTCATAGGGCACTGGCTCAATCGAAAAGCGTGGATACCGACTTCCACGGTAACCAGCCTCCTTCTGCAAACGTAATTGCTTTTGCCATTCTCTTTCCCCTAAATTATCAAACGGTACTTGGTCGCCCATACTGTTTTACCAAATGACCTTGAGTAAAGGGGGATAACTCCCAATATAGGTAAATGGATGCAGACCACCTTTAATTTCCCAATTATGATCTATCAGTGACTTTGTGTTAAATAATCTGTTTGCTCGGTTCAAACATGGAAATCTTATCTATAATACAACTCATTCACTTACACGCAGAACAACAAATGGCTATGTCATTACTCTCCAAATATTGTATGAGGTGTGAGATCACTGAAGTTTTGGGTGGGGGGAGGGGAGGAGGGTGTAGGCGCACAGGCCAACAGGAGTCCTGAAAATGTTTTAAATTACATAACCGTAGATGAGATTTAAAGCACTTGGTCTAAATACCAACTGGTACTGATGATTTTGTTGCCCAAATCTGGGGAAAACCAAATGTAATTGAGTTTAACATCCTATCTTGGCACTAACTGGAGAAGTAAAGATATGCTTTCACTGTGCGCAGAGTTTGCGTGAACATTGGCCCAGGTAGCATTGTTTCCGCCTATTAATTGTCTGAGAGAGCTCATCAGGATTTTCTGACATGGAGGACCTCGCAAGGAACAGCATTGAGTCGTTCAGAGGGAACAAAATGTCCTGTATGGCATGCACTTAAATAATTCTTCCAACTAAGAGCAGCCACCCTCTAACTTTCAGCCAATGGTCGTAAAGTGAAAACAAAATTATTATTTCATCTGGTTGGCAAAATAAAGTGCCTGGAATCTAATAAAACTCTAATTTTACTTTTATTTTAATTGAATACTACAAATTTGTACTGAATTGAGACTGGACCCACTCTGCTATGTGTAACATTCTCCAGGCATCGACTATTATTTGTGAAAGCTACTGCAACAATCCAATTGAATGGTTGTAATTCAGGTTGGCATAGAGTGGAGGGCCCCCAAAACCCAACAAAAATGATTAAGCTCTGTCTGTCACCCAAAATTTTATCACGCCTTTCAGGTTCTGTCCCCCTAACATACGTTGAGCTTGTATGCCTATGCGAATAGTTGTGCTTCAAGCCTGTTCTTCATCAAATTAAAATGAATATCTGACCAATCTTAAACTACAAATTCTTTAACTACAAATTCTTAAACTACAAATTCTTAAACTACAAATTTTTATTATTAAATTTTTTATTTTCCTATTTTTATATCAAATTTTCATTTTCAACTTTTAGAAACACTTGATGTTTCTCAAGTCTATATGAATCGATCTAACAAATCTGGTTGAAATCATTTCAAATTCTTCAACTTGAAATTTTAATTTCTAGGAGACTTTTCAAATCTACACATTTTATAGGTATAATTATTCTTTGTGACAACTGATTGACTGTCGACATTAAAAATCATTTATGTCTTTTAAATCCTTGATAGCTAACATAGCACGTTGAAATTAATTTTAAATTCATAAACTTCAAAGTTTCATTTCTAATGAACTTTACAAATCCACAACTGATCGATAGTCAAGACGAAAAACTCTTCAAGTCTCTTTATCCTCTTTATCTGGCTCGTTTCTACACATCACTGATATTCTTCGTTCTCTTGGCACAACATTTCCTTTAAAAATTGACTTGCTTTCCTCTAAAACTTCATGACTGAACTCATATCTAGCTCGGTCTCTGAAAACAAATTCAATATCAAATGAAAGAGGCAGAGGCCATGCAGTGTGCTATGAGGGAAATTTAGCCCCGAGCCACAGCTCTTCACATCAATCTGAACTCGTTTTTTTCCCATCTGTAACATTTGGAAACTTGCTTGTGAGGTCCTCCATCCTGCACTGTGAATAGGAGTTATTCAGCCAAAATAAAAACACAAATATAAAAACCTCCCTTCTGCACCAAATACTTGTTAAAGATTGTCCAAGGGAGTCTTTAGCAGTGGGGATGGGGGGAAACTGGAGGACCTGGAGAAAACTAATAAAGTTGTCACTTACAACAAAAGAAACGAAACAATACCAGCTGACTCAATAACAGACCTTATGGTACACCGCACATCATGAACCATTCGCCATCCACCCCCAGAATATTTTTGTATGTTCCAATACTTACTTCATAACATATAATGCTCGCTGATTAAGTAAAATATCTCCATATCTTGTTTTGTCATCCACCATCACTAATCGCATCACACACGGTGACAAAAGACACAGACCAGCAATAACTCTTCCACAAAACTAAACGGGAAAAATAACACAAAAACATTTGGTATTATTGTACATGGATACAGTTGCCATGCACAGGCCAGAGTATGCATATTATTTCTAGAATACCTGATACAACATTTCATTTGAAGAGTTTGCATCATAGACCACAAAATTTTGAAGGAGGGGAAATTTGTTTCATGCAATTTGATTAAAGCGTCTACCCTGATTGATTAATCAAATGTCTGACATCATTATAGGGTCAAAAGTCACTCAAATTTTGCCTGGACACAGACTCTACAGTCTACTCTTATATTGAATTCTAACTGCCAATGGATCTTTTACGTACATGCCAATGTCTACATGTGACCCTGGTTTATTGTCCCATCCGAACGACTATACACTGAGAGAAGAGACTTACCCTAACAGCATCAACATGTGGTTTAATATAACCATCTTTCTTTAAATCTAAAATATGAGTAAAATCAATCTGTGGAGTGCCGACTGGAAACGAACATTCTCGAACTCTTTTTAAAATTAACTGATTCTCATCGTTCCATTTCTTCCGTTCTGTTTCCCTGTAACCATGTATCGCCTGAAAAATAATATAAATGAAATGGGGGTTAGCCATTAAGATCCTGCATTTCTGCACCGATTTGACTATGAAGACATGATTATATGTCATACAGTGTGCTATGAGTGGAATTTTGCCCAGACAGTGGCACTGTGGCTTACTCTTTTTCAATAGCAATATACACACAGGACTTCGGTTTTGCATACTACCCAAACAACTATACACTGCTTCTTGTCAGGCCATGGACATCCATCTCTGTTCAGAAATTCTGAGGAACTTTCTTGGCCAACACAGAGATATAATCAAGGATCTCAAAGTTTGTGATCCAAAATCACAAAAAATTAAAACATACATCGTCCCAGTGTTCATATTCATATCGCATTCTTTTCATGACTGGTTCAATTTCTGTTATCAAACTTTTCTCTTCTTCTTTTGTTAGAAAATTGTCATACACCAACATATCATTCGCTAATATTTTAAATGTTTCATTGTCACTCGCTTCTATATAAGATTCAGGGTCCTGTGTCTGGATCTGACTATTGGCTGATGGTTTTGCATAACCACAAGATCGAAGCCAACTGTTTTTCATTGAATTCTGGGTCACTGCACGGGATACAGATCTAATCATTAATAATGCCATGTTTATGTGTTTTTAATGAAATGTCATTCAGTTCATAAACACAATGAATTGAATCACTCAGTATAATTTTACTTTAGAGAGCTGTTAGTGTTATTCTTGTGTAAGTATTCATGTATTTTTAGTCTGTCATACTTTGTGACAACTCTTTTAAAAAGGTGATATTTTAATATCGAAGTGAATTCCATCAAATTGTCAAATATTTAGAGTCAATTATAAACTCTTTTAACATTAAATGTCAATGCTAAATGTTAGCAGTCGCATGTTTGTCCTTCGTCTAGTTTTACTTTTACTCAGGTCTCTATTAACCTACACTACACGAATAATTCACAATTGATGGATCTATTTCTTTGATTTGAGTTTCGCCTTTTTTCAGTGTAGATTCATCCCACGAACATATCAGAATCAAAGAATTGATAGAATTGTGATGAATGTTTAGTGTGAAATCATGAGGTACAAATTTCATTGCTGTAATTAAGATTTGTAGACCTAACTCGTCCCTTTTGGTCAAATGTATGAGTTACTCAGGTTTTAACGGAAGCGGATATTTCGCCTTCGATATCCGCTGACGCAATGAACAACTGCGCATTGTTGCCATTGGAAACAAACATCAACTGTGGCTGAACTTTATTTTTTAATGTGAAGCCTCTCTAAACTTGGTTTCTTAAACAAGAATTTAGTGGTAAGATCATACACGTATGAGACATGTTTTCGTAATAACAGGAGACATTTTTCTTTAAGTAGGTTGAGACAAATTTAGAGATAATTAGACAACATTATTGAAGGTAAAACCTACCACAAATCAATCATTCACATTCACTCTTCCTTGCATGGATCAGTGTAAGTGTTATTATGATTGATCTGAAGCCAGTAGGCATAATATTATTCAATTAGCCTAGTTGAAACTGAAAGGTAGGCTAGTAGGCAATGCCTTGAAGACTTTTTAAAAATGATCCCCGTTTTTCAAAACAAGTAAAACGATTATGGAAAGGATTTGGAAGAGGAATAAGGGAATACCGAATAGGCCTAAGATTTAAGAAAAAACCTAAATTTCAAAGTCAGTAAAGTAGCTGTCATACCAGTACTGTATTAGTTTTACAAAAAAAAATGTGTTTTTTCAGCTTATCTTTTCATTGATAACCTCAAATATGAAATTATGATTACAATTTGTCTAATAATAGCTTACCGATATTCAAATTTATATTTCAGGATTGGATTTTAAACAGCCACTATGTCAATAGCAATTGCCCAACCCCGGCATATATTTGGCGTGAAGCCTGGGGTGAATGGAACTATCTGCTACCATGATGAACAGACTATCGTCTATCCTGCTGGGTCAAATTGTATTTTATATAATATTGATCAGAAGACCCAGAGATTTATACCAGGGACTGATAAGAGTGATGGCATGACATGTCTTGCTGTCAGTCCAAACAGAAGATATGTTGCCATTGCTGAAAAGGGTGAAAAACCAACAATCACCGTGTATGATCTGCATTCCTTAAGAAAGAAAAAAGTTCTAAGTTGTCCTGATATTGTCTCGGCTGAATATGTCAGTCTCGCTTTCTCACCGGATTCTAAATACCTAGTGGCACAGGGTGGTAAACCAGACTGGACTTTATTATACTGGACCTGGGAAAAATCCAAAGTTATGGCAACGGCCAAAACATCAAATCCACAAAATACAGCAGATATTTATCAGGTAGGCTGAGTCATAATTAATTGAATATTTTTTAAATTGTCAGATAATCAATGGAGAAAGATGATTTAATTTTGCCATCATCGATTTATTTATCACTTAAGCCCTGAATCTCAAAAAAGATCAACAACTTTTGTTTCTGATATTGGAAGTCAATTCTGATATATCATTTTGTACTCCGATTGATTAATTAACATTTAATTATGGAAACAAAATCAAAACGTTGACGCTCGATAATCTCACAGCTTGGATGACAGGCGCTAGTGGAATTATACCTGACAAAGCCTGAGTTTATACCTGTCTATAACAGGGGCCTAATAGTTTCAGACATGTACATCACCCAAACAATTTTAATTATTTCAGGTGAGTTTTAATCCTCAAGATAATACCCAGCTATGCGTTGTTGGAAATGGAATCTTTAAACATTTCCGCTACAGTGAAGGTAATCTGAAGCCCTTTAATTTTCAAAAAGTTGAACCACAGAACTACCTGTGCCATGCCTGGGTATCAGAAGAACGTGTTGTGGTTGGAACTGATACTGGTAAATTGATGCTGTTTGAAGCTGGGGAACTGAAGACTGAAATATCCAGTGGTTCACATAAAGATGATAGGTATGAATATTTAATTCCGTGACATCTTTGATTGAAATGGCTGATCATTTATATTTTTTGTACAATAGATAATTCAATCCTTACTAAATTGTAAGCTTACTTGTTATTTAACATGAAATTAAACAGGCATTGGAAAATCTCCCCGGTGTTGACCTTATTCCAAATGTTGACTAATGTTCAATTCATTTGTAATATACTAAACATAATTCAACTATGACATTATCTTAATTTGAAGGGGATTAACATTCATTTATATGGCAATTAGAAACTGTAATTAATAATATGTTTGTTTTTCAGTAAAGATGCTGATGCCTCTGCTGTTCCAGCCGGACCTCCTCAAATAACGGCTATTGTAGCTTATTCTAAAGGTTTCGCCAGTGCTTATGGACAAGGTACTGTTCATTTATTTGAGAAAACAGACGATAAAGATTTTTATAAAAAGACGAGAGAAATAAAGGTAAGAAATAAAGGTTTCATGAGAGTTATTTTGTCTTATGTTGTAAATGTTGTCCCTGAATACTTGAATATAAATAGATTTTCGAGGTTATTTAAACAGAAGAGGGATTAAGTGGCAGAATGGTTTTATGCATGTGCATTGGATCATAGGGTCTGTCATTGAGTCAATTAAGTGACATGCCTTTGATTCCACACTTTTACATGACAAGTATAGCCTGTCTAACCTTGTGGGCTTTCTCTGGCTCCCATGGTTTGCCCTTGTCAGTGGTGTAGGAGGTTTCATGTATACATTGGCATGCACGTAAAAAAGATCCCTTGGTAGTTGGAAATCGATATAAGAGTAGACCAAAGTGCCGCTGTCTGGTCAAAATTACCTTATAGCACACTGTATCGCATTGAACCAAATTATGTTAGTCCCATGCTGACATAGTTTATAGTAAAGCTTGTATATTTTATATTATAGGTACCAGCAGATAGCAACACAACAGACCCAAGTAAATCTCAACAACAGATTATTAAATGTCTGACAGTGAGTCCATCAGAAGAAACATTGGTAGCGTCAACAGATTTTAGTCAGTTGTATTATCTGACATTATCCAGCGCAGATCTTGGCAAGGTATGTAACATCAAACAAACTAAATCTACGTAGTGATACCCACATCTATTTCATTTTGTTTTTTTATAGTTCAAAATTTCATTTTACTCGTCCTTTACTACATTAGGATCTATGGGAATTGATATCATTAACATTTGGAAGATGTGAGGGATTAGCCAATGAAACGATCTGTTACGGAAAACTTTTGGCTTGAGATGAACAGAACTGTGGGTAATTCACTAAAACATCAATGTGGATGTCATAGGGTCAAAAGTCGCTCGTATGACCTGGCGTAATCTTCTACTACAACTCAGATATTCGTGTAATGTCGGCCATCAAAAGTATAGAAAAACAAAATGAAATATAAATCTGTACGTATTTTAATCAGATTTAGTGACACACACTGTACTGTATTGAGCCAATGATTGACGTCGCATGATGTGACGTCACATGTTGAAGGCAGTCATCTGTTACAGAAATATTAGAAGATATTCGTAATCCTCAGTGAAACAGATTGAATATTGAGTAAACATGTTACAAAGTGATATTTATTTAAGAATGCTGTTGTGTAATGTCTACTTTTTTTTACAGCATGGAGACCAGGCAACGTTTGAAGTTCTCGCCCAGGCGTTCCATTATGGTCAAATTATGGGTTTAGATGTTTGTATTAGGAAACCATTGATGGCTACAGCGTCTTTAGATAGATCAGTTAGAATCTGGAATTATGAAACATGGTAAGTAATTATAGACTATCGAGAAAAAACTAGATTATTTGTCGGATTCATCGAGATACGATCAAACTATAAACCTAGACTCTGTTCATTATCACTAGATATGAATCTCTTCCCAGGGTGGTGAATGGCCGACTGGTTAGCATGTCGCGCTATATCATAATGTCTGCTATTGAATCAACTGGTGTTGGTTCGCATCCCCTGTTGTGCGTGGCAAGATAGGGTTGTCTGTCCAACCTGGTGACTTTTCTCTTGTTCCTCCATTTTCCTCCCACTGCTAAAGACCCCTACGTGCAAGAGAATTATTGAAATGAAATTGAACCATATGTCAGTCCTATTAAACCCCATTTGTTTTTTATTTGCAGTAATTTGGAGTTGTATAAAGAGTTTGCTGAGGAAGCGTACAGTATAGCTCTTCATCCATCTGGTCTGTATATACTCGTAGGTTTCTCCGATAAACTACGACTGATGAACGTTCTTATTGATGATATCAGAACATTCAAGGAATTTACAGTCCGTGGATGTAGAGAGGTAAGAATGTTATAAAACTGTGAAAAAAGTAAAGACATTGATCATCTTTCACATTCTTCAGGAGATATCTAATTGTCACACGACTTAATATGTTCTCAAATTAATTATTTAACATTTTAGAAAAAAAAATATCAGCATTAGATAAACTCCTTGGTGTAATCAATGTTCGTTGTTTGAGATAACTCAAGATTAAATGCTTGATTTGTTTTTTTTTATTTCTTCTTTTACAGTGTGCTTTTAGTAATGGAGGACATTATTTCGCTGCCGTTCATGGAAACGTCATTCAGATTTATTCTACCACAACTTTTGACAACATTGCAAATTTGAAAGGTCACAACGGTAAAGTTCGTTCGATGGTGTGGAGTTCCGATGATAGTAGAATTATATCATGTGGAATGGATGGAGCCGTTTATGAATGGGAAATCAGCACGGGTAAAAGACAGTCAGAAATCGTACTCAAGTCGTGTAGCTACACTGGAGTAGCTGTAGCACCAGACGGCAAAACCACTTTCGCTGTTGGCTCCGATAAAACTCTAAAAGAAATTGCTGATTCTGCTGTATGTATATTTTCATTAATTCCTTTATTTAACCCTTTGGTACTTGACTTCAGAAATACACATAGTTAGGGCTCCTTTCGGCACTAGACCTACAGAAACTGCCTGTAACTAGGGGTCCCTTTGGTACTTGACCTCCAAAGACTTGCACGTAATTAGGGGCTCCTTTGCCACATGACCTCCAAAAACTGCCCATTTTCAGAGCTCCTTTTGGCACTTGACCACCAGAAACTGCTCTTAACTAGGGTCCCTTTGGCACTTGACCTGTAGAAACTGCATATAACTAGGGCTCTTTAGCATGTTCCATATCACTAGGACGTGATTGACTATGAAGAGAAACTTGACAGAATTTAGGTATATTGAACACATCAAAATTGAACATGTACTGTATTTTTAATCAGAGAATTGTACAATATTTCTTTATTGTTTCATCTGCAGAGGATCTAAACAATTTGTGAATTCATCATATTACTAATATTAGTGCAATTATCGACGTTCCTTTCACAATATTGTAGTTTCTGTCAAATGAAAACCAGTGTTTTTAAGTTTTCGTTAGAATTTGAGAGAGTTATTTTTTTCGTATTTACAGATCACACGTGCAGTACCGACTGGTGAGATGACATTAAGTAACGTTGCTCTGTCTCATTCTGGTCGGATGTTGTTCGCGGGTACAGTTAGAGGTACCCTCTGGTCGATGAAGTTTCCACTAACAATTCCAGGAGAATGGCAGGAACATCAAGGTCACGGTTCCATGATTATAAAGGTAAAGAATTCAGCAGAAAAGTCTTAAAGCTACCTGAATAAAATTGTTTTTAAATTTTATATCTATTGAATTTAGAATGATACAACTAAGAAATTGTAGTAGATTCTTTTTTTTGTATTCAAAATTTTCAATACTGAACACTTCTTTTTACATAAATGAAATTAATCAATGTGAGATATTGTAGCAGAAGGTTTTCAATATTTATCTTTTTCATACTAAACATTTGAAATGCACAATTATTTTTTACATAGATGAAAATAACATACGATGATCAGTATTTGATAACGGTAGCAGAAGATGCGACCATCATGTTATGGAAGATACAAGATAAAGAAGGAAGAGGTTTAAAGAGAGATAAAGAAGTTGGATGGGCCGAAGAAATTTTAATCACAAAAAGTGATTTAGAGGAAAAGGTAAACGGGCCTTGAAATTAATCAGATATTTTAACGAAATGCAAACAGTTATATAAGACAACAGTTATTAGTTTATTATACACAGACATGTCCAGTCGTTAGGATAGGATGAAAAACTTAGGTCCTGTGTACACATGGGCCTGCATGATAGTTGGAATCCGATATATATGAGTATGCCATAGCTTTCCCCAATCAGTGGGGGTTGGGATGGCCTAGTGGACTAGAGTGCCATGCTTCGACCTCTAGCTGGCCGGTCACCTCTGGCTTGCGGCTGAGGTTTGCGATCCCTGGTGTGAGCGTATGTGGCATGGAGATAGGGGCGCCTTCTCAACCTCATGGGTTTCCTCCGGGCACTCCGGTTTCCTCCCACTGCTAAAGACCCCTACGCGCAAGCGAATTATTCAAATAAAATTAAACCATATGTTAGTCCCGAAATGACCAAGTTTGTGTTGAGTTGACGTTAAACCCCATTTCTCTCTCTCTGTCCCTAATCAGTAGCACACTGTTTTGCATGTCCCCATTTTCATTAACACAGTCGGAGGAAAACAGTTTATACCGTAAACCTCCCATTTAATATTATTTTTACATGGAAATGAACAATTAGAAATCAAACAGTGAGTATAATCTTCTATATTTTTATGACCTGTAGAACTTGTCTATATATATAATAATGAGTATATTTTTATGACCTGTAGAACTCGTCTATGGCCGAGTTAAAAACCCGGGTGGAAGAATTAAAGATGGAGAATGAATATCAACTCAGATTGAAAGACATGAATTATAACGAGAAGATGAAAGAATTAACGGAGAAATTTATACAGGAGATGGAATCATTAAAAACTAAAAACCAGGTTAGTAGATCAGACTTAAAGCCAGGGTGTCCCGTACACATTTGTGTGCACGTAAAAGATCCATTGACAGTTGGAATTTGAAATAAGAGTAGGCTGTGATGCTGTTGGGCAAGGTCCCTCATAAAACACTTGAACAAGTAGTTTTTGATGTTGTCTTACAAATAAAATAAAACCAAGTACGAACAATCCAAACCATTAGGCAAAATTCGAAGTCCTAAAAAACGTAATAGGCAAAATAGTTAGGCAAAGTAGTGTAATCAGCAAATGGACTCTTCATCGTGTACGAAATACACAACAAACAGTGGTAACAGGTGTCCGGAAGAGTAAGCTTACCCTGCCTGGCGCCACACCCGCCATCGCTTCATCCAAACTACTAGACAAAATGTAGGTAAAATAACGTGATTGGCCAATGGACTATAGGTATGCAAAATGCACGTGATGAACATTGTTAACGGTGTAGTAGACATAATCAGAGAGATAGTAAATAGGATACGCGTCAATTAAATATATCAAGAATAATAGCTGAGAGCGACATGTTATATTTACCAATCAAGTCAATGTGACGGCCATAAAACTTTTTAAAGGATTTTATAAGTTTAGTGCGTAAGTATCCTTGTAGTTGAAGCTTAGTTGACAAATGTCTCGATCTACTTAAAAAATCAGAATAAAAAGAACAAGCTCTCGCGTAACGAATTAGCTGCGACACAAACACTCCATAAGCTGGTGATACAGGAATGTTACTACTAATGAATGGAAAGTTAACAATCGGAAAGTCAAAGTCATCACGTTTATCATACAATTTAACACTCAGTCTATGGCAATTGTCAAAATCGAGACGCAGATCCAAGTAGGAAGCGTAATTGTCACTGTCAGTAGTATTTTTAATTTCAAGCTCATCAGGATATATGAATTCTACATAATCACTAAATTTAGGATTATTCAGTGATAGAACATATGAAATCTGACCACAACTAAGGCAATATGGGATTTTGGCTGTTTTGGCTTCACGGTATGGAATATTGATCTAAGTATCGAAATTTGTTTTCGTTCTCACTGAATTCATCAGAAGAACTTTAATTTCCACTTTTGCAAGATTATCTACTGACGACATAAAATTCAGTTGTTGACTGTTTGTCAGCTTGAACTATATATGCATTCATATTTTTGGTGCACTTTATATATTACTCTGTACTATTGGATAATTGAAGTAAAAGTAAAACTTTATTGGATCAGTTGCCAGTATAATATTCAATAAGTGGAAATTTCAGAGATAATTCTTCCCTTTTTTGGGGTTTGATGAAACTTGCTATAACCCATTAAAATGTCTCAACAGTTGTTTTAAATGTATGTTTGTTGTTTTTCCATCGGATGTTTTAACTTGTGTTTTATTTTCTACAGGTGTTAAAAACGGAGAAAGATAAAGAAGAGGCAAAACATGAAGAAGAAGTTGGAGATTTGATGGAGAAATATGCCAAAGAACAACAAGATTTAGGTGAGAAAATAATATGTTTCATAAGCTTAAAATCTTTTAACACACATCCATGCTGGTTTTATGTAGTGCTCTGTGAGGATCTTTAGCAAACTAAATCACATTTTGCCAGACACAAGAAGTACCGACGGAATATGGACCAGGAACCAAGCTTGATGTCATCGCTACGATTATCCAGCGAGGATTCCCATTATCTAGTTGTTTGGATGGGACGAAAAACCGAGGTCCCGTGTACACATTGGCATGCACATGAAAGATCCCTTTGACACTGTACGGCATATTTCATTTTATTACGTTCCTTTGTGTTTTTCTAGAATCGGCCAATAATCAGAAGTTGATGTTAGAATATGAAAAGTTTCAAGAACAACAGGCGAAGATGATGAAGATGCAGGAAGATTACGAACGTCAGCTACAGGAGATGGAAGAAAGCAAAGAGAGAGCTCTAGAAGAATTAACAGAGTTTTACGAAACTAAAATCCAAGAAATGTCATCAAAATTAGAACAGGTAGGTGTTGGGAATGATGGGTTGTGCCAGGTGAAAAGAGGGTGATTTGTCTCAAAAATTGGTTTATTAATGTTTTAGTTTTTGTGTCCTCACCAAATTGGTATATAATTAACTAGTTTAATATCAGATTTATATCACCTCTTAAACGATAATTAATTGGTGATTTCGTCTCTTCATACATTATGAGTTTGTGATGGGGCTGGGGGTGGATGGTCGAACTGTTAGCATGTGCGTTGTATCATAAAGTCTGCCATTGAGTCAACTGGCGTGGTTTCGATTCACGTGACAAGTGACAAGTAGTAGGGTCGCCTGTCTAACCTCGTGTGTTATCTCCAGGTCCTCCCTCTGCAAATGACCCCTACGCACAAGCAAATTATTAAAATAAAGTTGAACCATGTGTTAGCCTCGAAATGACCTAGTTTGTTTCAAGTGGATGTTAAACCCCATTTCTCACCCTCTCTTTGTGGTGGAATTATAAATATTGTAGTATACATTTGTTCAGGTCCTCCAGTTTGAGTTGACATTAAACCCCATTTCTCTCTGTCTTTGCGGTTGTATTCTAAACATTTTATTATATATTTCTTTAGGCCAATGATGAATCTAGACAACAGAATCGCGAATATGAAGAAACCAAACGTCAGATTGAAGAGGATGCCGATCGTGAAATTCTCGATATTAAAAATAAATATGAGAGACGTTTGAGAGATGAGAAAGAGGCTAATATGAGATTAAAGGGAGAAACGGGCATCATGAAGAAAAAGGTGAGTCAAACGTAGATGATGGATATTTCGACCTCAGATAATTTGGACTGAATATTCAAAGATAACTTATGATTTTATGTAAGAATTTATTAAACATGTCAGCATCAAATTTAAAGATATTTCTGTTTAAAATGGGTACTGAGTACCTGGCAAGAAACAGGACTAGACTTTCAGGTTGGATAGAAAACCACGGTTCCGTGAACACCCTGGAGTGCACGTAAAAGAAGCCTCGACAGTTATAAATTCATTTGCTGTCTAGGCAAAAATTCCCTCAAAGCAGATTGTATGGCGTATTCCCATCTTTATCATCCCAATAGGATTTTAGACCTGATTTTTTATTTCAAGTTATTTGAAAGATATTTTGATTTATGAAATGTTTGAATATTTTATTCAGTTTACGAGTCTACAGAGGGAAATTGATGACCATAAAGAAGACATCAAGAAATATCAGGCCGAAACAAGCAAATTAAATATTATTATCAATAACTTAGAGAAAGATATTACTGGTCTGAAGAAGGAAATCGCAGAAAGAGATGACACCATTCAAGATAAGGTAAAACTAACTCAACATTTTTTATTATTGTCTTCTCTGTTATTCATATTAACGTTAAACTCTTATTTCATTCCGTTCTTCATATTGAACTAAAATGACGAGAGAGTGAACAAACCTTATGGAAAAATACCATGAAAAACCAATAGGAAAATTGAACCATGCGTTTAGGGCACCTATGGGACGTGTACCCATATCCATTTTTCGCTGGAATAGCCGCCATGAATCAATTTTCCCATTGTTTTTTTACTGGATTTTTCATAAGGGAATGGCAGCTAGATGATTTAGCTTCAAATAAACATTAAACACTCCCAGATATTTACTTGATTATTTACATGTTATTTAATGAACTAACAAGAGGATTTAATTGATTGTTTTTTGTGTTTAGGAAAAGAGAATTTATGATTTGAAGAAAAAGAATCAAGAATTAGAGAAGTTTAAGTTTGTGTTAGATTATAAAATCAAGGAATTGAAGAAACAGATTGAACCAAGAGAAAACGACATAAAAACAATGAAAGAACAGATCCAGGAGGTAAGATAAAGTTCATTACAGAATTCTCCCTGATGGAGCTGCAGTAGCTCTAGGAGAAACACCCTGGATCCCAAAACTGGAGGGTGGCGGATGGCTGAAAGTCGGTCATTGAATCAAATGACATGATTTCGATTCCACCCTTTGTACATGACAAGGAGTAGGGTCACCTGTCCAACCCCGTCGAGTTTCTGGTTTCTCCCCACTGCTATACGTGCAAGCAAATTATTGAAATGAAATTGACCTATATTGTGTTGAGTGAACGTTACAATCCCTTCTCTCTCTCTCATTAGTCCAGTCAATGCAGAAAACTAAGACCTTCAACCAACCCCATTTCATTTCGACCAAAACTGTAAATTTGTAGCTATAAGATAATTATTTCAGATGGAAAGTGAATTAGAAAGATTTGATAAAACAAAGACTCAACAAGAACTCAGTATTACTGAACTTAGACAAAAACTCAAAGCTACGGAAAAAGAGATGTTTGGAGAACGCCAAAATGTAAGTACTGTGTTTAATTTATGTCTTAGAATTGAAAAAATATTTTTATCAAAATTTTATTTTTAAAGTCAAATGCAATGAATAAACCATTACATATGACGATTTATATTGTTTTCTGAGCAATTTTGATTTTTTAATTAACTTTTATTTACAGGTTCGAGAAAAAGAAGCAAACATTAAAAGATTTAAGACTGATTTACATAATTGTGTTGGTTATATTCAAGATCCGAAAATGTTGAAACAAAGTATTAAAGCTTTATACCAAAAACATGTACAGGAGGATATTGTAAGTACAAGAAATATTCAAATCACCGTATTAAACATGTTGCTTATCGTCATTCACAATATTTCATTCTGATTTATACTCAGATTGATCACTTAACATCTAATGAAGTACAGTGGACTCTGTCAGTTCCGTTACAATATGCCAGATTACCCAGCATCTTGGAAGTATTATTGTATCTTCCAATACCAGCAGTTTTATTACCTCGAATACACATAACTTAAAATATGATAATGCTTTCTGTACATTCAAAATTTGATTGCATTATATCCAACATTATATTGGACAATAAATTAACTGACAGGTTGTGTTCGTCCACGCTCTTAAACCATTCATCTTTTCGCTTTAACGTCTAATACTATAGTATGGCCAATTGAATACTTATAGCAAGAGATTATCAAGATAATCAACAAAGACTGACTCATGTTTATGCTCACAGAAAATTGATTGGGTGATTGCTTGTCGGTTAACACACATTGTACGTAAACAGAAGTGAACGATTTTTTGCCTTAGCTCGCCATTAATTGTTAAATGGTTTGAATGTTTTCAGACGGAATCTGCTAGCGTTGATGCAGACATTCAGAAGGAATACAGTCGACAGAGAGAACATTTAGAGAGATCTGTTGCTTCACTTCGCAAAAAGTTGGAGAAAGATTCTGAAATCCATAAAGCAGACAATGTCCGTATAATGCAGGTAATTAGAGTCTGAAGTCAATTATATAAACTGATGCCATTGCACTCTGACAATCTGAAACTTCAACAAATTGTCAAAAATTGAAGTAAATGTTCTCTGATGAAAATAAAACTTTTCGTTAAAATGGAACAGATAGTAGTAATATTAAAACATTCCACGAAATGATCTATGTGACATTTCTGTAAAAACAGCAATTTTCAATGACCTGGGATAAGTTTTCTCAAACCTTGTGAAAAGTAGAACAAGTCAATGGCATGTTGTTGTCTTTTCTCGGGGAATAGTTTCATTGCATTATCAGAAAAGCCAAAAATGTGAGTTTGCCCCCAAAACATCCCTTTAATATTTCACCAAGTGTTATAAAATTTTATGTTTAGCATCTATTGGGTGTTCTAAGCCAAGATTGAATTTCGAGAAAACTCCAAATGTCTCTGATCTTTTCAAATGAGTAAGTAGTAAAACAATTTTTTTGATTTTTTTTTTCAGGAAAATGTATCACTGATTAAAGAGATCAACGATTTACGAAGAGAATTAAAGATTTCCCGAACACAGATTCACGATCTAGAAGCCACCCTGGGTCTACACAGCAAGAGTAACAAACAGGCGGACACGTCCACGTTAGCGCTAATCACATCACAGGCACCCAGTGCATTAATAGAAAAAGATCTACACGAAAAAGTAAAGATAATTGAAATGCAGCAGATGGAGATGAAGAGATTACGACGAGAAATCTCTGAAATAGAAACATTATCGCGACCTCCATCTGGTGGCCGATTACCACCGGTACAGACCATACAAGGAGCTGCTTAAATTATTTATAAACAGTTTCTAAGACTATGTGAAATTCAGTTTAATATACAATTTTATTACAGTTCTAAACGCTTGAGGATTGAGGATAATTCTTTTTCGCAGATCGTACACAAATTTTAAACTGCTTGGGGATAATTCTCGTTATTGCAGAAATATAAATATTTTACTGAATCACATATTTTTTTTTTTTATTATTAAATGTGTGCGTGAAACAAACAGGGTTTTCGAATAATTTAATTTATCTAAGTGTTATACATAGTTTTTAAAACAAGGGTTAAATATATTTTGAAAAGGCTATTGTATATTTTTACATTATCTGTGATATGAAGGAAGTAATTTAACCATATTTTGGATGTTTATTTGTATATTATTTGTAAATAAATATTATTTATATAATTTCTATAGTCATATTCACTGTGATGTATACATATAGATAATAGATATACAATATTTAAAATAAAACAAATCAATCTAGAAAGATAGGTTGCCAGGCAACGAAACATACGCCCACAGCAGCTAAATCGTCCGGGTAGTCAACAAGGGTTGTCGCATATTTTTACTTTTTTCGGTAATGAAACATTCGTAATATTCTAAAATCTGATTAGAATTTGTTTGCTTTTTATAAAGTTTTGCCCCAGGCTAACAATTGGTATACGAAACATTTAATATCATGGATTTAGCTGTTCAGTTATCAAAATTCATTGAAAATCAAAATACTTGTTCGTTTCAACACCTTAAACTTTGTGTATCAATCTGAAGTCAATCGGATGATAAGTTTGGCCTCTATAGTGTCACAAGATTTTTTGAAGTGATCAAGGGAGATAACTCTGGCAGTCATTATTTAAAGTCGCTGAAAATCAATAGGATTCTTCATCTCATGACCGTATACACTGTGTATAAATTTAAAGTCAATCGGATATTAACTTTGGCCTCTAGAGCGTCCACAGGATTTTTTGAAGTGATCAAGGGCCATAACTCTGGCAGTAATTATTGGAAATCGCTGAAAATAAATAGACGTCTTTGTCTCAGGACTGTAAACACTGTGTATAAATTTAAAGTCAATCGGATATTAACTTTGGCCTCTAGAGCATCCACAAGATTTTTTGAAGTGATCAAGGGCCATAACTCTGGTAGTAATTATCAGAAATAGCTGAAAATCAATATGCTTCTTCGTCTCATGACCTTAAACACTGTGTATAAATTTAAAGTCAATCGGATATTAACTTCGGCCACTAAAGCACCCACAAGATTTTTTGAAGTGATCAAGGGCCATAACTCTGGCACAAATTATCGGAAATCGCTGAAAATCCATAGGCTTCTTAGTCTCATCACCTTAAACACTGTGTATAAATCTAAAGTCAATCGGATATTAACTTTGGCCTCTAGAGCATCCACAAGATTTTTTGAAGTGATCAAGGGCCATAACTCTGGCACTAATTATCGGAAATTGCTGAAAATCAATAGGCTTCTTCGTCTTATGACCTTAAACACTGTGTATAAATTTAAAGTCAATTGGATATTAACTTTGGCTTTTAGAGCGTCCACAAGATTTTTTGAAGTGATCAAGGGCCATAACTCTGGCATTAATTATCGGAAATCGCTGAAAATCGATAGGCTTCTTCGTCGTATGACCTTAAACACTGTGTATAAATTTAAAGCCAATCGGATATTAACTTTGGCCTCTAGAGCGTCCACAAGATTTTTTGAAGTGATCAAGGGCCATAACTCTGGTAGTTATTATCGGAAATCGCTGAAAAACAATAGGCTTCTTCGTCTCATGACCTTAAACACTGTGTATAAATTTAAACTCAATCGGATATTAACTTTAGCCTCTAGAGCGTCCACAAGCAATTGTGGACGCCGGACCGACGGACGGACGGACGGACGGACGGACCGACGGACGGACGGACGGACGGGGGCGACGACAATATACGACCACATTTCAATGTGGGCGTATAAAAACTAGAAAAGTCTTATTGATTCTGTTTTTATCTTACTATCGGACTTAGCGATAGTTCTTCATTAGGAGAAGTAGAATGGTCTAAGGTAGAGATGTTAAACAAGTGGGTCACAGGCAACATCGGGTCCGCCAAGAACTTAAATGTGCCCCTTGGAACGAATTTCAATAAACTGACATAATTCTTAGAAACTGTCGGTGATCTAACTTGTATTTAAATTACATGAGAACTTATCTTGGCAATGTGGAAAACAATCTAAAAAATTGCGTGGGTCAAGGGCGTTTGGATTTGTTGGCCCCTGAATCGAGTCTTTGAGTCAACTGGCGTGGTTTTGATTTCCAGCTAGTGTCAAGAAGGGTCGCTTGTCCAACTTCAGGGGTTTTCTCTCTGGGTCCTCTGGTTTCCTTCCACTGACTTGAGGTCGCCTGTCCAAACAGGATAAAACCATTTGGATGTGAAATCACACTAAATTGAGTTGTCAGTTAATATAAATACAGGCATATGCTATGAGGGAAAGTTTGCCTGGGCAACGGCGCTAAGCCCTAATCTTATATCAAATTCAAAGTGTCTAGGGTTCTTTGTGCAGAGTATGGGAACCTCCGTTTTGAGAACTATTGGAACAACTTGACAGGCCTCAGTTAATAAAAATTTTTTTAAAAAAAATAACGGAATATTTATATACTGTTTATTTCTAATAGATATCGACTACATATATAAATATATCTTCACTACAACCTTTATTTTAACACTAACATTAGGCCATGACAAAAAAAACAATTCTCTCATACTGCTGCATCACTAACAACCCAATCATTTCTATTAAAAGAAACAAAAGTCTTTAATTACTGCACCATCATATTTCTTTGTTTGGCCTTAGAATAATAACAACATACAAATATTTCTACTTAACATAAAAAGATTGTCCACTGGCAGATTTTAACATGGAAAATCTCTTTTAGAAATAACAATAAGCTGTTACTAAGGGGATACTCGTTTCGGAAATGAATTCTCTCAATCCGCAAAAATAGTGACAATCGAGGGAAAAGGGGGATTTTCATGCAACAACACATACTCGACCACACATAACAGATGAAACATATTCGTTGTGTTTGATTACCTCACGATTCTACTCACACCACCTCCAGTGTCCGGACTGTGACAGGACTGATTCCACCCCACTAAATTGAAATTCTTTCAATTCTGAACATTCCAAACAGACCATCGAGAATCTCCAAGGTATTATGTTTGAGGTTAGATTATCAAATAACTGGTCTGAACCTCTCTATTTCAGGGGAAATAACTCAACTGAAACCAATCCTCTATTAAATCTTAGTGTCATTTCTTTAAAGAGATTTTCCACATTACAGGTGCTTGTGAGACTGTCATGAAACCTAACATAATCAAAAAAATTAAAATAAAGAAAAAAACAATAATATCAAATGCAAAAATTGAACAATATCCATTTTTGGACTTCTGTCTTAAAAACACAAAATCATAACGACAAAAGAAAAACAAACGGATATGTTGGATTAGCCACTAAGGTTATTGGTATTTAAATAATTTTGTAAGTACAGAGATAAATGCTAAAATTTGAACAGGTTCTGTGTTTTATTCTGATGATACATGAAGAACAACAACTGGCACCAGTAAATTTAGAAAAGTATAAAATATAAATCTGTTTAACAACATTTAAAAAACACCTGGCCCCAAGTTCACAAAGCATTCTCAGACTTAAAGTTCCTCAACTTTCAATCACTGTTCATAAGAAATATCTTTGATCCAGAAACAAAAAACTTTGCATACAGTTTCTTATTAAGGTATTTGATACATTTAAACAAAAAAAAGTTTTATGAAAATTTATGTTTTAGCTACAATAACACGAACAAATTTGAGTAAATTCTTGACTTAAGTCTGAGAATGCTTTGTGAACTCGGGGTCTGGTAACGCTAGGTTTCCACTATCACGATTCGTGCTACGATTGAAATCGTGGTTTTAATCGAGGAGTATTCGTGGTGATCCTATCACGTCTTATCGAATATTGAGGTCAGTTGTAGCAATCGCTTTGATCGTATCGAAACGTATCAATCTAATTAAAATATAGATCTATATTTCGTTTCGTTTTTTTATACTTTCGATGGCCTACACTCATGTAGATCTAACAAGTTATAGTGGGAGCTCACGTTCTATGACGTCAGGTATCAAGCACGGGACATTTGACCCGATAACGTCAGTCATTCGATTAACCAATTAGCGACCGCCATACTTTTTAAAATCTACTTTTGTTTTGTTTTGATTTCTATCCGCTGGTAATATTTACCCACATTCCACGCATGAAAAGGTCAAACGGTTGATTCGACAGACCATTTGATTGGCTGACCCCTCATTTCAGGCAGAACACGACTTAAATAACAAGTCTTCCAGATCCAAGAGTAGTAAAGACAAGTAAAAACGAAATTTTGAACTATAAAAAACGAAATTTTGAACAATATAAATAACGAAACGAAATTGGATCTGTGTTTTAATCAGATTGGAAATGTATCCAACATACCAGATTGTGTATTCAAAAGGAACAATCCTATCGAAATGCACGTATAACCGTGGGAACCTAGCATTAGTATTGACGACCCCAGTCCCTGGATGTATTAATATCTGGACCGACCGAAACACTCCTTAGACTACCTCAAACCGCCCAAGATATGTAAATAGCTTTCCATATAGGAGCATTTACTTGTTGTGTACGTTAAAGACTCAATTCCACTCTTGTTGTAACTGAATAATATGTCCCAATCTTCATTCTGGTCAACAAATCATATTATTTTAGAATATTCCAATTAAATGATGATATAAATTTCATCTTAACACACCTAATTCAAAAAATTGAAACTCTAACGTAAACCTTTTCAAATGTGACTTTGATATAAAATATTTTCGAACCCTCTGGACAAGTAAAATAGGATGTAATGGATAATTTACACAACAGGTAGGACACTTAAACATCCAGTACTTAGAATAAGGCTATTATTTATTTTCTGGAGCTGCCAAGCCAGCAAGAGTGTTATTGTCCCTTTAAGGGATGGTTTGGGGAGGTCTAAGTAGTACCAGATAGGGTGATCTAAATGCTAAAGGGCTGACAACCTTTATAAACATCAACTATCAGAAAACATACATATAAAAACTGTGAAATCTGACGAACATGATTTTAATAATACATGAAATCCTTGATATAATTATAGCTGTCCTTTAGAATATAACAATTATATTAAACCCTCTGATCGCCATCGGTGATTGTGACAGAGAGAGAGAAATGAGGTTTAACATCCACTCGACACAAACTAGGTTATTTCAGGAACAAACACATGGTTCCATTTTGTTTCAATAATTCACTTGCATGTAGTAAAAGGTCTTTAGCAGTGGGAGGAAACCAGAGGACCTGGAGAAAACCCACGAGATTGGAAAGAAATTGTGAACCCCTTGTAAACAACAATATTGTGATAATATAATCTCTAAAAGGAATATCAGTCTAAAAAAGGTTCGATTTCTTTCAGTATTTACATAGATATGCTAATTCAAAATTTGTAAACATTTGGCCTTCTCTGCAGATGATTTATAAAAGGCCAGAGCTACTTTGAATGTTAAGTAAAATATTTTAATTTGATTGAATCGGAATCATAAGATTATCTACCATTGATGTTTTGGTTTAGTTTTCTTAATCATACATTAGATAATTATTTTGTGTAGATATTTGATTCAGTTGTGACAAACTAAATATTGTCCGAAAAATGCTAATGGCGATCAGAGAGCATAATAAGTTATATTTACAACAAGAAAGGTATTATAGGTGTTCTAATCTTTGGATAGTTTCGGAATTCAGTGAGATAATTTCTGTGTTTACCCTGCGCCCAGACGGCCATCTGATAAAATCCTGCGAGAGTGAATATGGCAGCTGAAAATATAAAACAAGGGTAGTAATTTATTGATAATAGTGTGTATCTTTCTGTTGACTATTTCTATGACACACTTAGTGGAGCTGTCAGGAACTGGATTTATCTAGAATATTATAGGCAAGGGCTGAGAAATGAAATGAAATGGGGGTTTAAGGTCCTACTGTTTTGCACCAACTAGGGTAATAAAAAAGGGCATACAGGATGCTATGACAGACATTATGCCTGGACAGCAGCAGTACAGCCTACCCTTATTTCGAATTCCCATGTGTCAATGTGAACACAGGAATTTTTTTGTACCATCCAACATCTATACACTGAGCCATATAATCCCATAGTATATTTTTTTGTCCCATCCGAATAACTATACTGTATATGTTTAAATAATGGTATAATCACCTGGTAAGCTTTGTGTCATGACACTGAACCCAACCCATGCGAGAACTTCATATGTATAATTAGGGCAGGACGTAACTTTAAACAACCATGTAAATGGATTAAGCGTAGGATAGGGTATCTTTCTCACTCTAGACCCTGAAATAAATACCAATATAGAATTAAAGGATATAAAGCTCTGTAGGCTATTATGTGGGTAGATATATCTAACTCTGTGTGAAAGATGGAAGAAAATAACAATTGGTCAGCAATCGTGAAACAATTTTAATCACTTTTTTTATAATCAAATAAAATTCATTATTCATCCTCTTTTGAATATTCGTATTATTTAAATATGTTAAATTGTGTAGAATTTGCCATAAATATGAGACCAGTGGAAGGGAGCAATGCCAAAACTTTTGTGTTTGCAAATCGGCAGATTTCGTTACATAAAAAATGTCAAAATTTTTATCATTGGAAAAATTATTTAACATTGAAAATTATGAAAATTACGGAAGAAGAGAGAAGACATGCAGCATAGTAGTCATATTTTCCAGACGCATGAACAATATTTCCTTGCATTTATTATGTCTGGATAAGCACGACCGAAAACAGACTGACTCCCGACTTGAATGTTGTGTTCTAAAATGTAGAAAAGAAGGGATAGGCACACGGTTTTCAAAGTAACTGAGAAGACTTTTCTTATTATCAATTAAATTTCGAGGCACAAATATTTCTTAATCTGATAAAAATGAATGGGTACATTCAAACACATGTGGACATATTCAGCCATGCATCAATGATTAAAGCAATGGGTGATTTCTATCAACTTACCAGCTGGTCGCAGATTCCTTAAAGCCAAATGAACAGAGAAATTACCCAATTCAGCAAACTGAAATAAAAACATTTTACAATTTACATTCAGAAAATAAACCTGGCCCAATCTTGAACACATTCTATTGTGGATATTATCAGATGAATTTCAACAATAAAGGTGAAAACTAAAATTATTGAAATTTAAAAGCGCACTTACCACGAACAAAGCTAGACCACCATATATTTGTCTATCGCCAAATTCTATCAAAAATATAATTAATATGAAAATTATAATATATACTGTCGAACATTGACTAAATATATAAATAATAATAAAGTCTTCATACATAAAGTATAATTCAGAAACAGAGAAGTAATATATAAATAACAATTCAAAGTTAATATATAAATCATAATCTGGACTGTCAGAAATACAAAATTCTAATTTAAAGTTAATATATATAATAATTTAGACTGTCAGAAATAGAGAAACAATATAATATAAATGTCTAAAAAGAAGTACTGCATTATTGTGAAAAACCAACATAATACTTTACATTTTGTAGCCGAGCCGGAACCCATAGATAATAGGTAAATAAAAAAAAAGAACTTACTAGGAAGGGTGTAAAGAGGATGGTTGTTGAAGTAAGCTACAAAAGCTGCAAATCCCCAATAGTATATAGAATTCTGAAAAACAATCAATTAAATTTAGTTCAATAATCGATTTAAATGTGGTTTAATGTCTTTTCTGAATCAACTGGGCTTCATCAGGGTGTCATCAGAGAAATTTTGCCCAGGACGGCCTACTCATATTTCAAATTCTCTTAATTACATGCCAATGTGTAATGGGACCCTGATTTGATGTCCGATCCATAGGACTAGACACTGTCCTTGTCAGGCCTTCAATCTTGCATCAATCACAAGGGGAAACCTCCTTCAGGATCAAACCAAAGAACTTCTAGTTAGCAAACCAACGCTTTAAATTAACCATTGAGTCACTATGACAGCTACCTCATACTTTATCTCTAGACAAAATTTGTAAATATAATTGTCTTATTTTCAAACAGTTTGTCGGTTGTCAAACCAAGTCTATATAGATAAAGAAGTTAAAAATTAATTTTATCATAAAATAAGACAACTACCTTGAATATGTTCGTTATAGGCATGGTGGCATTAGAAAATCTATGAATGAATATTGTTTCAAACAATCGTTTAGCATAATGAAATGTCCAACATCCTGCAGCAATACTGAAATATAATCATCTTTCTGTCAATAATAATTATTCACAATATGTACGGAATGTAAACAATGTTTAGTGAATATAAACAATGTGTAGTTAATGTAAACAATGTTTAGTGAATATAAACAGTGTGTAGTTAATGTAAACCATATATAGTGAATGTAAACAATATATAGTGAATGTAAACAATATATAGTGAATGTAAACCATGTATTATGAATGTAAACATTGCGTAGGGAATGTAAACATTGGATATCTATTTCAAAATATATCAAGCTGCATCATTATTTATCAGATATCATTGAAAATCAATACTTATTTTAAAATATAATTTTCAATTTTATCAAAAAGAAAGTATTTATCAGATATACTCTAGAATAAATTCAGCTATCGCCATTTGGATTCTTCATATAAAATCTAACTTTTCATGGAATAATCCATGCTAAAATATACAAACTGATTGTTTAAAGGGACAATAACATTCTTGTTGGCTTGGTAGCTCCAGAAAATAAATAATACCCTTATTCTAAGTACTAGATGTTTAAATGTCCTACCTGTTGTGTAAATTATCCATTACAACCTATTTTATTTGTCCAGAGGGTTCGAAAATATTTTAAAATCCAAGTCACATTTGAAAAGGTTTACGTTAGACTTTTCAAATCAATTGGTTGAATTTTTCCAATTTTTTAAATTAGGTGTGTTAAGATGAAATTTATATCACCATTTAATTGGAATATTCTAAAATAATACGATTTGTTGACCAGAATGAAGATTGGGACATATTTTTCAGTTACAACAAGAGTGTTATTGGGGCTTTAATGTTTAAAACACCATCAATAGCAGAAAATATCTCATGTTGCTCAATATTCTTTTTCAACCTTATATTAAACCAAGTTGAATATTGTTTATATTTAGCTCACTTTAATAACTCTAGAAAGACAGCTCTTGAATATTGTTTATATTTAACTCACTTGAAAATTATTAAAGACAACTATAGATGACTACGATAGTTTATAACTAACTCACTTAACAACCCTAGAATATTAAAGACAGTTGCTTATATTTAACTTACTTGACAACTCTAGAATAAGCTTGATTGGCAGCAGCAGGTCCATATATACACGATGGTCTGACATAAAATAATAGATACACAACCAGGGGACCAGCATATTCCGTTAAAAATACCTGAAATAGTCATAATATATCATTTAATATAAATAGTCATTTCAGGACTAATATATGGTTTATAGTTTTATTTCATTACTGCGCTTGCACTTAGGGGTCTTTGGCGGTGGGTGGAAACTGTAGGACCCAGAGAAAACCCAGGAGGTTGACAGGCAACCCTATTCCTTGTCACATACAAGCCTAGACTTGAAACCATGCCAGTTGACTCATGATACAGCATGCATGTGCTAATCATTCGGCCACCCCCACCCCCATATAATTTAATATAAATATCTATACATCATTTAATATAAGTATTTATAATATATAATTCAATATAAATCTTCATATTACATCATTTAATATTCGTAAATATATAATCTAATCTTATCTCAGTTACAGGAAGTAAATATATAATCTAATCTTATCTCAGTTACAGGAAGTAAATCTCTAAAAAAAATTAATTAATATATAGACTCATTTATCAAGCACACAACCCTGATAAATGTTACCGACACTCATAAATAATAATGGATAATCACACATTCCAATAAACAAGAATTTGACCAAAGCTGCTCGCTATGTTATAAGTTTGCTGCAATTTTATTGTTGGCAGACAGAAATCATAGGCCTCTTTTTTTAAAATCCGATTGAATTCAAGTCGGTAGATTATATTATCTGATAATGTTTTCTTAACTAAGTATTAAATAATACATTTCAGTACATGTTAGTGTGGATTAAGCCCCGCAAGATTACTTTAAATAATACTTACAGTGGTCCATCCTACTTGAGGACCCAAATCTTTAAAATATAGTTCACCATTAAACGAAACACCAGCATTTAATAAAGTCTGGTCATCTTTCAGTGTTTTTCCTCCTGAATGAAACCAAATATTTTACACAATATCTAATAGCATGTAAAAATGTAAAAACACAACTAAAGAAGAATGTCACCCTACGAGAGAGAGATATATGGGGTTTAATGTCCACTCAACACAAACTAGGTCATTTTGGGACCAAAACATGGTTTAATTTTATTTCAATAATTCGCTTGCACTTAGGGGTCTTTAGCAGTGGGAGGAAACCTGAGTGCCCAGAGGAAACCCATGAGGTTGAGAAGGTGCCCCTATCTCTATGCCACATACACTCACACCAGGGATCAAAACCACAGCCGCAAGCCAGAGATGACCGGCCAGCTAGAGGTCGAAGCGCGGCACTCTAGACTACTAGGCCATCCAAACCCTGTCACCCAATGAAATTTAAGAGTATATTGTGTAAAACAGTAAATATTTCTTTTAAAAAAAAACAGTAAAAAATTAAAAAAAAAAAACCCCAGTAAATATTTCTTAAAAAACAGTAACAATTAAAGAAAAACCGAGTAAATATTTTTAAAATTGTACATACTTTGTTCTGCTTTAAAAGATATTCTGTTGATGTCAAATTTAGGATCTGTAACAAATGAACAATATAAATTTACATATCATTTAAATTTGCAATCTGGATGCTGGTTCACTAAGTGGTTTAACAGCCTGGTTTTCTCTTGTCTTGAAATAAGAACCCTGGCACGTATGTTCATTTGTAGGGTACACAGACAAAAACAACCGTCTCTACAACCCTTTTCATTTTTTATCAATGGAGTTTAAATGAAATGGGTTTAATTAAAGATACATTATGGGAGATAAGATAAAGAGATGGCAGTTCTCACTATAATAGTTAAAAACTAGATAGTGTAAAGGTAATTTGCTGAAAATTTCAGTCAAATTGGCCAACTATTAGTCGAGAATGAAGCAAGTGAAATATTCACATAGATTGGTCATTATTACTAAAATCATTAATATAATCAGATAGAACAGCCGTAATTATCAACGGCCGTAAAGCGGTATATAAGAATTTAATCCGCCATCATCGAAGACTAGCCTTGACATCAAGAGTTTTTTATGGTCTGGATAAGTTAATTAATGTCTAATCGATAACTTAGGCCTAAAGAAAGACTTGTAATAAGCAGATTTTGCTCTTGCCTAATGCATGTTTAATATCCTACTGGGCATATACCCGAATAGTAGCATCACTTGCACACCAGTCCCGAAAATCCCAATGAACTTTCATGGCCAATGCAGGGGGCGAAAACTGGAGCTCTGGGTTTGCAAGCTAATGTCTTAGTCACTGAGGCACCGCGGCCAGCAAAGGAATTTAAAGAATCATATTATTTGGTCTATCGATTCATCTACTACCGGGGTGGTCCCATTGTTGATATGATTGTAATGGAGGTTAGTCAGCCCCAACTCAGAAAACATTTTACACAAAGTTTCAAAGAATTGTTTGTGTTATAGTTTAGTAATTACACAAAGTTGTGTTATTGTTAATGGTACCTCAAATTCTAAATGTTATTCAAGGAAATTATTTTATAGTCTAAAAGACAGCAAGAGAGACAGAGAGAAAGAGAGAGAGTACTTACTAAGTTGATGATACCATAATTTTACATCTCTGATTGTACTGGTTGGTTTAAACTACAACAAAAAAAACTTACATTTAATATATCAACTCCTTGTCATTCATAAATGAATGGATTGTAAATATTTATAAGCTAGCTAAAACCTAGCCCTATTCATTCACGACTTAAAAAGTTGGTATAACAAATTTGTCACTTTCTTCATGTATACTAATACTTACACCTTTAATTTCTGCCAGAGGTTTATTGCTTTTAGCATCACGAACTCGCAACTGAACCTGAAAACATCAAAACATACATTTTATTTTCATACCAGATGAATGGATTATGTTATGGTGATGCTTTTGAACTGCAAAATTTCATTTAATAACATCAGTGCTAGATTAATATGGATTTGAGAATATCATAATGCAGAGATTGTTCCAAATGGAACTTGAACATGTAAACATTTTGGGTTGACCTTTTGGTTAGAATTGGGGGTAGCACGATTTACCCAAATCCACAAAATCTACCCTAATCAACCAAAATCCACCACTATTTCAACTCATACCACAATAATTTATATTGATATTTGATAATATACCGTTCTTTATGTGGAATTGACATTTTTAATTTAAAATCGCAGCTTTCTACTGTCAAAATGCCCCTCAAAATACGATTTCCAAGATAGTTTGGAAGTCGTAACCAAGGGAATAGCTCGTGTAATACACAAATCTACCCAAAACCACGTTATTTCCACATATATCACAACTATGTTTATCGTTTTTTAATATACTATCATTCGTATAGCTAAATATGCCATAATTACTTTAAAATCATGGTCTTCTTGTCTTAAAATCCAACAATTCATGCGTGTTTCGTCGTCGTATGTAATGGACATAACTCATGTATATACCCACATGGATGCAGACCACCATTAAATTTGTAGTTCTTCCAAAGTTACGTGGAAATCACATCCAAACACAAAAACGCTACGATTTTAAATTTACAATGACAATTTGACAGAAAGAACTGTATATGAACCATTATCGATATAAATTATTGTGATATCAGTTGAAATAATGGTGGATTTGGGTAGATTTGGGTGGATTTGGGTAAATCGTGCTACAGTAGAATTGGAAAAAAGGGATCAAATTTGCAATTTCGTGGCAGTTTTGGGTAATACTGATGATATTACACTAGTGGAGGGATGGTCTTTCTGCAGAACAATCATTGTGTTGAAACTCGGAAGTGAGATTTTCATCCCAATTAACATCAAATCCCCATAGAAAAAAATCTAAACGGTCAATCCGCTACAAAATTATGATGTCGATATTGCCACAGGTGATACTAATTTAGTTATTATAATAACAGATTTGTCAGAGATGGAGAAGCAGAGCGAAAACAAATTTACGTTACTTGAAGTAACTAATACTAATTGTGCCTAACGGAACGTGGAGCGAAAAGTTACAGGCTGTGCGTGTCAGGCTGTGAGTGTTATGGGCAAATAATTACTAGTCTGAGTCCACACATACAGTTGTACATCATCATGCTGGACGACTGGTTAAAACAATTACTGTTTATTGTGGCGATGTTTGTCCCAGTTTTCTCTCGACTTTTTAAAACAAGTACTTTGTTAATAATATAGAGATCTAGATATAAGTGTAGTATGCGTTACCTCCATTATTATGCAGTTTTACAAGATTATAAATTTGCAATCACTTTTCACCGGTTTCGTGAACTTCTGGCGTGGTCACGTGACAGAATACATAACCGGAAGTTTATATTCGGCTTACTTCGATTTTAACGCTGCCCCAGAGACAATAACACTCGGCCCATCCATCGTCAATTTTGAGATTATATTACAGCCGAAATTGCATTGCATAGATCGTATCAATCTATAGTTCGATAAAATTGCATAATACAACAGAGAGAGAGAGAGAGAGGAATGGGTTTATCTTCCACTTTATACAAACTATTTTGGGGGCTTTTGGGGGGGGGGGGTCGTACCCCCCCACATAGCCCCCTGCCCCGCCATTCACAGTGCGCAGACGGATATTGGGCTCCAAGAAACAGGGTCTAGTCGTTCGAATGGAACGATAAATCGAGACACGTAAAGCAAGAACACGTTACATTTTGCAATTCGATCAAGAGTAGGCGCCAACTTCGCTGCCCGGGGAAAAGTTTTGTCACATCAAACCAGATTAGTCCGATAATTCATGTGGAAGGAATGGAATATTTGAATATTTCAACAATCTATGAAATCTAAACCTTATCTAAACAGTTTTACACAATATTTCCCTGTAAGTGATATTTTACAATATAAAACACGCCCTGTTCTTGGGGAGAGAGAGAGAGAGAGAGAGAGAGAGAGGGGAAGTGGGGTTTAACGTCCACTCTACACAAACTAGCTGGACTAACATAATATGGTTTAATTTGATTTCAATAATTTCCTCGCGCGTAGGGGTCTTTAGCAGTGGGAGGAAACCAGGGGACCCGGAGAAAACCATGAGATTGGACAGATGACCCTACTCCTTGTCACGTACAACCGGGGATTCGAAACTACGCCAGTTGACTCGACGGTAGGCCGTATGATACATCACGCACGTGTTAACCATTCGGTCATCCAGTCAAATTGACTCGTCTTTTTTGATGTCAAAATATATCAACTGTTTTCGATAAAAAAATTTAAAAAAATTAAGTGTTGCCATCTTGGTCAATTGAATAAAAATTGGTCATTTTTAATAAAAAAAAAATAGATAAAAAGAAGTTTAATTTTAATATTGCGCTCAGTAAATTATTAAATTTATCACACAAGCGATATCTTCTGTAGCATGTTGGGTGATAAATACAAGAATTCTGAACCGTGCCGTCTAATCGATGTTGTGACAACACTTACAGAAACGTCGATCGAATACACCAAAAGCTACTTTTCACAAGCATGTGTTGTAGTTTATAGGGAAAAAAGCGATTCCTTCTTTCTTTTTTTTTCTTTTAATTTTTTATCTAAATATTTAACCATGTAATTATAGAGTGGGGATTATGGATTATGTCTAATCCATTTTTATACACGAACCACGAGGTCTCGGGATCCATCCCGATATCAGCTGTCTAGTCGTTCGGATGGGGTTAAAACCGAAACCCTTTGTACACATTGACGTGCACGTAAAATATCCCTTGGCAGTTGGAATTCGAAATAACTGAAGGCCGTGTATAGAGCCGCTTTCCGGGCAAAATGTCCCCCATAGCACACTGTATATGTCCGTCTTCATTGGTCCAGTCGGAGTAGAACAGTAGGACGCTAAACCTCATTTCATTTCATGTGCATTGTGAAGGGCAAGGCAAGGCAACACGTCTAATCGTGTTGGAAGTCGATTAAATGTCCTCGTCGCACAATGCATTGACTGTTGGTGGTTTAAAATGGGACGTATTAATACGCCCATTGCATTTCACTTCAATTCGACACACATGCACAAGTGACATAAAATACCTGTTGATCAACTCCGCGGAGTTAATAAATATTGAACGAGTTGGTTCTTGATATTTTAAAACTTTGATATTGATATCGAATAAAATGATTTTATTGTGTATAGGTATTAAAACATTTGGACTGAACAACGTACATGGTATACAGAAGATCTTCTTCCCACCCCTTTCTATCGCGGACATGTCATTTGTGATCCATTCAATACAAATTAATTTCCCCCCGTTTGTGTGAGAATAAATAGACCGTATGTTTATTTACAATGCAGTAATATATAGATCGGTTTCACTCAATTGATCTTAAAGCGATATTATTCAATATCACGAAATGACTTGGTTTACAGAGTCCTCGAACAAAAGAATCCATTCTATGATTGTGCTCTTCGGTTGAAAAAAATATCTATCCAATTGTAATCGGAACAAAACATCACGTGGTTATTGTATACAGACGACAAAAAAATCTGAAGAAGATTGGCGATTTCAATCCAATAGAAACGGACTTATTTTTGTATCTGTTAATGAAAAATAACATTAACTCGTAAACAGACAACTCGATAAGATCGACGAGATTGTGATAAGAGAGACAAGGAGTGAAGGATAGCTTTTCTATTTATATATTTACATTTAACAAAATCTACATCGTTTGTGTTGTTAGTTTTCCGATCAATATGAACAATCTAAGGAAACCATCAGTTAATTCCAATGCCAGTCAGGAAGGTAGGCGTTTTTCTACCGCCATGAAAGCTCTGTCACCCGGCGGTCCGGATCAAACCTCGGCGCGCCGACCAAGTAATGCTGGAGCTCCTCGAGTTAGCACCGTTACCAAAGGTCCTTCCTTGATTGGTCTGTTAGCATCCAAACGGTTCGCCAAGAAAATGGGACAGCGTTTCAAGGATAGAAGAGGGACCAGATTAAATATCCCCAAAGAACCGACATACCGAATGGAACCTCATCGTAAATTTGATCCGAAAAAAGCCGAAGCTGTCGTCATAGAAGTACTGAATGATCGTCTGAGGAATTTCAAATATAATCCCAAATTCTGCGCCAATTTTTCTAAAATTATCAGCGATGAGATCAAAGATAAGATAAAAATGCTTGGGTTTGACAGATATAAGATTGTGGCAAATGTTATTATAGGCCAGAAAAAAGATGTTGGGGTTCTGGTGACCAGTAGATGTGCCTGGGACGATAAACTAGACAATTACGTCACCTATACGTTTGAAAATGAACATATCTTCTGCACGGCTTGTGTTTATGGCGTTTATTCTGAGTAAAAGACCTGGCGCGGACCTTAAACTACAGTCGCATTCATAAAAGTGCTTTTCTTGTGAAAATATTTCTTTTTCAAAGATACGTGGTAACCTTCTCTTTCGGACGAAACCCTTCATACTTGGCATGGTTGTTCTTTGGGAAAATGCGCAAGGATTGATTTCGATTTTGGACATGCCGTCGCTATTCTGTTGCTTAGATGACGTCATAGTCGGTTTTTCAATCATACTAGTAGTGTGACAATGTCGGCCTCAACGACCTGTTTTTTAATGATCTTTGTGTAGTAGACTTTATAGATTCTGTGATTGAATGTTGATACATCTGAAATGGACGAATGGACGAATCCGTCTTGCAGTTGTGACTTGTCTTTGTAATAGGATCTAATCTCAATGTTGCACCATGAACTCCTCTTAATGCTGTTCTTGTGGGCGACATTTTCAAATACGATACTTGTTCTTTGGACATTTGCGCCTTGATATGACGGCACAATTCCAAATTGTTGAAATGACGCCATATCCGGTTGCTGGCCCAATTTTATTGTACGCTATTGTGATATTTAACGACCTGTTTTAATACTGTTGTGGTTATGAATTCCTTGATAAAATGTCTGGTACAAACTTTCATAGAAGACAGCCTAATTGTTGAAGACTCATTTAGATAATGACCTCACGCGCTACTCATTTTCTCGTTCTTCTTCTCAGGGGCGACATTCTTTGAAAAAAAGACAAAGACGCTTTCAAATCAGAACCATCGATATGAAACTGCATGCAGGTACCATTGCGCAACGATTGGCGGATTTCTGATGTGTCACGTAATTCCAAGATGTTTGGGATGACGTCATGTTGGTCTCTAGTACACAGTGGTGTATATAATTTCTGTGATATATATGATTTTTTTTTTTAACTTCGTCTTTCAAATGTGGATTATCATGGAGTACGGTATATAAGCAACTATTATTTATTACAACTATTTTTGTAACCTTGTGTGTCATATATACCATTGAACATCATCTGTTTATAGTATTGGTCTTTTTTTTTGGGGGGGGGGGGTCATCGGCATTTTCCGGCGTGTCTAATCGTTCGGATGAGACGAATAACATGGGTTCCGTGTACACATTGTCGTGTGGTGCACGTAAAAGTTCCATTGGTAGTTGGATTGGAATTCGATACAAGAGTAGGCCGTAATGTCGCAAAATTACCGACATAGTACACTGTATGGCGTATGCCCGTCTTCATTAACCCATTCGGTGCAGAATAGTAGAACATTAAACACCATTTCATTTCCTTTCTTATTTTTGTGCTATCAATTAAAATGAGCAAGACGTCAACATGTTAAACTGTAGGTACCGTTTTACATCCCCAGGGGCGGATCCAGAGGGGGGTTGGGGGGTCCCCCGCCCCTGCTCAGCTACATAAAAAGTGGTCCTACATAAGTATAAAAATGATTTCTCTGTTTAAAAAGCTCAATTTTTATGTATGCCTATGTAATTTAGAGACGATGATGGCAGATGTCGGTGACAGAAACCTGGCAAACCCCCTCCTGCAAAAATTCCTTGATCCGCCACTGATCCCTTCATTGGCCAAGAAAGTTCCTCGGCATCCCCCGGCGTGGTTCCCCCTTGCCAATGGTTCGAGACGGAAGCAACCAAACTAATCCCGCAGTGAATATTCGCTTGGCCGCTACAATCACTGATAAGCATGACATCGACGAGGCTTAATGAGTACGGCATATTAACTTTTTTACTCTGACGAATTAAATTCTCAAACATTTTTTTGCGGTAAAAGAAAAATAAATAACGACGTTTGAAGTATTTGTAGTTAAAAAATATTTCCTATTTAGTGTAAATGGGTATTAAAATGAGTAAAATGCACCATTTTGCTTGAAGCAGTTAGGTGTTAGGTAAACATTGCACGAGCCGTTGAGCCAATGACTACCGCCGCGTGCAGTCAAAGCAGTGTTGTGGACAGTCATCTGTTACAGAGATAATTCGTAAGTAATTCTCTGTGAAACAGATTGGGAAGCAACCTGTTTCATAGAGGATTACGGAAGTCTTCTAATAAAAAGATGACTACTTTCAACACTCGGCGCCAATCATTGGCTCTATGGCGCGTGCATTGTTTACATCATAAGACGTTACTGAATTAGGCAGATTGCCGCTTTTTACTCATTTAATACCAATTTACACTAAATAGGAAATAATTTTTACCTACAAATACTTCAAACGTCTTTATTTACTTTTCTAATACATAAAAAACATGTTTTAGAATAGAATTTGTCGGAGGAAAAAAAGTTAATATTTTGGTTCATTGTTTTGGCATACTTGTTTTCAGGGATTTTCAGGTGTTGACTTTCTTTTGTCATTGGTGCAGGATAAAACATTTAAAATCAATGTAATAAGCAGTTATCTAACGCCACTCTATAGAGCGACGTGTTTTTCATCAGTGAAATCTCCTAGGGCATCTGAGGTGGAATTTGTTCAGCCAGTTATTTCAGTCCCCTGTTCCGCAATAATTGGAATTCGGTTCCAAAGCCACCCAAGTAAGACTGTATCTTGCTGCTCTACTAACGATTCGGATCAGCAAGAAAACGCTTTCTAATGTGCACATCCCCAGACTTGGGCGCTAGCTGGTGACCAACTCCGTCGGTCGCAGCTCGCAGCCATTTCAACCCTACCCCCTCAAAGATGATCCGAGGACTCATTATACGCTTATGGATGCGGACCTATAGGCGTATATATAAAATATTGGCCATCCGTCTGAAATAATATTTGAGTAATGTAGGCCTAAGGTCGTATGTTACTATATATAAAATGTACTATAACAATGAAGGAACAATGAATTCTATATTAAAGTGATATATATGTATACATATATTAGATATATATATGTATATATGGTAATTATTCACGCTTTTTCTCCCATTAATAATAAACCTCGAGCTTGTTATAACATTAATGCGATTATAGAATTAGACATGTTGATTTTGATTAGAAAACAACAATGTGTGTGTAGCTTTCAACGGGGAGAGTAATAGAGCGCGAAATGAATAGCCTTTTATATGGATTCATATATTTAATACGTGCACTTGATATCCGTATACACGCTATTCAATGAATTAATTTCCCAGTATATATATAATATATAAAGTAGGTGTATATTCCGGACAAGGTTATAGGATAATTGACGCGTGGTAACCGTTGTCGAGGTAAACAAAGCATGGTAGCCATTTTGTTTTTATCGCCCTAGTGGTTACCATTTTTGCAAAATACTAGATCTTTCCGAACGGAGAAATATTTTCCCTTGGGTTAGGGTTAGGGTTCGGGTTAGGCTTATCTAAAACTATTCTGAAGGGTTTGGTTTAGGGTTAGGGTTCGGGTTAGGTTTATCTAAAACTATTCTGAAGGGTTTGGGTTAGAATTGTGGCTATAAACACGCAAAAATATTTCTCCGTTCAGAAAGATCCAGTATCGTGCACCATTTCTAGTGTGAAAAAACTGAAAGAGCGGAAGGGGGGGGGGGGGTAGGAGGGGGAAGAGCGAGGTGGGGACGGGGTTAAACTCTAATTATAGAAATAAAATTGAACCATGTGTTAGTCCCGCAATGACCTAGTCTGTATCGAGTGGATCTCTCCCTTCCCCCCCCCCCCCCACTCTCTCACTCAGCCCCAAATCTCTCAATAATTAAAATTGTACGCTAATAACAATATTTGACAGCATAGGCCGAATGAAGTGCCAGAATTGCATGGCCTTTTTGACTTAAGTGTGCGATAGTTTACTGTTTCCTATCCTACAACATCTGGAATACAGACAGGCACTTGGGATTTCGGTTCCAAAGCCACATTTTTATGGCTATATTGGACTATTTTTTGTTGCTTTACTCACAGGCCGGAATTGTAGGAAAACGCATAAGCAGAAAATATCAAAAATACCCCCTTTTAAAGGGACAATAACATTCTTGCTGGCTTGGTAGCTCCAGAAAATAAATAATACCCTTATTCTAAGTACTAAATGTTTAAATGTCCTACCTGTTGTGTAAATTATCCATTACAACCTATTTTATTTGTCCAGCGGGTTCGAAAATATTTTAAAATCCAAGTCACATTTGAAAAGGTTTACGTTAGACTTTTCAAATCAATTGGTTGAATTTTTCCATTTTTTTAAATTAGGTGTGTTAAGATGGAATTTATATCATCATTCAATTGGAATATTCTAAAATAATACGATTTGTTGATCAGAATGAAGATTGGGACATATTTTTCAGTTACAACAAGAGTGTTATTGGGGCTTTAAGATATCTAATTAAGGTGTGCATATATGGGACCAATCGACCAAGTTCATTTGAGCTATCTAAGTAAGCAGCAACCGCACCATGTCCAGTGTATTCCATTTAACGGTTCAGAAGTCAGGAAAAATGCATGTACATTTCAGCAGAAAGGACGCATCCACATGGTGAACCACTAGAACATATTTTAAAAATAGACTAAAGAGTTTAAGAACTTTAATTTTGTAAAACCAAAGAAAAAGAAAATAGGGCTGCCATATTAGTACGTTGTTTTGTAATGCGATACTACCCAGTTTCTCATCTGTCATGCACACTAAGACTTTTTCAATTTTATTACATGGGAGTAGAACTTAACACAATTCTAGAAGTATACTTAATGTTTTGGGCTAAAATTGTCGATTTTAGACTTAAAATGTCGGTCTATTAGCTTAATGTCTATTCTCAAGCGAGGCTAGTTTAAAGTAGCTAAGTCTATAACACAATAACATCCAAAGTCTTTGACATTAAAAACACGAATTACTTGTCAATTTAAATCAAACTGATGTGGTTATCTTACCGGGAAAAGATGGGCTTTTGATATCCAATATTTAAAACAAAATAAACATTTTACCATAGGTACACGAATCGTGTACCATAATACGTTTCAGCCCCAGTTCTAGCAAGAGAATCGTGGAACGAGGCTAGAAACATTGCACCAAATTAAACGGCGTATGTAGACTGGAATAACCAGACACTCGAAATAGCAACTCTATTGAAACCTCTGGCGTATTTCGCCGAACATAACTAATTTGGAATTAGAGTACAAACGAAAACGATTGAATGTAAATTAGTTTGTATACATTCACATTACGTTATTATATGCGTTGCGACCCATTTGTGGCAATTTCTAGGTCTCAAATATTAGCGATAAAGCGAACATTGAGGTTTTGTCCGTGGCAGTTTGCATAATCTGGATTAAATAATATATTTGTGTACTTGAACGGGGACGGGGTTAATCGCATCGATTAAACCATTATACGTACACTAATTCTTGAACTTGCATTGGTTTAACTGAGGTCAGAGGGTCATATTCATAGGTCTGACGTTTGGCCAACTTAATACATAGTTCCAATACGGTCTTGGTCGGAAACAGTAGCATACCTCATGTTGGCGGAGACTGATATATCAGAAGACTGTTCTCCAACTTCAACCAGAATTAAGGAAACGTTAGAATTGGTGTTGGTATTTTGTGATCGTTAGTAAGAAACATTTATTTCAACTGAGAAGTGTGTTATAAGCCAACATGAGGAAGTCGTCCATGATGATTGCGACGGATGGCAAAACAGATCAGCAACCGGTGTATTCGGATGAGTCTGTGTCGCCCATTAGTAGCAGACGTCGCAGTGTTTTCCCGCCAGTGACAAGCCCTGGCAGACGAACCAGCAGTATGGGCATGGGTATCGCTGGATTGTTGACATCAAAGAAATTTGGGAAAAAACCCCTGGTTTCAAGAAATAGTGTAGCTAATTTCCATCCACCGGAGGCCCCTCTTCAACCAACTTACAGAATGTCGCCGACTAATCGCTTTGTATCGTCGGAAGCTCACAGGATAATCAAGGACGTTCTGAACAATCATTTAGACGGCTTCCAATACAACTCAAAATTCTGCCAGACTTTGTCGACTCTCCTTAGCGACGACATCAAGGATCAGGTGAAGAGGTTGAATTTCGGCAGGTACAAGATCGTCGTGAACATAGTGCTAGGAGAAAGGAAAGAGCAGGGCGTTATGGTCTGTAGCAGGTGCGCGTGGGACGTTAAAACGGACACGTTCGCCACGTACACGTATAAGAATAAAAGCATGTTTTGTACAGCATCAGTGTACGGGATCTACATGGAGTAACTTTACCAATGGGAATCTGTCTCCTGGGAACATGTTTCTCGATGTTAACGGAATTCACAAGGAATATACATGTAATTCCCGGCGTTAACACTTTACAGGCACTAAACGCCCGGTGTTAACGATTTACAGGAAATAAACGACCGGAGTTAACAATTTACATGGAATAAACGCCTAATATTAACAATTTACAAGTGCTGTGTGCCAAATGTATTTTTTCATATAAGGAAATAAATTGAACTTTGCATATGTGTTGTCATTTCTTGTAAATTTGATTTTGTTTCAGAGAACAAAAAAGATTGAAATATAATAATGATAATCAACTGTCGATGTCATCCCTAGACTGTGATATTTACTGGATTAGGATCCGATTTGCTGCACAACATTCATTTATGACTCTTAAATCATTAAAAGGATAATCGAAACTATGTTTTAATTGAGGCAAGGCCGAAAATTCAATCGCCAAATTCTCGGTTCAGAGTAGATCAATTTGACTGATATTTTCAGCAAATTCCCTTTACATTATCTAGTTTTGAACTATTATAGTGAGAACTACCAGCTCTTTATCCAATCTCCCATAAATATATAGTTGTTGGCGAAAAATGGGGAGCCATGGGAAATTACGTTTAAATGACGTACATTCATTTCAGAAAAATACGTTTTAGGAAACTGTCTCTGATCAAACGCAAGTCAGAGACGGTATCTAAAGTAACTATACCAACTGTAGGCAACCCTGCTTGTAAGATAGGCAACCCTGTCTGTAGGAGATAGGGGCGCCTTCTCAACCTCGTGGGTTTCCTCCGGGCACTCCGGTTTCCTCCCACTGCTAAAGACCCCTACACGCAAGCGAATTATTGAAATAAAATTGAACCATATGTTAGTCCCGAAATGACCTAGTTTGTGTTGAGTGGACGTTAAACCTCATTTCTCTCTCTCTCTGCATGTAAGATTTGAATCCGTGACTGGACCTTCAAGTCAGGGGGACAAATTTAAACATCATCGCAGACCCGATTGTCTACGTACCTAGTGAAAATCAGAGTATTGCTACTGGATGACAGAATCCAGAGTAGTGACCTTTGAAGCCCCAATTCACATTGTTTAATTCAACCCGTTCCTCACCTTGGTACTGAAAGTGAATCGGTTTCAGACGAGTTATTTGCCCCTGAGCTAGATATTGGAATCAGACCAGTTATTTGACAATCTCGCTTACCAAAATAGACGTAGAGAGAGAGAGAAATGGGGTTTAAGGTCCACTCAACATAAACTGGGTCATTTCGGGACTAACATATGGTTTAATTTTATTTCAATAATTCGCTTGCGCGTACGGGTCTTTAGCAGTGGGAGGAAACCGGAGTGCCCGGAGGACACCCACGAGGTTGAGAAAGCGTCCCTATCTCCATGCCACATACGCTCACACCAGGGCTCAAAACCACAGCCGCAAGCCAGAGGTGACCGGCCAGCTAGAGGTCGAAGCGCGGCACTCTATACCACTAGGCCATCCCAAACCCCCCAAAATGGACGTAGCAGACTTTAGACATATACTTAGTGATAAATTGATGTTATTTTTTTTAAGTATTTTCCATGTTATAGGCGCATGTCTTGTGATTTTACTCAGTTGTGGCACAAAAGTATTACGTCATGTCTATAAGTACAAATTATCTTTAGGTCAGTAGGGCCTGTATCTTACAACGAGTTTCTTAAATATGTCAGGGGTTGGGAGGCCGAATGGTTAGCACGTGCGTGCTGTATCATAAAGCCTGTCATTGAGTCAACTGGTGTGGTTTCGAATCCCCGGTTGTACGTGGCAATGAGTAGGGTTTTCTCCGGGTCCTACGCGCATGCGAATTATTGAAATAAAATCAAAAAACATATGTTAGTCCTGAAATGACCTGGTTAGGGTTGGGATGGCCTAGTGGTATAGAGTGCCGCGCTTCGACCTCTAGCTGGCCGGTCACCTCTGGCTTGCGGCTGTGGTTTCGAGCCCTGGTGTGAGCGTATGTGGCATGGAGATAGGGGCGCCTCCTCAACCTCGTGTGTTTCCTCTGGGTCCTACGGTTTGCTCCCACGGCTAAAGACCCCCACGCGCATGCGAATTATTGAAATAAAATCAAAACCAATATGTTAGTCCCGAAATGACCTGGTTTGTGTCGAGTGGGCGTTAAACCCCATTTCTCTCTCTCTCTCTTAAATATTTCTCCCACGGTCCTGCAGGAGATGTGGGGTAAGATGACACAGCATACACATGATAAACAAACATCAAACTTATTTCATGGTGATAAAATTGTATCCTTCTCCAAGCCCGATAGACAATAAACAACTTCCCTCTGCAGTGGACCGATACATACCCCACCCCCACTCACAACGTCACCGGTTGTATCATATTTACTAAATAAAATGGCCTATAGGGGAAATTTATGTAATTAAGTTTAAATCACATTCGCTCTATTAAAGTTACGTTATGGGAGATAAGATAAAGAGATGGCAGTTCTCACTATAATAGTTAAAACCTAGATAAGGTAAAGGTAATTTGCTGAAAATTTCAGTCAAATTGATCCACTATTAGATATGTTTACAGGATCATTTTGTTATGCAAAAAACTAAGTGATGCGTTTTCTATGGCGCTCAGTATGTTACACGTATTATGGTTGATGTGGGGGATCAGCCACACGGTGAGTTCTTGACGTGCGATTCACGGAACTGTCACCAGGGTCTGGAAGACTTGTTATATAAACCGCGTTCTGGATGACAAGAGGGATTAGCCAATGAAACTCTCTGACGCGACGAGTTCTTGGTGTGTAATGTACAGTACTGTGGGTAACCAACTAAAAACATAAACGTTGATTGATTAAATAGTTTTATTTTAAAAACACCATATTCCAAACATAAAAACAAACAAACTGTAGCATTATTCAAAATATAGCCCATAGACACTGGCAGTGCAAAACAAACAGGAGCTGGTGAAAGTAAAAGTAGAGAAATTGTCGAGATTAGCGTCCCAAGAGCATCGACTGGTAATTGTAACACCCTGACTAGCCTTCTCACCTACAACAACAGAAACAATTATCTTATATCTATCAAAACTTAACTGTTTTACTTTACGCTTTATATCCTCACTTATATCTTCTGTGAGTTTTGGAGTCGTGTCTTTGTTGTATTGTTCGTTGGTCAGATGACCTTCTAAAACCTCCTTGATGATTTCGCGGACTTCCGGTACCAAGAACTTCTTGTAAGGTTCCATCCGATACGTATTGTCTAACTTAACAAACGGCACTTCCTGTTTAAGCGTCGCTCTCCTGGCTAACTGTTTGGCTAAACGTTTGGAGCTGATTAATCCAAGAATTGACATTCCTCCGGGTGGCCTGGCAACGCTGCGACGTCGCTCATTGCTTGAAGGTGTTGTCGGGCCATCCGCAATGTTTGTTGTGCGCGATAAATCGGGGGTAATACACAAAAATGTTCTTTTAGCTTTGTTCATTTCTGTCAAATTCGGAAGCACTGTCTCCTTTGCTTGAGCCATTTTTCTTCTGTCGATTTCAGTGTTTTATACCAGTATTTGTATATTACATAAAATGAATGCCTATAGCATAAAGGTTAATTTTCAACAATTTATCTCAAATCCTATAAATAAATACCGGGGTTGAAATCGTATGAAAACTTTTGCTGCTTTTTAATTGTGTAGCATAATATTATATATAACCACAAACTTTGTCTGTGTGACATAAAATGAATGTCTATAGCATGAAGGGTAATTCACAATTCAACAATTTATCTCAAATCATATTAAAACACACGATGTATTGAAATCACATTAAAACTTTATATAATCATTACAGGGTATCAATTACTGTTCATCGATTTCTCATTCAATTACCCGAGTTCTAAATGTCACAGTTCGGATATCATCACGGATGTTTATTTCAATGATTGATCAAAACAGATCAAATATCTTCTGGAGTAACTGCCGTATAATCGTCGATGTCCTTAAGCACCAGATAAAAATTAAACAGATACAAACTCTTCAAAATGGTCTCACTCATCTACAGTGGGCTGAAGATCCGGGTTAATTCGGTCGTGTTGATTTGTCCACGATCAAATCTCTTTAATAAGATCAGCCTCCGGGTTCCTAGGAGTCGAATGTGGAGTTTTAAAGCTTGTGTCACTCGTATAGCAATGTCCACAATCAAAGCCCACTAATAACAGCAGTCTGTCAGAGATCCTAAAGCACCGAAGTTAACATAAAGTATCAAAACTGTCGGATCTGATGGACCCCAATATTAGACCAATATACTGTTATCCTTTAAAGTTGGTTACAAATCAAATCTTATAATAAACGAGAAAACAATAAAGCCATTGGGTTACACAAGTCCTCGGTTTAAGACCAATCTTCTCTTTGAAAATTGTTCTCAGTCAGATCTTACCACTATAAGATACTAGGCCTATCTTTATATATCACAGAAGAAAAACAATGTCAATTCCGAAATCTCTTCGTACAAGAGTACGTGCATGCTGCTTTATGGTGGTTGAAAACAAATGTGTTCCCCTAAATCAAACCTTGATCCATATGGTATCTAACGGATATACCCAATGACCGTTTAGTGAAATGATCCGAGAACGTATGGTGCCAGAGGCTATTAAACAGTCTGAAACGATGAAAATAATCTCTAAGGCCAACAAAAAATAATATCCGTGTTTGGGTTACCCGACCGAACCTATTGTTTTAGCCGAAATCGCCGACCTTAAACTTTTTTATTTCTCATTTCCCATACCCTATAATTCATGTGCTTTTCCCTCGAAAAATTCCCACATTGAAATTTGGATATTGGATATTTCAAGAACTTTGCTTGGAAAATAAGCTAGATATGCCAGGAAATAAAAGCAAACCCCGAAACAAATAGATTTTCTGACCGACCGAACCTATTTTCGGGGATCAAGTAACCGTAAACTCCGGTATTTTTTGTATGTTGGCCTATCTGAAGTCATATGGTGTAATTATTATGTCTGGATGGGGATTTTCCTTGTAATGTTATACATTAATAGTATTAATGAATCTCGATTTCCTTTATAAAGAGGGACGGTTAATCTTGGGTGGATTAAAAGCTCAAGTCCTTTTTCAATCACACGACCGCGACCAAGGGCCTGGTACCGTTGCAGTTGATTAGCTTTTAAATGTTTGAATATTTGCCAATGAGAGAGAAGTGAGAGAGGGAGAGAGAAAGAGCGAGAGAGAGAGGGGGGGGGGGGTACTTTTTTATTATTATAAGCTTGAAGGTAATGGGCTGTAGCAAAGAGAAGAAAACGGAGGTCAGCTTGGTGACACTAGTTCTTGCCATGTATAAGTTGGGATCGACCCACCATCCACCGGACATTCAGACTATGTTATTTCGAGACTAGCACATGGTAAAAGTTTATTTCAATAATTCAAGTGCACGTATAGGGGTCTTAAGGATTAGATCCCAACCTTAACCACAATCCTGGACCTAGCCGTAATGCTATACCCTAACACTAACCTACAATCTCGCCAACAGTCCTAACCTTATTTTCTTCTCAGCAAGCCTGACGAAAATTGAGCTGGTATTAATTTTAATAAATAGGGTCTAGATTTAGCCGGGTCTTTAGCAAGTGGTGTCGAAACCTAAAGCGCACACTGTTAGAATCATTGGCCTATCATGGTTAGAACATTTGGCCACCCAACACACCTGTTCAGGCGCGGATCCAGAGGGGGGGTCCAGGGGGTCCGGACCCCCCCCCCCCCCCCGACCCCCTGCTCAGGCTTGAAAATTTTTTATGCGATTTTATTGGCGATTTAGACCTGTAATTTTGGAAATTACCTTCCGGAAATACGTCAGAATGAACCAAATTGAAACTAATTTACCAAATTAATCGGTTGAGCGCAATTAGTTAAAGCTCCAATAGCATTTTTTTAAGTTATATTTTTAAATGTATTAAAATAAAGCCCAAAAATAGATTGAACCTATAAACAGTCCTACCTTGTTAAAGAATAATCCTATTAACCCTATAATTCAGTACTGTCAGTTGAGAAATTGGCAAAAATATCATTTTCAACTTCAAATTCAAACGTTTGAAGATGGCCGTCCATGGAGAGGAATGGGAAAACAAGGGAGGTAATTGAGTAACTATTTCCTCAATCACCCTGTGTCACCCTTTATAATGCCCAAACAATTTTGCCCAGGACCGTATAATAGTGAGTTGACAACCTTTTGAGCAAAAGACATAGAAATAATTATGTTTTGACTTTCTTAGAAAATGTGAAATTGGAACTTTAAGCAATTATCAAACCTAGACCCCCCCCCCCCTGCAAAAAATCCTGGATCCGCGCCTGCTGTTATTTAGGAACCAGGGATGATGATGACAGGCTTGCGCTGTGTGGACAGTAGTAGCGTTTCCGCCCACTCTTCGTCAAATTCCAACTGCCAAGGGTTCGTTTACTGTGAATGCTATGTACACTGGTACGTCCTGAATTGATAAGAAAATAAATTAATAAAATAAAATAAAAAAAAATATAAATAAAATAAAATATCCCGTGGATATCTCAACTTGATCACCTAGGGCTGCAGTGCCTCAGTGAGTAAGTTGGCGTGCAAGTTTGCGTGCACGTAAAAGAAGCCTTGACATTTGAAATTTCAGAATTTTATTCGCTCATACATGACATGATATTCCCGTAATGAATTGCCGTCCAAATAGATGTATATTAGTATCGGTTTTGCAAAGTTTTATATAGTTTATAACTCTAGCCTCTAAATGCCTCAAACAGATTATAATAAATGCGAGGAACCTTATTTGCACAATATGTTGAAACAATCGCGACATCGAGTACATTTCGACACGTTTAAAACTTTGGAAAATCGTAGAATCCCGATTGCAAGCGACCGGGTGACCCGGACTACGGCGTACTTGAACCATGTGACTGTCACGTTATATTGACCGGAAGATTTGATCATGTGATGGAAATTTGTTTTGTTATTTTTTGTGTTTCTATTTTTGGAGAAATTAAGTTGTTTACTTCAGCTGAAGAGCCGTTGTTGTTATCGTAACGATGGTAATTTATCAGCAGGTAACAGTAGCCTACACTGTCAATATAAAATTTGCGAATCATTTAGGCCCGCAGGCATGTTAATTGTATTTTATATTGGATGCGATTTGCTGGAAGGGAACGTAAACGATTTGACACATAGGCCACCGAGACATGCAAGTTTTCATTCATGTAGGGCATGAGCATGAGGCTTTTCTTTGCTGCTGTGCCATTTTCAATCCAGGCGAATTTCTCTAAGCAGACATCTAGTTTTGTAGGATTACAGCAAATAAGGTCCCCATTATCAATGCATGAATGTCAATGGCTATGTAATCAATTAAAAAAGAAACCCATCAAAGGCAAAGGATATTTGATATAATCTGCAGTACGTGAATCCCGAATGTTTACAAATTGTCAGTAAATAGATTGATATCTTGGTAAAAACTGAACGGAATATAACCATTTTACACTGATATTAGCCTAGCAGAGATTCCAATTTCACAATGTTGTAGCTTAAATTATGTACTTCAATCCCACAAATTCAGTATGCAGAGTTGATCGTATAAGGTTTGTCATTAAAGTCAACTGATATGATTTCAGTCCAACCTGACATGGGATTTGTGCAGGTGCTCCGCTTTCTTCCCACTGCCAAGGAACACTTACAAGCAAATTATTGGTGTAAAACTGAACCATCTCTCCCCTCTCTCTCTCTCTCTCTCTCTCTCTCCCTCCCCCCATGTCCATATCAGTTGAAATTTATCTGTTGAGGTTGTTTATTTCAGATATTGGTAATCAGCCTGTTTGTCTGTATCTTGGGATTTAATCCTGTAAATGGTGTAGGTAAGTGTATCAAATACTGATCTCAATTTTCTTAAAACTTCTATATTATGATATCACGTGCGATTGCATCTTGCCAGCGGGAGTCAATGTGTACTTGCCTGTCTCAAGCAAGAAGCTTCATAATTTTGATCATATCGGACATTTAAAGATTTGACCTTTTTCGTTGTTTATAAAATAACAGAAGTATCAGTGCAAGCTTTTTTGACTTACTTATAGCATTAGTCAGTATCTTGCTTCAAGTTGGGTTTTTATGATTGCTGAACCACAGATATGAATTAGTCTCCCGCTCTTATCCTGATTCTCAATTTACAACCTCTGGGATCCTACCGCTGCTAAAAAAAACCCATGTGCATGCCTATTATTGAAATAAAAATGTATATGTTACTTTCGAAATGACCTAGTATGTGTTGAGTGGACGTTAAACCACTTTTTTTCTATCTCAATTTAAAACCTAATAATGATAAAGACAAGGTCCCTGTCGGTGAAAAAAGTAGGGTGTTGAACCACACTTTTTATTTTGTTTCGTAAAGATAAAGACTTAGGTGTAAATCGAATTTGAATTTGTTAATATGATTGTTTATATTTGAATAGATTGTTAGTATTTTTATTTTTTCAGAGTTTGATAAATTGAAACATTTAAAACTGTTTATATTTTCAGAGTTTGATACATTAAACATTTAAGACTGTTTATATTTTCAGAGTTTGATACATTAAAACATTTGAACTGTTTGTATTTTCAGAGTTTGATACATTAAAACATTTGAACTGTTTGTTTATATTTTCAGAGTTTGATACATTAAAACATTTGAAAGCGAAAACATCAGCAGAAATACAAACGGAATCAGTAAAAGATTTGATTAAACGTGTGCTAGGTTCTAGATCCAGTGAATTTAATGTTACTGTTGATTTTAATCTCGGACCACAAGGGAAAGATACATATAAGGTAGGGTCTCTCTAGCTTAATAATACCTTAATAGCAAGCTGTAGTTGTTTATACCATGAGAGGGGTTGGGGTGGTCAGCATGCCTAACCTCGTGAGTTTTCACAGAGTCCCCCCAATCCCATTATTTGCAAGTAAGTTATTGAAATATAATTATACCATATGTTAGTCCCAAAATAACTAAGTGTGTGTTTCAGTTGGTTGTTGAAAACCTCTATCTCTCTTTTTGTAGATCATAACAGAAAATGGAGTCCAGAAAATCCGTGGAAGTACAGGAGTTGCGGTTGCTATGGGATTTTATTATTATATCAAATATTATTGTAACGGACAGTTTACCTGGGCGGGTCAACAAGTGAATCTACCTGTTAATTTACCTACAATACCTTCACCTGGTATAACTAAAACATCCATCGACAGGTATATCATTTAAGATTTTATGGTAACTTGTTGTAACTCAGTGGGAGAGTTACCTGTTCAATGCTAGTGTTTTGCTGGATTTTCTGTGGTGGTTCCCCGTTTGTTATTGATGCAAGACGGGAATGAAGTGGGGTTTACTGTCCAACTCTTCTGCTCCTAAACTGGGCTAATGAAGATGGACATACACCAAACAGTGTGCTATGAGGAATTTTTTTCCAGGCAGTGGCACTACGGCCTACTTTTATATCGAATTCAAACTGCCAAGGGATCTTTTACATGCTTGCCAATGTGTACACGGGACCTTGGTTTTTGCGTCCCATCCAAACGACTAGACAGCTGTCTTTGTCAGCCCCTCCATCCTGCATCACTGATAGGCTGAAACCATGCCGGAAACTCTAGATGAACTTTCTCAGTCGATGCAGGGATCGATATGCAAGACAGAGGTCTGGCCAGGACTGTGCTTTGTCATTCAGATGGGTCGAAAAAATGTTCTCCATTATGTTTCACATTTTCAGGTAATCCATTATATTTTATGTTTTTTGGCGATATATATTCCAGGTTCCGTTATTATCAAAATGTATGTACAGTGAGTTATAGTTTAGCGTGGTTAAATTGGACAAGATGGGAGAGACATATTGATTGGATGGCCCTACAGGGTATCAATCTACCTCTAGCTTTTACTGGACAGGAAGCCATATTTCAACGGGTAAGTTACACAAAATATTTAACAGATTATAAGTTAGTTGTTTATTTAAAAATTAATATAACAGAAGGCTGTAGTGCAGCTGTCCGGACAAAATTTCCCTCATAGCACACTGCATGGCGTATGTCCCATCTTCATTAATAAGCCCTGTTGACGAAACGAATAGTAGGACTTAAACCCCATTTATTTCATTTTCCTATTAAAAACTTGTGATTAAGTTATTTTAAGGTTTTATACATGTATGTGCAATAGATATTGATAATTGATACAATGTATATTTTAGGTATATATGAATTTAGGTTACAGTTTCCAGGATTTAGAAGAACATTTTGGTGGACCAGCATTTTTAGCCTGGTAAGTTCCAAAATACAAAAACAGGGCAGGTTATCTTGAAATATAAATAAATTGAAAAACTGATATTATTGACAAAACAAGATTATAACGGGGAGTATATTTCTTACATTTTATATATTATGAGAATTTTCTTTATTTCCAGGGCCCGAATGGGTAATATACGCGGTTGGGGTGGGCCACTACCATCGGCTTGGATTACAGATAAATTAGTTTTACAACATAAAATATTGAATAGGATGAGATCTCTTGGAATGATTCCAGTATTACCAGGATTTGCAGGACATGTTCCAGCAGCTACAACTCGGTAGATTATCTCCCTTTATTTCAGATTTACCCCTGGTTTAGAGGTCTTAAATTTTTTTATGAAACAATATTTTATTCAGAATTTGAAAGGGATTAAGGAACAGGCTTAGCCTATAACACCTGTCTCCTAGATACAAGAATAAATATGCATGTTAAAGAAATAGGTGAATAAACAAGGAAACAATGAGATTTTAATCAACAGCATTTGTATATACATATTTACACTGTAACCAGGCAGTTGTTCCTGTCGGGGGGTAGGGGGGTGCATCATAAGGTCTGTCTCTTTCATTGAGTCAACTGGTTTCAATTCTCAAGTTGTGCTTACAAGGAGCAGGGTTGCTTGTCCTCCAATTTCGTGGATTCTCTCTGGGTTGTCTCGTTTCCTCCCAATGCATTGAGTCAACTGGTTTCAATTCCCAAGTTGTACATGAAAAGGCGTAGGCTCGCATATCCAATCTCACGGGTTCTCTCTGGTCTCGTTTCCTCACAATGCTAAAGACCCCTACATACATACAAACGAATTAACGAAATAAAATTGAACCGTATTTTAGTCCCAAAATGACCTAGTTTGTTTCGAATGAACGTTAGACCTCTATCTCTCACTTTGTTCCTGCCAGTATTTATTTAATGATGTCTATATTCTGGATTGATATTTTGTTTTATTATACAGTTTGTATCCCAGTGCTAATGTTACCAGATTAAGCCAATGGGGTCGTTTCGGATCAAACTACTCAGAGTAAGTGTCATATACTTATTAATGATATGGGGAGCCATGGTGGTCAAGCGTTAAAGGGGCTTGCTTGCTAACCAGGAGGTCCAGGGCTTGATCCTCATGTCAGTGGTGCAGGACAAGCAGCCTGATAAGGACATTGTCTAGTCTTTCGGATTGAGCAAAAAAAACCACAGTCCTGTGTACATGCTGATATAAAGGAATTTAATTACTATCCAGGAAAATTGTACAATGAACACGAAATTTGACAAACTTGTTCTTTGGACAGTTGTGCAATGAATGACAGACTTCCGTCATTGATATCATGTCACAATTCCAAGATGGCTGTGATGGTGTAGCAGGTCTTTTTTCTGGCTTTAAATGTTATATAAATTATTAATTAGACATATTCACAAGATAAGTTTATAATACCCCCGTCAGCACGCCAGATATTGAGCTGTGGTATCTGTGGTCGTCAATGATCACTGGGTCAAAGCGCTTCGCAATGAGACCTGAAAATCTGGTCTACATATTAAATGGATTAGAAAGGTCAGCTGTTTATCTAAGTTTATGAAATATTTTTTTTTTCTGTTTTTAGAACATATATACTTGATTTTCAAGATCCATTATTCAAAAAAATAGGTTCCAGTTTTATCAAAGAGGTAAGTTGTTTTACAGGGTCAAATATTGTCTGTTGAATGATACCTGGGTCACAGTGTCAACATCTTCAAAAGAGGGTTTGATCTCGCTTTAACTATGTACATCTTTTCTTTAAATGACATCTAGAAGCACGGATCACTATTCATAATAAAACACAACACAAGGTATATATGGATATAACTTGATTAACTTGAAAACATGACCTGTATGTGTTACGAAACGTCGTTATTAAATTATAGAGAAGTAGTTATATCCATATATACCTTGTGTTGTGTTTTATTATGAATATGAACATCTTATCAAGCCCTTCACATAATACCCTGCAATTTGTCACACATGGATTGTGTTATGAGGGGGATTTAGTCCCGGCAGCTTCACAAAGGCCTACTTTAGCAGATCTTTGGCATGCTACCAATAGAATAAACATGTCCTGTGATCTCCCGGTTAATAGAGAGAGAGAGAGAGAGAAATGGGGTTTAACGTCCACTCAACACAAACTAGGTCATTTGGGGACTAGCATATGGTTTAGTTTTTTATTTCAACAATTCGCTTGCGTGTAGGGGTCTTTAGCAGTGGGAGGAAACCGAAGTGCCTGGAGGAAACCCACGAGGTTGCGAAGGCACCCCTATCACCGTGCCACATACGCTGACACCAGGGCTCAAAACCACAGCCGCAAGCCAGAGGTGACCGGCCAGCTAGGGGTCGAAGCGCGGCACTCTAGACCACTAGGCCATCCCAACCCCCCTCCAGGTTAATAAATCTGATCCACACTCAACAAAATTCTCGTACATCAATCTGATTCAAACGCAGATCCTATTTCGTTTTGTTTTTTATAGTTCAAAATTTCGTTTTGCTTATCTTTACTACTCTAGAATCTGGAAGAGTTGTTATGATGTTTAAGTTGATGTGAGGAATTACCGAATTAGCTAATGAAACGGTCTGTTGCACTGAGTTCTTGGCATGCGATGATCGGTCCTGTGGTATCCTACTAGAAACATCAACACTGATTGGTTAATCAGATTCTGATGTCATAGGGTCCAAAACCGCTCATATGACCCCTTGCGACCTCCGACTACAAGTGGTCGTCTTCATGTAGGCTATCAAAAGTATAAAAAAAGATGAAACGAAATATAGATCTGTGGACTGAAAGCATAAAATTTTTCGAGAAATTCTTCACATATTATACCATTAACTTGAGATTTTTTTCTATTTTTAGATGGAGAATGAATTTGGAGTTGATCATGTTTATAACGCTGATTCATTCAATGAAATGACACCCAGATCCAGGTATTTTAATCTCAATAAAAGCATATGGAATACTTTTAGTACAGAATTTAAAAATGGTTTTATTTGGGGATATTTTCCCTTATTTTGATATATGTAAATAATATCTTATAACATTGATATTTTTACAGTGAAGCAAGTTATTTGGCATCAGCATCTCGAGGTGTTTATGAGGCAATGATTGAAGGGGATCCACAAGCTATATGGTAAATAAACTTTTATATTTTTCTAAATTTGTTTACACATACTGATATTTTCTGAATTATTGATTGTGTGAAAAAATAGGGGAATACTTTGTATGTAGAGCCTGATTTTTAATGGAATACTTTACAGATCATACAGGTTAATGGAATAATTACTGGTATTTCCAGGTTAATGGAAAAATTACTGGTATTTCCAGGTTAATGGAAAAATTACTGGTATTTCCAGGTTAATGGAATACTGCCTGGTATTTACAGGTTGATGGAATACTTACTAATATTTACAGGTTAATGGAATACTTACTGGTATTTACAGGTTGATGGAAAAGCTCATCATTTTGTCTTAGATGTATTTTGAAATATTTTGAATCAGTTGTTTGTATCCCCTTATTTCTAAATAAGGCAGCATTAATTGAATAATATTTGATATTAACAGGTTAATGCAAGGTTGGTTATTCCTTTCATCATTCTGGGGTCCTACACAAATTGAAGCATTGTTAACAGCTGTACCAAAAGTAAGTATGTTACTCCATGTTCATTTTAACTAACATCATAAAACAGTATGAAATGGGGTTTAACTGCCTTCTGTTTTGTTCCTAAACTGGGCTAAAGAAGATGGACATACGAAATACAGTGTACTATGAAGGAAATTAAATCAAATTTCAACTGTCGACAGATATTTTACGTGCACGCCAATGTGCACACGAAACCTTGTTTTTTTCGTCCCATCTGAAGAGCTTGACAGCTCTTCTTGTCAGGCCCTCCTTCCTGCACTACTGACAAAGGGGAGCCACGCGGAAAATCCTGATGAACCTTCTCGGCTAATGCAGGGATCAAACACCAGACCTGCAGGCTAGTGAGCCAGCGTCTTACACACTTAGCCACCGTGGCTCCCTCCCTCACATCATATGATAAAACATAAACTTCATTAGACTATGGAAGACAATCACTGGTTTCTACACATATAGCACAACGTTTCGACAAGTATTCTCTTAAAGTTATCAAGTACAAATAATAGCGTTTCCATGAATTTGTTTTGTTTTACAGGGTAAAATGATAATATTAGATCTTTATTCAGAATTAAGGCCTATTTATTCCCGAACCAAATCATATTATGGTCAGCCGTTTATATGGTGCATGCTACATAATTTTGGTGGAACTATGGAATTATACGGTGCTCTAGATTTAGTTAATAAGGTATTTTTTATAATATATTAATATTTCTAACCTCACTCCATGACTGAGAGATTTCAGGAGTAACTTACAGTTTAATTTTATTTCAATAATTCGCTGGCAGGTAGGAGTTTGTAGCTGAGGGAAGAATCCAGAGAAAATCTACAAAGGTGGACAGGTGACCCTACACATTGTCACATACAATTTCTGGAGCAAATTCAATGTTCAAGCAGGTTCCCACTTGTTAGAGATCGCGTCTGTGGAGCTATTAGATAAACTGTTTCTGGTCGTTCAGACATGACTGGAAACCAAGATTCATCATTGTACATGTTGCATAATGCATGTTTAAAGAAACAAGTTCAGCTCCATAAATCTTTGGGTCACTCAAAGCTTGTCATGTTATAAATATCTAACATTAATAGTTTATATAACATTTAATGCCTAATGAAATGTAGCTGTTGCATAATGTCTCTTTAAAGGAAAATGTAAAGAAACATTTTTTTGCAGGAAAATATTCTCTGTACTTAATAGCTATTTTAATTACACCGTCACTTTAAAATTATTCCTTCTTTCACCGAAAGTAATTTATTTTGTTGCTAGTAGTTATATATTTGTGTTATCAATATTTAAAGGGACCTTTCACCGGAAGAAATTTTGTGAATTCTACAATGATAGGTACCGGTATTACACCAGAAGGTATTTTCCAAAATGAGGTTGTGTATGAATTTATGAATGAAAATGCTTGGAGAACAGAACCCAGGAATATTTCTCAGTGGTAAGCATTATTTTTCTATTGTAAATGGTAATCGTGAGGCTAGACAGTTAACTCTACGCCAGTGCCTGTGACAGACATTATAATAAAAAGTGTATGTGTTTGTGCGCTCATCCCCTCTCCCACCTTAATCTGTTCTTATAACTTGTTTCGACACTACTTCTATTTCAAGAAGTCCAAGACAACTCAGACCCTGAACCCCCAACATCCCTCTTGACAAACTACTGCTAATTTTATTTCAGGATATCTGAATACGCCCGACAGAGATACGGACAATTTGATATAAACGCTGATAAAGCGTGGCAAATACTACAGGTAATACTGATTTCATTCTTAAATTATTCATGCAATTTCACAATTATGTACTAATTAAGTTTCTGATGGATTGGCTGCGTGATTTATTTTTCACTTGAATTACAAAAAATGGCATGAAAAACTGGGGTGCCTGTAATACCATTGACAGCATGATAATGATCCCCTGGCAGTTGAAAATTAAAAATCTGGTCCTTCATATGGACAGCAAAACTGAGACCCTACGTTCATGATCACCTGGAAGTTGAAAACTGAGTAAAGAGTTTTCCGTAACATTGCAATTGTATCTGCTGCAGAAAAAAAGTTATGGATTCAAGAGCTAAATCTGCCTATTACAGGTCTTTCGTTAGGCCTAAAATGTTACATAAGTTATTAATTAGACATTAATTAACGTACCCAGACCATAATCAAACTCTCTTGGTCATTGGATCTACTTGATTTTTAACAGATTTAAAAACGATTAGCAGTTAATGATTTAATTTAAAAATTGATAATCGAGACTTTGTTTACTATCGTAACAACGGTAGCAATAACTATCAAGACGGCTTTTCTCCAAACAGCCCCAGCTTAGCTTAGAAAGCAGTAATTTGGCAGAAATTTTCAACATATTCTCCATTCATTATCTGTTTTTGAACTATTATTGCAAGAACTATCAGCTCTTTATCTAAATCTTACATGATCTATCTTTAAATCTTGTTTTATTTATTGTTGATATATATACTTTATAGAGAAGTGTCTACGCATATAATTTAAGCGAAAAGTTTCATGGGAAAGATGGTTTTATAAAACGGCCGAAAATAAAACCACGCTTGACTGTAGGTACAGGTAGATTGTCGCTAGTTGTGGCATATATAACTCTATCACATGACTAACTGTTGTTGTGGCATGACTAACAGTTGTTGTGGCATGACTAGTTGTTATGGCATGACTAGCTGTTGTTGTGGCATGACTAGGAATTGTTGCAACATAACTAGTTGTTGTTGTGGCATGATTAAGTGTTGTTGTGGCATGATTAAGTCTTGTGACATGACTAGCAGTTGTTGTGGCATGATGACATGTTGTTGTGACATGATGACATGTTGTTGTGGCATGGCTTACTGTTGTTGTGGCATGACTAGCAGTTGTTGTGGCATGACAAACTGTTGTTGTGGCATGACTAGTTATTGTTGTGGCATATGTTACTGTATCTATGATGTTTACTAATATTTCTACCTTACTGCTAATATAAGTATATATTATATATAATTATGTGTTTTCTGTGTTTTATCATTTCAATGTCCTTTTATATCAACTCACATATACTCTATTATTATAATATACTTATTAGGACTGTAACGATATACCTCTTGATGGTATACCATGGTATACTATGTCACATATGCCATGCTATTATTATATACCACAGTATACATGCGATTTGGTGAACACTGATGGTCCCAAGCGCTAAGTAGTTTTCTCTGATTTCTTCCTACTTCTAACGAAACCTATGCAAAAGCGAATTATTGAAATAAAATTGAATCATTTGTTAGTCTCGAAATGACTGTGTTGAGTCGATGTTAAATCCTATTTATCTATTCCCATACTCAACTAGCATGCAGAGTTGTCTCCTGCAGAAATTACATTCCCCTTCAGCAAACCACAAATAAAACAATGTATTTGTCTTTATCTTTTAAGTAAATTTGGAAAGAAAAAATACCCCAATATTTATCGTAACATGAGGTTAGCATATCGTGAGGTTAGTCTATCATGAGGTTGTAACATGAGGTTAGTGTATGGTGAGGTTAGCATATTGTGAGGTTACCATATTGTGAGGTTACCATATTGTGAGGTTACCATATCGTGAGGTTAGCGTATCATGAGGTTAGCATATTGTGAGGTTAGCATATTGTGAGGTTACCATATCGTGAGGTTAGCGTATCATGAGGTTAGCGTATCATGAGGTTAGCATATTGTGAGGTTACCATATCGTGAGGTTAGAATATCGTGAGGTTAGCGTATCGTGAGGTTAGCATATCGTGAGGTCGTAACATTAGGTTAGCTTATATCATGAGGTTGTAACACGAGGTTAGTGTATCGTTACAGCTCTATAACTCATCTACTAAATCTACTTACATATTTACTTATATAGCCTACTTACAATACATGTGCATGTTTGTTTCTATGCATGTGGCACCATGTTTGCAATTTCTATTCTGTGTTTAAATCCCTTTCATCAGTGTTTCACACCCCCCACCCCCACCCCCCCTTCATCAAAATTCCTTATAAGGTCATCAATGTTCAAACCCCAAACGCCTTTTATCTGATCTTCAAAATTTCAAATTTCTCCAATGAATATTTTTAATTTAAAATTTATCAGACCTCTGTGTATAACTGTACGGATGGACATGCTGATTTCGATGTGGTTTTCTTGACCAGGAGACCTGATATTGGTAATCCTACCGTAAGTTTTGTTTTTATAAATTACAAAATTTATTTTAATGCGGATTTGTTACTCTATTTTTATTGCTTACAATAGAGCCCGGATTACGAAGCCAGGCCCGATCATCATGATAGAGACTAAGTATTTCTTACACAGAGGCCAAATATAGTTATAGAAATTTTCGTGAGTAAATCAAGTATAGGCTTATATACGATTTTCATATAGCCTAGCAGTATTTAAATTTAACATATAATTTTCTTCTGCTTAATCCACGCTAAAATGAACTCAAATTGATGATTAATTCACATTTAATGAAAACGACAATAAAAACATTTGCATACACTTGAAAGATCCCTTTGCAGTTAGCTTTCGATGTAATTTTCTTCTGCTTAATCCACGTTAAAATGAACTCAAATTGATGATTAATTCACATTTAATGAAAACGACAATAAAAACATTTGCATACACGTGATAGATCCCTTTGCAGTTAGCTTTCGATATAAGGGTAAGCCACAGTGCTGCTACTCGGGCAATATTTTCGTCATAGCATATGCCCGTCTTCAATAGCCCAGTCGGAGCAGAAGAGTAAGACGTTAAACCCCATTTCATTTGACCATAGCTCATTTATATCAAAAGAGTCATGTTGGGGCTACAGAACTCTCACTGCACAGTAGAATAGAATAGAATTTGCAAATTGTTTTTGGTTTTCGTGGCACGTTGATAGTTTTACATGTATATATATTAGTGTTCATTGTATTAATCTTGTATATTTATAATAAAAACTTTTTATGGATTTTATTTCTATTCTAAAACAATAACCAAATATTCTGTATTCAACTCAAAACAACTGTATATATTACTCTTCAAAATTAATGATTTTATTTTAATTGATTAACGATTTTATTATTATAAACTATCAGTTACCTTTGATGAGAGTATCTATAAAAATATAAAATATCAACTGATTTAAAATACAGATCTATATTTCATTTCGTTTATTATACTTTCGATGGCCACCACTACACGAAGATCTGACCGTTTGTTATGTAAGGTCATACGAGCTGCTTGCAACCCTATGATGCCAGACATTTGATTAACCAATCAACGTGGATGTTTCTAGTGGGTTACCCAGAGTTACGTGCACCTCATGCCAAAAACTCGTAGTAAGAGACTGTTTCATTGGCTAATCCAGAACGTGGCTTATGTTACAACTCTTCTAGATCCTAGTGTAGTAAAGACCAGTAAAACTAAATTTTAAACTATAAAAAACAAAACGAATAGGATCTGTGTTTTAATCTGATTGTGGTATTAAAGAAATTAAATTTATTAAATATAACATGAATACTATATAATTAGAAATTATCAGAATAATATGACTATAAACTATTGACTGATTTATTTTAAAGATAGTGTTATTGCAACATGAGTATATCTGTTGTTTTTAAGATATTTATCAACTGTGTTTTATGTTAAAGATTTGGTACAAACCCAGTGATTTATATCAAGCTTGGGGATATATGGTCATGGCTTCAACCCAACTAAAAACCAACCAGTTGTTCAGGTAGATTAATTAATTTGTCTTTATAAATAGTCAGTCAAACTGTTTTGTGTTTCAAATGTTGAGGTCTAGTGTCATTCAGTGAATTGCCATGATTTCAATCTCTCACTCTCTCCCCCTCCTCGCTCTCTCTCTCCAAATAGTTTCTGATAAGGGTTTAGCTTATGATTGATATTCTGTATTTGTTTTATTTTGTTCAGATATGATTTAGTTGACATCACCAGGAACAGTTTACAAGTTATTTCTATGAAGATGTATTCTGATATCCTCACGGCTTATAACATAAAAAATATCACAGCTTTACAGTAAGTATAAAATATAACAGTAAGTCTAAAATATATTGCACCAATGTGTGTACATTTGTATAACTAGTACCTGTACACACCATACACAGGTATATGACAAGCACCTGTTCCCAGGTAAAAACACTAGTTGATATTCACCATTATCATATGTTTATATCTTTTATAGAAATGCTGGTGACAAGTTTATAAAATTATTAACAGATGCAGACCTTCTCTTGGCATCTGATACACATTTTCTTCTATCAAACTGGATCGGTGATGCTTTATCTTGGGCAACGGATATTGTTGAAGGAGCTCTGTATGAATATAATGCTCGGAATCAAATTACGTTATGGGGACCTGACGGTCAGGTAAATACATTCAACTCTATTACAACAAGGAAATACAAACAAAGTTTTGGTATAAAGCGAATTTAGATATACTGCCACTTAGTATACTGTCAACTTGATGGAGTTAACTGAGATTTTACCTAATTTATTTCCAGATTGTAGATTATGCTTCTAAACAGTGGGCTGGTTTATTTATGGAGTAAGTGAATACTTTTGTCATGTATATATTAGAGCCGCGATGACTCAGTGAGTATGATGTTGACCCGCTAATCTGGAGGTCCTGTGTTTGATCCTGGTGTTGGCAACGAAAATTCAGTTGAGTAGGACTGAGGGTCTGTTAAGGTGATTTTTTGGCATGAGGAGCACAGAACTGTGGGTAACGCACCGGAAACATTGATTGGTTAATTGACTGTCTGACATCATAGGATCAAAAGCCGCTCATACAACTTCTGACACAGCCCTTCACTACAGCCGGTAAAGGGTTATTAAAGTGTAAGAAATGAAACAAAATAATGATCTGTATTTAATCAGATTGATATTTTTCTTATTACATCAGGTATTTTTTATATTACATCAGGTATTTTATTACATCAAGTATTTTTTTTACTTCAGTTATTATAAACCAAGATGGCAGTTGTTCATTGATACTTTAATAAATTGTGTTAAAACGGTAAGTTTACTATACTCTTATAAGTATCTTGATAATAACTAGAGAATCCTAGTCGAAACAATGCTCAGTAATAAACAGTAATTGTATTCCATAGAATCAAATTCAGTTACTAAATGCCCCTTGAAACAATTATTGAATAATATGTATCCGGGGTATATCTTACTCTAGCCACTAAACATATTAATACAGACTTTATACACACTTCACAGGAGATATTAATATAACAGACTTATACACACACACATGAACCTGTTTGTAGTACTTGTGTTGTTTATACACACATCAATCTGTTTTAGTACTTGTACCACTTGTGCACACATCAGACTATTGTAGTACTTGTGTTGTTTATACACACATCAACCTGTTTGTAGTACTTGTACCACTTGTGCACACATCAACCTATTGTAGTACTTGTGCTGTTTGACACTTAGATATTTTTCTCCTGAGTATTTTGATTTTTGTATTTGTACACGACACAGAATGTAACGACCAGATTATCTTATCAGCTAAATGAAATGAAATAGGGTTTAACATCTTACTGTTCTGCTCCGACTAGGCTAATGAAGACCACCATACAGTGTTCTATGGGGGAAATATTGCTCAGACACCGGCACTACAGTCTACTCTAATATCAAAGTCCAACTGCTAAGGTTTCCTTTACATACATGACAATGTTTATTGGCGACTTTATTTCTTTCCTCCCATCTGAACAACTGCATCGTCGTGCACCAATGCCCTGTCCATGTCTCATCCGAGCTAACGTGGCGTTTTTTTCTAAACAAACAATTTGTGTTTTATAATTTATAGGGAGAGAAATTTAACAGCCAAACTTTTGCATCAGATGTGTTAACCAAAGTGGAAACACCGTTTACACTCTCTACTAAAATGTATCCAAGAACCCCTACAGGTATGATAGCGTTCTAGCTGAAAGGAATTTCTCGCTGCCATGTGAATGAATTATTCAACCTGCAAATTGACGTAATGTCACTACACATTATTCTCATGGAATGTCTGTTCTGAAATTTAAAAGTTGGTTATAACACAACTCTGGCTTTAATTGATGTACAGAATTCAGCGAAGACAGATTGTAATAATACAAAACAAAAGAACATGTAAAATTGACAATTTCATTTTTTGACTTTTATCAAAGAGATCTATCGCTACTAAAGAGTGTAGAAATTTTAATTTCTATTTTTTCTATTTTAGGTGATTCTGTGTCAATTGCATCCAAACTGTATTCCTATTATAGGCCATCAACAAAGGAACATGATCAATTTTATAAAAATCAATTGAAAAGCTCTAAAATATCCACAGAGAAGAATAAAAACTTGGACAAACATTTATCACGATATTGGAACGAAGATGTTGTCCAGATGCAGATAGATCTTTAAAAATATCATTTATAATATTCTCCATCTTGCTTTTAATATTATAAACAAACTCCGAGTTATTGATATAACAAATATTGAAATGTGAGTTATTGATATAATTAATATTGTAATGTGAGTTATTGATATAACTAGTATTGTAATGTGAGTTATTGATATAACTAGTATTGTAATGTGAGTTATTGATATAATGAGTATTGTAATGTGAGTTATTGATAAGATTTATATGATCCACCATGTAATGTTCATTATTAATGTAACTGATATTGTAATGTGGGTTAATAATACATTACTTGTAATGCAAATTATTAGTTATATTTAACTAATATTGTTACATGAATCATTGATTAATCTACTATTGATATTGATTTTAACTGATATTGTTATATGACTGATATTGTAATTGTAATGCAAGTTACTAATATAACTGATATTGTAATGTGAGTTGAATTTAACTAGCTGTAATGTGAGTTATTAATATAACTGATATATAATGTGAGTTAAATTTAACTAATGATGTAATGTGAGTTATTAATATAAATGATATTGTAATATGGGTTATTAATATACTACGTAATGTGGGTTATTAATGTCTTGTATTTTTGGGGTATTTATTTCATTAACTTCTGATTTGGTGATGTCTAAATTGAAATGTTGTCCTTGTCATCCAGTCTAATATATATACACGGCCACAGCTTTGTTTTCAACTACACAAATTATAGTCTGGACAAAATAAGATAGAAATGAATGAGGTTTAACGTCCACTCAACACAAACTAAGTCAATTTGGGACTAACATATGTTTCAATTATATTTCAATAATTTGCTTGCCCGCGCCAATCACAAGGTATACGAGAATCTATGTTTGACCTCTTGATACTATTTTCAAATTTAGCGCCATTGAGATTGGAGTGATCAAGTCTTGATACATATAATACTCAACACAAGCTGAAGGTTTGTGTCTCGTTGTAGTCAGATATACCGGTAGATAAGTTTTACAAATATTTGATTTAAAGGGGCATTATGGAAAATTAGATAAGGTGCAGACAGTTTTCACTACATAACGTAAAGAGAATATACTGAAAATTTTAGTCAAATTAAATCACTCTGAGCCGGTAGTTTTAATTTTGTTAATAAACGTCTATAGCTGTACCATGTAAACTTTTTATTAATATATGTAAAATTTATGACTGCTCGTTTAACGAATTATGTACTTAAATCACACAGATTATTAAATAACACCATTCATTGGGAACATGGCTGAAAAATTGCCAGTCTCTCGAAATCTTTCCTTGTCTTACAATGTAAACTTTTTATTAATATATGTAAAGATTTATGAGTGTTTCATTTATCAAATTGGGTACATATATCACACATATTATAGAATAACACCATTCGTTGTGGATATGGCTTGAAAATTGCGTGCTTCTCAAAATCTATTAATTTGTAATCAATCTGTGATTTTGTTACTTAATGAAGTCAACATTTCTTGCCTGCTTCCATGTGTTTACAACGCTACTTAAAGGGGTCAACATTACTTCCATGCTTCCATTTACATCATTGTTATTTGAATTGTGGATAAAAGGGTATCTTTAAACTTGAAAATTTATCTTTTAGAGTTTAACATTTTAACATGAATTGCCTGCTTCCATATTTGTATTGTTATTGTTGATAAAAAGGTTTAATAAAAGGGCATTATAAGAATTAAAAAGTTCTATTGTCGTATATGTTATCAAATTGAATTGTTATGTTTCAAATTGAATAGTTATTTGTATCAAATTGAATAGTTATTTTATCAAATTGAATAGTTATTTTACCAAATTGAATAGTTATTTTATTATTCTCTGCAGTGTTAAAATTTAAATGGTAGAACAGATGGAAGTATCTATCTATATATTGGTTAATTAGGGTAATCTCATAGAGAGATGGACAGGGATGGAGAGAGGGAGGGATTTAACATGTCCACTCAACACAAACTAACATGTAATTTCATTTGAATAATCTCTGTAGTAGGGTAACCAGAAAAAAAAGTCACAAAGTTTGACAGGTGACACCATGTCTTGTAATCCACAAGCTTGGGACCAAAACCACATCACTTGACTCTATGACAGATCTCATGATCTAAAGTGTGCAGTGACGGCGAACTCGACGCACCCAACAAGGAAATAGTAGACATACTCTTAAACAAGAAACATCACACAATAAAAGTTCTAGCAAACCAAGACAATGGAATCTAGGACACATTTGCCAGAAATGTCCATTGTGATTCCTCAAAAAGAAAGCATCGAAAGAAGCACAAAACAGCAAAAAAGGTTGTTCAATTTATCTGGGTCAAAGCAAATTTAAGTATCATCAGTGCAAAGACACTGACATAGCTTAGGCATATTAAAACCTTATTAGAACTCGTCACAGTTGAACCAATATTTTAGCCATTTAGATTTATTTGATTCTGGAATGAGATATTTTTGAAGAAATACCTTAAGAGAGAGAAATGGTGTTTAACGTCCAAATGACACAAACTAGACCATTTCGAGATAACATGGTTAAAATTTATATCGACAATTCGCTTGAGGACCTGGAGAAAACCCAGGAGGTTGGACAGTTGAAAGAAACTTTAAACTTTAATATGTTGTCCATGAAATCAGAGATTTATTTCTTTTTTTTGGGTTGTTTTTTTTTTATATCAAATGCCTCCATTGCAGATGGGCTATAATGAAAACAGGGATACCCCATGCATTGTGGTATGAAGGGTTCTTTTATATTGTACACAGGACCTAAGGTTTGTTTACCATCCAAACAACTACACAGAAGTTGTTGTCAGGTCCTAGGTCCTACATCACTGATAAGAGAACCACGTCTGGAAAATCCTGAAGAATTTTCTCAGTCCACACCAAGATCTCCAGACTAGCGAGCCAGTATCTTACTCACTGAGCCCCCCTGACTCCCCTCCCCTCATATCGCACCTATTCATTAATCTGTTCACTAGGTCTGTTGGAGCAGAACAGTAGGACATTAATCCTCCATTTCATTTCATTAGCCCTGATAGTTCATTGGCTCATCACGCTATTTTATCGACATTTTGCCTAATAGTTTGGATGCAGCTATGGCGGATGTGGCGCCAGGCAGGGTAAGCTTTCTCTTCCAGACACCTGTTACCACTGTTTGTCGTGTATTTTGTACACAGGGAGCAGACCATTTGATGATTACACTATTTTGCCTATAACGTTTTTTTAGGACTTCTAATTCTGTCTAATGGTTTGTATTGGTCGTACTTGGTTTTATTTTATTTATATATATGAGAACTGTGATTGAAGGTTATGAATTATCAATAAGTAACCTACATTGTTAACTGTTATCTATTATATCATATAAGTATATCTTATTGTCTTATATTTTACCTTGATAATTAAACTACCTACTAGTATATATTTACAGTTATACCACCAACCTATATCAGATGTTTTACTAGAGATAAAATCAATATGAATCTACAACAGGTATTATATTCAATTATTACCAATAATATTCAACATTATTTAGCATCAATATTCATCATCATTCATATATTCGTATATATTCATAAATATTCATCATTATTTAACATTATTCATCATTATTTAACATTATTCATCAATATTCAACATTATTCATCATTACTCAACATTACTCATCATTATTCAACATTATGTATCATCATTATTTAACATTATGTATCATTATTTATCATCAATATTCTTCATTATTTAACATTATGTATCAATATTTATCATTATTCATCAATATTCATTATTATTCATCAATATTCATTATTATTCATCAATATTCATTATTATTCAGTAAATTCTTGAAGTTTTGTTGTTATGAATGTCAAACCTCTACTTCTAAATGACATTCAGCATTATCAAACCATAATGAATTATTTTACTTCTGTATCAAGTATCAAGATAGTAAACTTGCTTGAAACAACCTCATAGATATTGCCTGACATAATCCATCAGGGATCAACTTATAAGGGGCAATTGAACCAGTGATCCTACACCCCCTCTTGCATGTAGGGGCTCCAGGACCTCCTTTATAAACAGGGCTGGGGATGCCAAAAGAAGTCAATTTATTGTAACATTCAATAAATTTGTTTAAGTCTTTGGAACTTGATTTATGACTGACACAAACTATATACAAGGCAGAAACTTTTATTGGTCAATTTGTTGTTTGAGGTTATAACCACAGAGTTATTGCTCCTGAAATCAGAAATAAACTAAGATGAAAGTGAACAGTTGTTTTATTATTGTAGGTAATATTGATTGGTGTTTTTACCTGTCTGTGGTGTATTGATACAGGACATTCTATAGGTAAGTATTTATGTTAGTGTGAGAGGGGGGGGAGGGTACCTGTGCATGTTGTATTGATACAGAGAGAGAGAGAGAAATGGGGTTTAACGTCCAATCGACACAAACTAGGTCATTTCGGGACTAATATGGTTTAATTTTATTTCAATAATTCGCTTGCACGTAGGGGTCTTTAGCACGAAACCACAGCCGCAAGCCAGAGGTGACCGGCCAGCTAGAGGTATGTAAGGTCTTTCATTGGGTAAAGTAGAGAGAGGAGAGTGATGGTTACAAGTACAGATAAAAAGGGAGGGAGGGAGGGCGGTTAAAGAGGAGGCGATACAGTAAAAGAGAGAGGGGAAGGGGAGAAAAAGGGTGTGAAATATAATAGAGAGGGAAAGGAAGAGGGCGATTGGATTGTTTATATATGAATTGATTATTTATATTTTTATATTTTCAGAGTTTGCTACATTTTATCTGATTGTTTGTATTTTTATATTTTCAGAGTTTGATACATTAAAACATTTGTTTTTATATTTTCAGAGTTTGATACATTAAAACATTTGAAATCGAAAACATCAGCAGAAATACAAACAGAATCAGTAAAAGCTTTGATTAAACGTGTGCTAGGTTCTAGATCCAGTGAATTTAATGTTACTGTTGATTTTAATCTTGGAACACAAGGAAAAGATACATACAAGGTAGGCTACCTATAGCTCAATAACACCTTAATAGCAAACTGTAGCTGTTTATATGGTGGGTTACTATATATAGCTAGCTACGGGCCTGGGCCCTGTTTCACAAAATTTTAACTTAAGATAAAATCCAATTTTAGTAGATACTTCAATTTTGATTGGCTAAGCACTAAAATCAATGTAATATTATCCAATCAAATTACTAAAATTGTGATCTTATCTTAGTTAAAATTTCGTGAAACAGGCCCCTGTACCTTAATCACAAACTGTAGGTATTTATATTGGAAGCTAGCTACGGGCCTGTGCCTTAAACACAAACTGTAGTTGTTTAGAGCCTATATGAGGGGCTAGCTAACTACAGGCCTGTACCTTAATCACAAACTGTAGATATTTATAGTGAGAGGGGGTGGTCGGGGCAAATCGAACTGTTGACATATATAAGGTGTCTTGTAGTTAATTGTATATCTATATTTTTAATATCAAATAATACAAATGAATGGTCTATAATTGCATGGTGCCCACATTGGTTTAAGATTTGACTCAGTGAGTAAGGTAAGACGCTGGCTCTCTGCTGACTAGAAGGTCCTGGGTTCGGTCCTAATTTCCAGCCACCATTTTACTCTGTGAGTGGTGCAGGATAGAAATCCCAATAAGGTTCAAGTCCTTCGGATGGGATGTGTACAACTGAAAGTTCTTGAAAGATCCCCTGACACTTGGAAATCAAGGTATATAAATTATCATTTTTATACGCCCACATTTTCATGTGGACGTATATTGTCGTCGCCCCTGTTCGTCCGTCCGTCCGTCCACAATTGTTTGTGAACAGTCTACAGGTCACAATTTTTATCCGATTTCAATGAAACTTAAAATATAGGTTTATCACCCTAAGATCTCGGTTCCTTTCGATATTGGCATGTATCGGACTGTAACTTCATGGGTTATGGCCCCTGATTGTACGAAAAATCACGTTTTTTAGCTTGTGAACAGTGTAAGGGTCACAATTTTGATCTGATTTGGATGAAACTTAAAATACATGTTAATCACCCCAAGATCGTGGTTCCTTGCAATATTTGCGCCAATCGGATCGTAACTTCCTGAATTATGGCCCCTGATTGTCTGAAAAATCGCCCTTTTTAACTTGTGGTCCCTCTGGAGGTCAAAATTGTTATCCGATTTAAAAAAACGTTTGATTATATCACCGTTCCATGGTTACGAAGGTTGAGTTCGAATTTCGTGAAAATCAGACCAAAATTGACGGACAAAATGGCCGCCGTTTGTACGCGAATAGTGTGAAAATATGTTATATCAAGGTTGTGGATCTTATGGAGGTCACAATTTTGAACCGATTTTGATGAAACTTAATATGTATGTTTATAACCCAAAGATCTTGGTTCCTTTCGATATTTGCGCCCATCGGATCGTAACTTCCTGAATTATGGCCCCTGATTGTCCGAAAAATCGCCCTTTTTAGCTTGTTGTCCCACTGGAGGTCAAAATTGTTATCCGATTTAAAAAAACGTTTGATTATATCACCGTTCCATGGTTATGAAGGTTGAGTTCGAATTTAGTGAAAATCGGACCAAAATTGACGGACAAAATGGCCGCCGTTTGTACGCGAATAGTGTGAAAATATGTTATATCAAGGTTGTGATCCTTATAGAGGTCACAATTTTGAACCGTTTTTGATGAAACTTGACATGTATGTTTATAACCTAAAGATCTTGGTTCCTTTCGATATTTGCGGCCATCGGATCATAGCTTCCTGAATTATGTCCCCTGATTGTACGAAAAATCACCCTTTTTTGCTTGTGGTCCCTCTGGAGGTCAAAATTGTTATCCGATTTAAAAAAACGTTTGATTATATCACCATTCCATGGTTATGAAGGTTGAGTTCAAATTTCGTGAAAATCGGACCAAAATTGACGGACAAAATGGCCGTCGTTTGTACGCGAATAGTGTGAAAATATGTTATATAATGGTTGTGGACCTTATAGAGGTCACAATTTTGAACCAATTTTGATGAAACTTGACATGTATGTTTATAACCCAAAGATCTTGGTTCCTTTTGATATTTGCGCCCATCGGATCATAACTTCCTGAATTATGTCCCCGGATTGTAGGAAAAATCGCTTTTGTTAGCTTTTGGTCCCTCTGGAGGTCAAAATTATTATCCGATTTAAAAAAACGTTTGACTATGTCACCGTTACATGGTAATGAAGAGAGAGTTTGAATTTCGTGAAAATCGGACTAGAATTGACGGACAAAATGGCCGCCGTTTGTACACGAATAGTGTCAAAATATGTTATATCAAGGTTGTGGACCCTATAGAGGTCACAATTTTGAATCGATTTTGATGAAACTTGACATGTATGTTTATAACCCAAAGATCTTGGTTCCTTTCGATATTTGCGCCCATCGGATCATTACTTCCTGAATTATGTCCCCTGATTGTACGAAAAATCACCCTTTTTAGCTTGTGGTCCCTCTGGAGGTCACAATTATTATCTGATTAAAAAAAAATTTGGATGATATCACAGTTACACCGTAGTTATGGGTGAGTTTGAATTATGATTTTCTGATGATTACTTAAAATGCAACAACTCTTGTTGACTGCCCGGACGATTTGGCTGCTGTGTGGGCGTATGTTTCGTTGCCTGGCAACCTATTTTTGTAGATCATAACAGAAAATGGAGTGCAGAAAATCCGTGGAAGTACAGGAGTGGCGGTTGCTATGGGATTTTATTATTATATCAAATATTATTGTAACGGACAGTTTACCTGGGCGGGTCAACAAGTGAATCTACCTGTTAATCTACCTACAATACCTTCACCAGGTATAACTAAAACAACAATCGACAGGTAGGTACAGTACCATTACCACCTGGTATAACTAAAGCAACCATCGACAGGTATATTATTATGAAATATTCGTTTGATAACAAGAACATTCTTTGGTTCGTTCGTGGGGGTAGATAAAGAACTGACAGTTCTCGCTATAATAGTTAAAAACCAGACAATGTAAAGGAAATATGTTGAAAATTTCAGTCAGTTTGATCCACTCAGAATCGTGATTTTAGCTATTGAATTTTCGACCTGGCCTCCATCATCATTACTTAAGTTGGTACAATAAAAGACAAAGTCTTGATTATCTGTTTCATGATTAGATAATGAATGAAAGTTGCGCAGCAAATCAGATTCTACTCCAGTAAACTACCGGGATGCTTCTGCGATCAGTGCTCGGAGATTTTATATGGAAATAAGGCACACACACACACGTCACACAGCAGAAAACCGAGGAGGTTGGATAGTCGACCCTACTCCTTGTCATGTGCAGCTGGCGAATAGAAACCAAGTCAGTTGAGTCAATGACAGGCCTTTTTATGCAGAGAGAGAGAGAGAGAGAGAGAGAGATGGGGTTTATGTGGCATGGAGATAGGGGCGCCTTCTCAACCTAGTGGGTTTCCTCCTGGCAGTCCGGTTTCCTCCCACTGCTAAAGACCCCTACGCACAAGCGAATTATTGAAATAAAATGAAACCATATGTTAGTCCCAAAATGACCTAGTTTGTGTTGAGTGGACGTTAAACCCCATTTCTCTCTCTCTCTCATCTGTGATTTATATTCTAGGTTCCGTTATTATCAAAACACATGTACAGCGAGTTATAGTTTAGCGTGGTTAAATTGGACAAGATGGGAGAGACATATTGATTGGATGGCCCTACAGGGTATTAATCTACCTCTAGCTTTTACTGGACAGGAAGCCATATTTCAACGGGTAAGTCAGGGGTGGAGGGGGTTTGCCAGGTTTCTGTCACGGAAATCTGCCATCATCGTCTCTAAATTACATAGGCATATATACAAATTGAGCTTTTTAAACAGAGAAATCATTTTTATACTGATAAGTTAGACCCTATATTTTTATTTCCATGAGTGAAGTCATTGTTAAACGACACACTCTGTCATCATGCCTGTCTGTCACAAGGGAGATCATGGTGCTAAGTGGGAAGGGACATTTTAAGGTTTATCATGGCGGAGGCTATACTTTTTTGAGGGCCCTCTTTCGCGGGGGTGGGGTGTCTTGATTGATGATTTTCATACAAGTGCAATGACTGCATTCTCATTCAGTAGTGGATTCGACAGTTACAGTGTAAAGAAAACGATTGACTTGGACTCTGAGGCCCTTTTCCTTGGCCAGAGGGGCCCTTTTTGTCAGACGAGGGGCCCTTTTGTCTGCTTTAAGGGCCATCCCTAACTAGGGTACATTTCATTTTTCTCATCGATTTTAGCATTTTACTCCCGTTTTATTTTTTCAACTTCTTTGATTTTTTTTTCGCAAGGAAGCTGGCTCCTCCAGTGCATCAGCTATAAAATGCCTTTGTAAATGGGTAAGACGCTGGCTCCCTAGCATGGAGGTCAGGTGTTCAATCCCTGCATTGGCAGAGAAAGTTCATTCAGATTTTCTGGTTCGGTTTCACCTTGTCAGTGATGCAGTATGGAGGGGCTGACTAAGACAACTGTCTAGTCGTTAGGATGGGACCACAAACCCATTGCCATTCTTGCTATAATAGTTATATTATTAAAGATACATTATGTAAGATTTAGATAAAAAGTTAGCCTTAATAGTTCTTACTATAATAGTTCCAAAATAGTTCATGATAAAGATAGATAGATAGATAGATTTTATTACATAAAACACCCATTTCGGGCAGCATTGCATGAAAACAAAAAATACATAAAAAGTGAATGTAAAATTGTAAAAAGAATGAAAAACATATAAAAAGTGGATGAAAATTACATAAAGATGAGTTGTACATTTATATAGCTTGAATACATGTATATTGAAAATTTCATTGAAATTACTTTAATCTGGGCCAAGTTATACTATTTGAAGATGTAGCATATATAGTTTATATATCTGCCATCCGATGTTTTAGTGAGTTGATCTCAGACTAGGCATGTTAATACATGTCTATATGATATTTTATATAACATTTCAAGCCAGAAAAGAAAAGTGCAATAACCAGACTCAGCACTTGCATAATGGCTCTTTGATAATCATTATACATTTGGATTCATGTTTTGTATTTTAAGGTGTACTTGAAGCTTGGTTTTACTTTTGGAGATCTGGAAGAACATTTTGGAGGACCTGCATTTTTGGCATGGTAATTAGATTTAAATTTTAATGTTTAAAGTGCAGCAGGCCTGTAATTTTTATTGACTGATAATTGTAGAATTTGAAATGATTTACAATTTAACATTTCCAGGGCCCGAATGGGTAATATGCGTGGATGGGGAGGACCACTACCACAAACCTGGATTACAGGTAAATTAGTTTTACAACATAAGATATTGGGTAGAATGCGATCTCTTGGAATGATTCCAGTTTTACCAGGATTTGCAGGACATGTTCCAGCAGCTACTACTCGGTAAATTATCTCTCTTTACTACATATTTACTCCAGAGATGTTCAGGAGTCCCAGAGGTTGGACAGACGACCCTGATAAAGGTTTATAATTTCTCTGACAGTTGCCTTATTTTTAGGCATGATCAGAGGCGGATTCAATGGGGGGCGCAAGGGGCGCGTGCCCCCCTAATTTTTGACAGTGCCCTTTTTTTACTCCTGAAAGTGCCTTTCAATTAGCTATTTTGCTCGATTTTGAGGCTCTTTTTCTACGATTTCCGAACGTTTGGACGAAAATCAGCCAAATAGCTCTTGAATTGGCTACAGATGCAAGGAAATGACGGATAATTTTCTTGGGACTCTCACCCCCTTTCAGCAGCGTGCCCCGTCTCCGTGGTCAGTGACCTCATTTTGCGCCCCCCCCCCCCCTTTTCAAAATTCCTAGATCTGCCCCTGATGATGATCTAATCCTTTTAAGGAGCTAAATCACTATTCTTTGGTACCTAGAAATTGACACAAGTGGTTTGCAAATTTGCAATGTATATAAACTGATTTACATTCAATCGTTCCTGTTTTACTGTTAATGAATCCATACATGTTTTATATTTTATTTTGTAGTTTATACCCAAATGCTCAAGTTACAAGATTATCCAACTGGGCCAACTTCGGTGAAAAATATTCAGAGTATAATTTTTTTCATTGGTTGATATTCAATATTTAAAAAAACCCAACAAATTTACATTTATTATTAGAATATCCATATTGAACAAGCAAACAAATTTAATTCCCAACATTATGTAATGATCGTCAGTTATGTTATGAATATCATTGTTTTATGTTCAATATTATCAGAAATGGGGAATTGGGATGGCCTTGTGGTCTAGAGTGCCGCGCTTCAACCTTTAGCTTTCCGGTCACCTCTGGCTTGCAGCTGTAGTTTCGAGACCTGGTGTGAGTGTGTGTGGCATGGAGATAGGGGCGCCTTCTCAACCTCATGGGTTTCCTTCGGGCACTCCAGTTTCCTCCCACTGCTAAAGACCCCTATGTGCAAGCCAATTATTGAAATAAAATGAAAACCATATGTTAGTCCCGAAATGACCTAGTTTGTGTTGAGTGGACGTTAAACCCCATTTCTCTCTCTCTCTTTTATTTATAGCTGTAGCTTCACTGAATAAATTATTTATACTCTGCTTAATGCGATTTCCTTCGCCCGACAACCATCAGTATGTAAAGATAATGTCATTCAATTCTATTTGTTTTTTTTTTATCTATTATAGAACGTATTTATTAGATTTTCAAGATCCAATGTTTAAACAAATTGGTTCAAGTTTCATCAAAGAGGTAATTGTATTTTACAAATAGTTGTAATTTTGTCGTAGTATCTGATAGAATATGCCTGTAATGTATTATAATAATAATAATAATAAGTCTCAATTTGTATAGCGCAAAAATACAAATCGAATCATATGTTAGTTCCAAAATGATGTAGTATATCTCAGCCTCTCTCTACTTACCGGGGTATGTGCCTTTCGATAAACAGACCCCAGTGTTTTACAATATGTTTTATTCAAGTTATATTTTACCCTGTTTTAATACTCACAGATGGAGAGAGAATTTGGAATAGATCATGTTTATAATGCTGATTCATTCAATGAAATGACACCAAGATCAAAGTAAGAATTATCCATAGATATATTTAATCCTTCATAAGCAAATCAAAGATACATTAAACATACATAGAGCTAAATCTCTAGAAATTGGCTAGAAATCAAATTAATAAAGTATAATTCTCTAGTTTAAATAAAAATAGACAACATAAATCTATGGCACATAAAAGTTTTTATTGTTATCGTTTGTTTTTTTTCCCCAGTGAGTCAAGTTATTTACAGTCAGCTTCTCGAGGTGTTTATGAAGCCATGCTTGATGCTGATCCACAAGCTATATGGTATGTGTATAATATTTTATTAATGGTCCCATTTCCACAAAAAATACCCCAGAAGTGGGACTCAGGACTCTCATTGTTGCATCTGATAGAAAAAGACACTGTTGGCATGTCCATGAAAAATTATTTTGGGAATAATGAAATTCTAAACTTGATTTATAACTGGGAAGGGATGTGAAATACCTTCAAGATTTTTCAACTGTATGTGGTTCCCAGTAGTCAGGGGTGGTGCCAGAGGGACTTTCAGGGGTGGTGCCAGAGGGACTTTCAGGGGTGGTGCCAGAGGGACTTTCAGGGGTGGTGCTAGTGGGCTGCCATGTGTGGTACCAGTGGGCTGCCATGTATGGTACCAGTGGGACTGTTACACTGTCAAGGGTTATACCAACGATACTGTCAAAGGTTATGCCAGCAGGACTGTCAGGGAAAAGTGTGCCTATTCATTTGGATGGAACAACAAAAATGATGACAACCCATGCATACATTGATATGTACGTAAAAGATTCCCTTGGCAGTTGAATAGAAGGTGATAGCACTGCTACCGGGGCAAAATTCTCCCTTCTTATTGCACAGAACCAAAATGAGCGAAGTATTGTAATGTTGAATATAATTTTCATGTTAGGTTGATGCAAGGCTGGTTATTTCACTATCCATTTTGGGGTCCACAGCAGATTGAAGCTTTACTGACGGCTATTCCACCAGTGAGTAAACATTACCTAATACTTTAATGTCATATGAAGATGCATACTCCGCGCAGTGTTGCGTTTGATTAGAGGTAATCCAACTACACACTGCTATTATGAGTGGATATTGTTGTGTTAAATTTTGATTGATCAGTAGTCAGTCTACCAACCAATCACGAGCTGCCAATACTGGACCAAATATGTTTAAATAACGTATACGTCATGACTCACGATTTTATTATGCCTAATTAACCCGTGCATAGCAGAATACTGCAGTAAAACTAATTGCGTGACAAACGAGGCTATCAAGTCGAATGAAATGTAAACAATACTGTTTGGAAACGAACATAATTTCACCGTTTTAATACTTTAAATCACTGTCCAAAATTTTAGGAAAGACCCAGATGAAACGAAGGACTGTCATGTTGCTGTACTTTAGTGATAGCTTTCATTGAACGGAAAGAATAGACACACTCCCGCATAAGTTCAAGAAACAGACGCTATTCCAGCAATGGTCAGAGAGGGATTTCTCGGGCCATTGCTTCAGGAATATGATGAAGATGTAGAACAACTATCCCCATTTTTGAATTAGCAATTAAAAGATGGTTCTTAGAATTTACCTGTCAGTCAATCAGATTTGTCCGGCATATAAATATTATAGCAGTAGCCTTCATTCCTCGATGTAAAGCACATTGAAATGGTTCGTGGATGTTATAAGTATATGTTCAATGATTTTATTAAATCGTGATGGTTGTTTTCAGGGTAAAATGATCATATTGGATCTTGATGCCGAACTCAATCCGACCTATACTACAACCCATTCATTTTATGGTCAACCGTTTATTTGGTGTATGGAACATAATTTTGGTGGAACTATGGAATTATACGGTGCTCTAGATCCTGTTAACAAGGTGTGTTTTATTTAGTTCACCAGCCTGGAGGTCGGGTGTTCGATCCCTGCATTGGCTGAGAAATTTCATCTCGATTTTCCGGCATGATTTCCCCTTGTCAGTGATACAGAAGGAGGGCCTGACAAAAAAACGAGGTCCTGTGTACACATTGGAGTGCACGTAAAAGATCCTGTGGCAGTTGGAATTCGATATAAGAGTAGGCCGTAGCGCCGCTGCCCAGGCAAAATTTCCCTCATAGCACACTGTATGACGTATGCCCGTTTTCCATTAGCTCAGGTTACGTGCAAAACAGTAGGACGTTAAACCTCATTTCATTTTATTTCATTTTATGTTTTATTTATTTGCGTGTCGCATCACAAGATCTGTCATTGAGTCAACCGGCATGGTTTCGATTCCCTGGTTGTATGTCGTTTTTCTCCTGGTCCTCCGGTTTCTTCTACCTGCTAAAGACATCCTATGCCCAAGCAAATAATTGAAATAAAATTAAACCATATGTTAGTTCTGAAATGCCCTAGTTTGTGTCAAGTGGACGTTAAACCGTGTTTCTCTATCCATCTATTTTTGTTAGCTTCATATGGCAGAGTATTGATTGGGTCAACGATTCTCTTGTGGGTTCAATCCCGCGGTTGTACACGAGAAACGTTGCTTACCCAGCCTCATGAGTTTTCTCCAGGGTCGTCTGTTTACCCGCATGGTAACAGATGTGGATCCAATTCCGTTGTGGCTTCAATTCAATCCCACGGACAAACAGAAACATTGCTTACCTAGCCTTAGAGGTAAATCCGGCTGATAGATATACATTCTATTTTTGCCACCTGTGCCATTTCCTATAGTTGTAATATATTTGCTTTATTTAAAGGGACCTTTCACCGGAAGAAATTTTGTGAATTCTACAATGATAGGCACGGGTATTACGCCAGAAGGTATTTTCCAAAATGAGGTGGTGTATGAATTTATGAATGAAAATGCTTGGAGAACAGAACCAAGGAATATTTCTCAGTGGTAAGCATTATTTTTCTATTGTAAATGGTAATCACTAAATCAAAGGTCTTTAGAGGTCTAAAGTGTACATTTTAGATGATTTGGTTTGCGTTGCACAGATACATCAACACTGATTGGTTTGTCAAATGTCTGGAGTCATAAGGTCAAAAGCCGCTTGTATGACCTCTGACACAACTTCCCACTACAAACAGTCATATCTTCTTGTAATATAGGCCATGCAGATGGAACAATAATGAATAGGGTATAGTGCCACTGTGAAGGCAAAATTTCTCTCATATCACACTGTATGACGTATGCCTGTCTTCATTAGCCCAATTCGTGCAGAACAGTAGGACTTCAATTTCAGGACATCCGAGTAGACTCCCTCCACTCTTTTTACAGCTTGTTACGACATTAATTTTATTTCAGGATGTCTGATTACGCCCGACAGAGATACGGACAGTTTAATATAAACGCTGATAAAGCATGGAACATTCTACAGGTGAGATAATATATCAATCCTCTACAGATAAACACATGATCAGACATCTTCTACCACTTCAATTCCTAGTTTATGTTAAAACGTCCAAATGGTCAGATGAAGACAGGCAGGGAATCTGTAATGTAGGCTGCCAATCATCATCTTGAATCAATCCCAGGAACACCATGGCTTCCCCCACACCACAGTAAAATATTAACTATATGCCGTATTTATACCCTCCTTTTCCAATTTTTTATATCCTATTATTGTATTTATAGCAAGTAATGATTAATAAGCATATTTATAGCAAGCAATGATTAATAAGCATGTGTATTATTTTGTAGAAATCTGTTTATCAGTGTAAAGATAATCATAATGATGGTGATCTCGTCTTTCTCACTCGTAGACCTAATGATCTAAATGAAACTTTAGTAAGTAATTTCTCTACTCTCTATATGTGGGTGAAGTTGATCATCTAATGCAGGCAATTTAAATTATAAAGTCTGTCATTGAGTCATTTGGCACGGTTTTGATTCTCATATTGTATGGAGTAGAGTCGCCTGTCCAACCTCATGGTTATCTCCGTGATCTTCTATTTCCTCCCACTGTTAGTCGAAACCATATGTTAGTCCCAGAATGACATAGTTTGTATCAAGTGGACGTAAATACACCCCATTTCTCTCTCTGTTTGTATCAAGGTTTTCTTTTTTTTTGTCTTTTTTTAAGGTCATTTATTGGCTCAATAATACATCAAAACATTTTTATAAAGGTACATGGTAGATAATATAGTATACATTGTACTGGGGTTGATCGAGGAATCAGAGTTACAACACATCATTTAGTTACTAAACATCATATTGCCATTTTGAACTCAAGTTAGGGTTTGCTGTTAGTTCGAGATCAATTTTGTTTCTTATGTATGCCATATAATGTTCGTTAGAGGGAATTTTTCCTATACATTTTAATTTGAAGATAAAATATTTTGTAAGAAGAATTATATAATTGATAAATTCTAACTGGGATTTGTTATCAAATTTGCTAATATCTTCATGTAAACTGTAGTATCCAAAATGAATAACAGAAGGTGATAGATTACTGTATATTCTATTTTTAATCAAGATGTCATTAAGAGTATTCCACAGACTTTGAGAAGTTTTTTTATAACCGTTTAATGTCCCTGATTGTAGAAAAGATATAATAGATTTGTATATTATAGATATAATATATATGTATATTAAAGATATGGTAGAAAAGATATAATATATATGTATATTAAAGATATGGTATAAACCTAGTGATTTATATAGAGCTTGGGACTATATGGTTATAGCATCATCAGCACCAGGGCTAGCTAATAATCAACTATTCAGGTAACATCTAAATATATATCATATATACAAAACATTTGAGTATTCTTAACTAGTCTCTATCATCCATACAAATATTCTATGAATATTAGTCTGGATGGGTCCAAACTGATCCCGCAGTGAATATTCGCTTGGCCGCTACAATCACTGATAAGCATGACATCGACGAGGCTTAATGAGTACGGCATATTAACTTTTTAACTCCGACAAATTAAATTCTCAAACATTTTTTTGAGGTAAAAGAAAAATAAATAAAGACGTTTGAAGTATTTGTAGTTAAAAAATATTTCCTATTTAGTGTAAATGGGTATTAAAACGAATAAAATGCATCATTTTGCCCGAAGCAGTTAGGTGTTAAGTAAACATTGCACGAGCCGTTGAGCCAATGACTAAGGGCGCGTGCAGTCAACGCACCTGTTGTGGACTGTCGTCTGTTACAGAGATATTTCGTAAGTAATTCTCTGTGAAACAGATTGGGATGGGTCCTCAAAATTTGACGGAAAATAGGTTATTGTCTGGATTATCCAGTCTTTTAAGTTACTACGTACTGAATCTATCAAAACAGCTTGCTTGTCAACGATGACACTCTTTAAAATTTTGTTTGTAAAGGTTTCAATTGAAATGGTAATTTTCTCTCGTCAAGAATCAGACGTATGGCTTCTCACCATCTTCTTAATTCTTCATCGTCTCTATTTTGTTTCTAATAATAGATGTGCCAAGTGAATTGTGGGATATATTTCAACCACGCTTTATAGAATCTAGCAAAATCAGCCCGACTTCATAAGATCTAGCACTTACCGAGACTTTAGTCAAAAGGTTCCATTGCCCATGCGTAACCAAATGTTTGGTTTTTTATGTGGTAGATTATCCAGTAATTTTCGTCAAAAATTGAGAACCGACCCAGACCCTCCGTGCGTTGAAGACTAGGGGGTTCTGGGTGACCGAGACTAATTCTTAACGTGTGTTCTTTGGATCATAAGGTCTGTCAAGTGGTTGTCAAACCCCATTTCACCCTTGTAGTTGACAAGAAGTAGAGTTTTCTCTGGGCCCTTTCGTTTCCTCCAACTTCTAAAGCCCTCTATGCAGTATGCACAGGCAAATTATTGAAATAATTATTCTATTTGTTACAGATATGATTTTCTACAAGTTATTTCTATCAAGTTATAATATTATTATATGTTACAGATATGATTTAGTTGACATCACGAGGAATAGTTTGCAAGTTATTTCTATGAAGATGTATTCTGATATACTCATGGCTTATAAAATAAAAAATATGACAGCTTTACAGTAAGTATAAAATATGACACATTTCACCATACTTTTTCATAGCTCAAACCTGATAGAAATTTCTAATTAATTATGTTTGATGTTGGTCAGCGATTTTTAATTACCTTCTCATTGTCTTATGTAATATATTTTTCTGTGTTCATTACAAATGGCACCCGAACAATTTAAACCGGTCATTATGGGGCTAACATGTGGTTGAATTTTATTTCAATAATTCGCTTGTGTGTAGGGGTCTTTAGCAGTGGGAGGAAACCGGAGGACCCGGAGAAAACCCAAGAGGTTGGACAGGTGACCCTACGCCATGTCATGTACAACCGATTAATTGAACCCACGTCAGATGACTCAATGACAGACCTTAAGATACAACACACACAAAGGGGGTTGGGATGGCCTAGTGGTCAAGAGTGCTGCGCTCCGACCTCAAGCTGGCCGGTCACCTCTGGCTTACGGCTGTGGTTTCGAGCCCTGGTGTGAGCGTATGTGGCATGGAGATAGGGGCGCCTTCTCAACCTCGTGGGTTTCCTCCGGGCACTCCGGTTTCCTCCCACTGCTAAAGACCCCTACGCGCAAGCGAATTATTAAAATAAAATGAAACCATATGTTAGTCCCAAAATGACCTAGTTTGTGTTGAGTGGACGTTAAACCCCATTTCTCTCTCTCTCAAAACACACACATGCTAACCCCTGTACATAGAATCCCAGGTAACAATATGAAGATACCTGTGTGTCTGTTTCTTTATTTGATAGAAATGCTGGTGACAAGTTTATAAAATTATTAACGGATTTAGACGCTGTGTTGGCGTCGGATACACATTTTCTTCTATCAAACTGGATCGGTGACGCTAAAGCTTGGGGAACTAATGTTTATGAATCATCTCTGTATGAATATAACGCTCGAAATCAAATTACGTTATGGGGACCAAACGGAGAGGTAAGAAATAAATAACATTATGTTACGAGTTACTGCAACAACTCAGCTAATAAAGACGGCATACTTGGGACATTTTGCCCTGACAATGGCACTATGGTCTGTTCTTATTTAGATTACAAACCTGTCCTGTGATTTTTTAACATCCTAACTACATGAACTAGACTACTAGCCTAGGACACGTCACCTTGCCAAGTCCCCCTGTCCTGTCAATAAGTGCCAGAATCAAACCCCCATCCTCCTGATTAGTGAGCAAGCACCATACCTCATCACTGACCTTCTTTTTATGTTTTTCGAGAAAATATATTCATAGTTTTTTTCTCACTGCAAGGGAAAACTAGACTGGAAAAACCTGAAAATTAACAGGATAAAAGCCTCGCTTTCTGGTTAGCACTTTACTCTTCAGGGACCCACATGTAGACTAAACATAGCTCTACTCACCAGGGACCCACATGTAAACATAGCTTTACTCATCAGTGACCCACATGTAAACAGAGCTTTAAATGTTTTTATTGATTTTTGTCTGGCAGACGATTTTATACCAGGAAGATTTTAAACATACAGGCTTGGTATCAAAACGCCAACTGAGTCAATGACAGATGGTATGGGTGCTGCAGTGGCTCCATGAGTAAGAAAGACTCTGGTTCCTAAACCTTGAAGTCCTGTGTTCGATCCTGATGTTGATCAGAAGTTCATCAGGATTTTTTGTCGTAGTTCTCCCTTGTCAGAGGTGCAGTGTGAAGGGTCTGGAAAGGGAGAATGTATAGTCCTTTGGATGGGACAAGAAACAAGTCCTACGTACACATTGACATGTATGTTAAAGAACCATATCATTTCAAGACGACTCAATTATTTTTATTTGTCAGACTAGATTTTCTAGCAGGTATATTTTAAACTGTATATTTTTATAGATCATGGACTACGCATCCAAACAGTGGGCAGGACTATTTACTGAGTAAGTTTTATTATATGTTGTACTCTAACTCGCTTGCGTGTGAGAGGAAAAGTGAGAACACGAAATTGGACGGGTGACCCTTCATTAGGTGACACGTACAAGCTTGGGACCGAAACCAAGCCACTTGACTCTAAAACGTAGACTGCCTGAAGTCTCTGATGTAAAAAAGTAAATGTTTTTTGGAAGAAGATTGTTGAAAGTAATTTGAACTATAATTTGCTGTGTCAAGGGAGATAACTATGGAGTTACTTTAAGCTCTCAATCAGGTTGCTAACTGGATAAGATGCTGGCTCGCTAGCCTGGAGGTCACGTGTTTGATCCCTGTATCGTCCTTCCTGCATCAACCTTGATTTTTATTAGTTATTATGCATCACATATTTTTTGATTACATCAGATATTTATATATTACAGTTATTATAAACCAAGATGGCAGCTGTTTATTGATACTTTAATAAATTGTGTTAAAACAGTAAGTTGTTTATATTCTTATAAATATCTTGTTTAGGCTCAGATTACCCAGATGAAAACAATTAGCAAATCTTTAAATGACGTCTAGAAGCAGGGATACTATTCATAACAAAACACAACACAAGGTATATACTTCTCTATAATTTAATAACGACTTTTCGTAACATAGACAGGTCACATTTTCAAGTTAATGACAAATATCCGTTCGTTTGTGGGGTTTAATGTCCATTTCCACCTAAGGTGATATCGTAGACAAATATCCATCTAGTCAGCCTATTTATACATAATTTTAGCTTACACCAATTTAATAATAATCAGAAGAAACCATTAACGTAATTAGAAGTACATACAATAACAATACATAATCCAAACGATAATGATCACTAAATCTTGGTGAGATAATCAGAGCTTAATCAATACTCATGATCAAAGGCCAAACTGAACAGGGTTTCATCATAACATCTCTAATCAGAACAATTAGTAATTATCAGGAGAAACCATTAAAAAAATATAATTTAACCGTGCCTTGTCTGGCACCTTGCCGAGACCGTGTCATGCCTTGCATGCTTAAAATTGTAATGTAAACGGGGTTATACAGGTATATGTTATGTGATAAATTGTGTTGGACAAAAAATTGTGACAGTTGCTGTCTTTGAGAGAAAGAGAGAGAAATTAGGTCATTTCGGGACTAACATATGGTTTAATTTTATTTCAATAATACGCTCACACCAGGGATCGAAACCACAGCTGCAAGCCAGATGTGACCGGCCAGCTAGAGGTGGAAGCGCGGCACACTAGACCACTAGGGCATCCCAACACCCCTGCTGTCTTTGAAGTTGCGTGTTATGATATATACATGAAAGATTGAACTAGGAACATTATATTATGATCCATATAAAGCTCCATGATTTATACTTCTAGGGACAAAAATTTGACAGTGGTGAGTATGGAAGACAGGTTCTGGCTAAAGTAGAAAAACGCTTCACATTTTCTACCAAGGTTTATCCTAGAACAGCCACAGGTCAGTTGAATATTCAGTGTTGTAGATACATTATGTAATACTGAACAGAAAGTGCTGGACATCCTTCTTATAATAATAGGAATTCAAAATTTCATTCAAATTACTTGCGGGATATTTAGTGAATTTCGTGTACACGCTGTATCATAAGGTCTGCCATTGAGTCAACTGGCGTAGTTTTGATTCCTGGGTTGTACATGGAAAGAGTAGGGTCGCAGGACCCCTGCAGCTGATGTCAGTCCAGAAATAACCTGGTTCATTAAAGCTTATTGCGTCATATCGAAGACAAGTGAGAGAGAGAGAAATGGGGTTTAACGTCCACTCAACACAAATTAGGTCATTTCGGGACTAACATATGGTTTAATTTTATTTCAATAATTCGCTTGCGCGTAGGGGTCTTTAGCAGTGGGAGGAAACCGGAGTGCCCGGAGGAAACCCACGAGGTTGAGAAGGCGCCCCCATCTCCATGCCACATACACTCACACCAGGGATCGAAACCACAGCTGCAAGCCAGAGGTGACCGGCCAGCTAGAGGTCGAAGCGCTGCACTCTAGGCCATCCCAACCCCCCTTAGTAAAGACACACAATGACGTTTGCAAGGTGCATCCAAAGGAGGTGCTCCCGGTACCAACAACAGTTTGTGTCTCTCCCTTTTATATTAAAGTGTCTGTATCCATGGTAACGTCTATTTATATTCCAGGTGATTCTATATCCATGGTGACATCCATCTATTCCTACTACAGACCATTCACACATCAACATTCACAATTTTATGATGATTTAAAGAAACGGTCTGATGTCAGAAAACTTCAGATGAAAAATATTCCAGTTTGGAACAGGAAATACAGAAGATATCTTACAATGAAAGATTGAATAGTGTTTTGTGTTGTTAGTGTTAATTACATTTTAAAGGAAGGATTGTTCATAACCTCAGAATAAAATATACTCAAGAATAAGGGATTTTTTTTATGTCAGGTTGTTTGTCACCCCTTTGGATTATGGAGGTGTCCATTTTTGTTTAAGGTTAAGGAATTACTTTTGTTCATGGTCCTTCGGTTTGCTCTCACTGCTAAAAAGTAGGGTTGTCTATCCAACCTTGTGGGTTTTCTCCGGATTCCTCTCACTACTAAAGACTCCTACATGCAAGTGAATTATTGAAATAAAACTGGTCCATGTTAGTCCCGAAATGGCCTAGTTTGTATTAAGTGGTGATTAAACCCCACATTAATCTCTGTTGATTCCTGTGCCCAGAGCCCCAATCTGTCTTTTCTGTAAATGCCTCAAATACCCCGAACCCAATCATTTTGCGCCAATTTGGCAAATTACCCCAGGTCATCTGTTAGCTGTACAATTGTTGGACTGAGAAAAGGAGGAAAAAGATAGGCTGGCACTGCCAGGCAGGATACGCCCACATTTTCGAGAGATGGATAGAGAACAGGCAATAACGAAAGTGATTTTTCCTACATCATTAAGTCCTGTATTTCATACTGTATTGGGAGCAGCCATTTAGTTGGTCAGTTCCAGTCTGATATTCATGAAATTCGAAGCCGACAATGATTATGGTGTGACGGTACATAACCTAGAAATGTGACTTTTCATCAAAATCGGATAAGAATTGTGACCTGTAGAGAGTCCACAACCATGATATACCATATTTTTACACTATTCGCGTACAAACGGCGACCATTTCGTCCGGCAATTTTGTAACAGTATTTTAGTTATTACAGAGTCAGCTTTGTAAATATATGGTTTATTTACATCGGGAACAGAATTTAAAACAAATACATAAAGAAGTCTACATCTACACTACATAAACTATAAGTACTATTACTATACTGGAACACATCTAACTGTATTGTATCAACCATTCTACACCACTGCCCATGCAGTGGCTGGACTCGGGCGAGCCCATACCCCGGTCTCTGTCGTCTGCTCTCTCTCTCTCTCCCTCTAGTTGTCTTCACTTCTCTTGTCTTGACTGTGAGTCAACTACTGTATATAAAGCCTCCAACACTCATGGAAGATGGACAGGAGGGATCATCAAATAAGGAAGTTCTATGGCGTGTTTACATATCGAATGTAGCTTGTAAATAACATATGGAATAAATTATATAGTTAATAAGATCGTGCCTTAAATAATTCAGGAAGTTACGATCCGATATGCGCAAATAACGAAAGGAACCAAGATCTTTGGGTTATAACCATGTATTTCAAGTTTCATCAAAATCCAATTAAAATTGTGACCTCTACAGGGTCCACATTCCACAACCATGATATACAATTTTTTAACAGTATTCGCATACAAACGGCGGCCATTTTGTATGGCAATTTTGGTCCGATTTCCCCGAAATTCGAACTCAACCTTCCTTACGGTGTAACGGTAATATAATCAACCGTTTTAGTAAATCGGATAATAATTGTGACCACCAGAGGGACCACAAGCTAAAATAAGGCAATTTTGCGTATAATCAGGGGCCATAATTCAGGAAGTTATGTTCCGATATGCGCAAATATCGAAAGGAACCAAGATCTTTGGGTTATAACCGTGAATTTCTAGTTTCATCAAAATCGAACAAAAAATGTGACTTCTACAGGGTCCACAACCTTGATATACCATTTTTTAACAGTATTCGCGTACAAACGGCGGCCATTTTGTATGGCAATTTTTGTCCGATTTTCCCGAAATTCGAGCTCAACCTTCCTTAGGGTGTAACGGTGATATAATCAAACGTTTTTTTTAAATCGGATAATAATTGTGACCTCCAGAGGAACCACAAGCTAAAAAGGGTGATTTTTCGGACAATCAGGGGCCATAATTCAGGAAATTACATTCCGATAGGCACAAATATCGAAAGGAACAAAGATCTTTGGGTTATAAACATGCATGTCAAGTTTCATCAAAATCGGTTCAAAATTGTGACCTCTATAGGGTCCACAAGCTAAAAACGATACATGCCAATATCGACAGCAGCCGAGATCTTTTGGGGATAAACCTATATTTCAAGTTTCGTCAAAATCAGATAAGAATTGTGACCTGTAGAGGGTCCACAAACAAATTCTGGACGGACGGACGGACGGGCGTATAAAAAGGTCATTTTTCGGACAATCAGGGGCCATAATTCAGGAAGTTATGATCCAATGGGTGCAAATATCGAAAAGAACCAAGACCTTTGGGTTATAAACATGCATGTCAAGTTTCATCAAAATCAGTTCAAAATTGTGACCTCTATAGGGTCCACGTGACCTCTATAGGATCCACAACCTTGATATAACATATTTTCACACTATAATCGCGTACAAACGGCGGCCATTTTGTCTGTCAATTTTGGTCAATCTTCATTACCATGTAACGGTGATATAATCAAACAGTTTTTTAAATCGGATAATAATTTTGACCTCCAGTGGGACCACAAGCTAAAAAGGGTGATTTTTCATACAATCAGGGGCCATAATTCAGGAAGTTACGAATCAATTAGCGAAAATATCGAAAGGAACCAAGATCTTTGGGTTATAAACATGCATGTCAAGTTTCATCAAAATCGGTTCAAAATTGTGACCTCTATAGGGTCCACAACGGGGGAGTTAAGTTTATAATAACCAAAGTAGAGTAGTTTGTTCATAATCGCAGAAATCTGTTTATTATTTACCATGAACTAGACAGTAAGCAGAGTAGGGATAGAAGACAGTTTCACCACAGGGTCCACAATTAAACAACTGTTAAAAGCCAGTGGGAAGACCCCCCCCCCCCCCATCAAACCCTCCACTACCAACAGGATGCATACATAAACTGACCTGTTCCTGTGATAACCAGTACATAGGGGTAATTAAATAGCCATTAAGTATCAGAATTCATGAACAACAATTGTTATCCAAAGAAAATCAATCTGCGGTTGCTGAACATTTGAGAAACAACCGGAGACACAGAATGTAATGGTCAGAAGTAGAAGTACTGAACTTGAACCAACATGTAAAGAAGACAAGGAAATTCATGGAAAGCATACAGATCAGACGACACAAGCCGGTCCTCAATAGAGATGTAGGAGTCTACCTTCCCCATGCATACAATAGAATCATTTTGCAGTAGTTCATCATGTTATCAGGATTGTTGTTGGTAGATTGTCACTATAAAATTTTATTCAATATACTAAACATGTATATCGTATTAGCCCCTTATTATTAAATCATTATTATTAATATTTATTATATATAACAATCATGTATATCAGATTATAGCCCCCTTATTTAATTAATTCATTAGTAGTAGTATTATTTATGTATATATAAGATCTAGTGCTATGTAAATATAAATGGCATCTAATTAATAGTTAAGGCTAGTTATTGTACAGTACAGTAAAATATACAAGACATATAATGCAAATGTGAAATTATTTACAATTTAAATTTTTTAAAAGTTTGTTATTTATGCATTTTTTAAAAAATATTAACAAAGATGTCAATTCATACTGTTAGATTTTGCAGTAATTTGTTTCTCAATTCAATTTCAAAAGTTATTGATAGATACTTTCCAAGTTTTGTCAATTCCTTAATATTATGTTTTGTATACATAAGGTCTATATTTATGACTTCTTTTTTACTGTATATAAATACTTGTTGTTTTACATATATATGTTATCATTTGCTTGATAAAGACAAGAGTATCCTCGTCAAAACGTTGCATGTTAATAAACCAGAATGAAAGAAATGGGGATTAATGTCATACTGTTCTGTTCCTAAACTGGGCAAATGAAGACGTGTATGTGTATATGCCATACAGTGTGCTAGCTATGAGTGAAATTTTGTACTACGGCCTACTCTTATATCAAATTCCAACTGCCAAGGGATCTTTTACGTGCACGTCAATGTGTACATGGGACCTCGGTTTTCCGTATCATTGAACGACTAGACAGCTGACAGTGATGCAGGACGGAGGGACTGACAAGTACAGCTGTCAAGTCGTTCAGATGGGACGAAAATCCATTAATTATTATTCCATAAAATTAATAGTGCTAGTGTGTATACATATTTTTGCTGTTTGCAGTGCCTCTGTAGTTTGAGTCTTGTCTAATCAAGTTTCTTTGGGGACAATGGGGTCCTACTATTTCTTTGACATGTTCTGAGTCGATTCTTACATTTTCATGCCTGCTTTGGCTGACTGAATCCAATTAAAGTGGATGAAACAATAAGAATCTGCCATATATAATATACATCAGAATGGATCATTATTTTACCTTAAATTGTGGTAGCTGCTGAAGTCTAGGTAAAGTACACATACAACCTAATATCCAAGCCAATTCAGCATGTTGTGAAACCTACAAGCATAATTAAGATAATTCTCTTACTTTTCATAAAGAAAACCAGTGGCTGCCAGGCAGGATACGGACACATTTTCGAGAGATGGATAGAGAACAAGCTAAAAAGAAAGTGATTTTCCATACAATCAGGGGGCATAATTCATGAAGTTACAATTCGATATGCGCAAATATCGAAAGGAACCAAGATCTTTGGGTTATAAACATGCATTTCAAGATTCATTGAAATCGGTTCAAAATTGTGACCTACAGTGATTTTAGGGTGATAAACCGGTGATAAACCTATATTTCAAGTTTCATTGAAATCGGATAAAAATTGTGATCTGTAGACTGTTCACAAACAATTGTGGACAGATGGACGGATGTTCGGACTCACGAAAAGGGGCGACGACAATATACATCTACTTGAAAATGTGAAACTTTCAATCAATAGAAACAGGAAACACAAACCAAATACAGCCGATTTGATGGGATCGATTTTGACAAAGTCAAAATGATGCATATGATATTCAGATAAGTTGATATAAAATAATTAACTCTTAACTGACCCACGGCGACGTTTGTCGACACCTATGACGTTACCGTTAAGTACCCACGGCGACTTTTGTCGACAAAACCAGTTAGCCGAATGCAACGTACCTAGCGCAATGAGAGTTACTTCCCTTATACACAGAAGGCCTTTTCTCATTTGTTTACTTCCTGTTTGACATTTTGACAGTTAAAAATCTTACTGTTTCTTCTTGAAAAATTATAATAAAACGGTGTTATGTCTAGGCCTATACGAAAATTTTCCTTACGACGGATTACCATCCCACCAGTGATTCTGATTTTATCGTTGGTGTAGATATTCATAGCTTTACGTTAGAACGTGATAGAAATAGAAGCTAGACTAATCAACCAAACTTTTAATTACCGGTACTTTTAAATTTTAATAAGCTTAAATTAAAAGAGATTCATGATAAATGATTTTCAGTTCACAAAAGCCGAACAAAAAAAAGAAGAAATAACCATTAGTTCTATATAGGCCTACACGAACTTTGCATGAAATGTCTTAATTTTTTTGTTTAAAATTCATATTTATGCAAATGGCATTCATTTTAGATTATTTCATCCATTTACATGAGAGGTCTATTTTCAGTTGTTATATTTAAATAATATGATTTTAAAATTCATATCTATATTTTAGCACTATTGACCATTATGACGTGGGTTTTTATGACGTTACGACGTCAAACCTCTGGGTCATTTAAGAGTTAATAGAATACAATATCAAAAAACCACCGTTTTATCTAACGTTTCGTCAGTAAAAATACTAACTTCCTAAATGTAAAGAAAACTAAATACAAAATGACTGGAAGTCAGTTATTTAACTGTGCAGATCAGAAGACCAGGACTGAATTATTGACCTACAATCCAAAACTGATACCAATGTGAACATTATTCCTTGGACAACTACATTTGACCCTCGACAACCTCACCTTCACCAAATGATTAAAGACAGAAGTAATTTTTGACACAAGTTCACGCATGACAAAAATTATGAATAGCAGCAAAATAATAATAGCAGAGAGAAAGAATCATACTATTGGCAATATCTTGAAAGAAAATAAGTTTAGAACCTCTGACATTAGTAAGAACCATATTAAGGACAAAATTTCATACGGCTGTCAACCTTGTTTACGAAAATTATGCAAATCATGCGAGACTATGTGCAATAATCAAGAAGTAACCAGTAAAGACATGAAATCATTCAAGATTAGAGACTCTGTCAACTGTGCCAGTTCTTATATATTGTATATTGTTTAACATGTAAAATCTCCTCTCATCCGAGCGCTTGAAGGGCGCGATGGATGAGAAGGATTATATGAATATATACTATTCAAAAAAAGTAGGGGATATTTGATTTTTAAGTGTTATTAAAGTCACCTAATGAAACTGACGAAGAAACAAATGACAAAATGAAATGAAGTTCACATTCATTGATTTATTCCAAATGATCGTTAGACTAAGTAAGGCACAGACTGACCATTATAAGGGTAAAATGATACCCGGGGTCAAACAGCAAAGTTACCACAGCATCACAACAAAGTCAGTAACGGGTAAATCCTCCTCTGTTTGCCAAACAAGCATTGATCCGACGTGGCATACTCCTAATGAGACGTCTAAGGTCATTTTGGTCCAGATTGTCCCATTCCTGTTTCAACGCAGCAGCAAGTTCTTGGACATTGGCAGGACGTTGTTGACGTTGACGCAACCTCTGTCCAAGCATGTCCCAGACATGCTCGATGGGGGAGAGGTCGGGACTCAGTGCTGGCCAAGGTAATGTGGTGATGTTCTGTTGTTGGAGGTAACCTGTAACTATCCTGGCCCTGTGACATCTTGCGTTGTCATCCTGGAAGATGAAACGGCGAACGGCACAACATGGACTGCCAAGATGTTGTCCCGGTAGTACTGGCCTGTAACACGCCCTGCAACAACATGTAAAGCCGTTCTTCCAGCAACAGTGATGCCTCCCCACACCATAACAGAACCACCCCCAAATCGATCATGTCTGATGACGTTAACGTCTTGGAAACGCTCGTTTCGACGACGCCACACCCTCCTACGTCTGTCCAAAAAATCAACAGTGAACCTTGACTCATCTGAAAACATCACATTGCTCCAGCGTCGATTATCCCAGTGTTGACGACCCCTACACCAACGACGTCTTGTCTGAATGTGATGATCTCTCAAACAAGGGATCACACGAGGATGTCGGGCGCGAAGGTGACCCATATGCAGTCGATTCCAAATCGTCTGGCCACTCACTCTCACACCAGTGTCTGTTTGAAGACGAGCGCTGATCTGATTTGCTGTGATGACACGATTTTTCAAGGCCAAGGTACGGATAAATCGATCCTGGGCTTGAGTTGTCGCCCTTGGTCGACCTGAGAGTGGCCTGTCCTGTACAGATTGTGTATCACGGTATCTGGACCATAGCCTGCTTATGACAGACTGAGAAACATTCATCGTCCGCGCCACAACCGCCTGTGTTGTGCCGGTCTGTAGCATGCCAAGGGCAGTAACCTTTCATTTTGGGTAAGCCGACGCATATCAAAATTTGTTTTCTGGTCACTAAAACAATTAAACTGATGTGTCCACCCTGGAATTCAATGCCACAATGACTGTAACATTCAAAGTCGTGCAAATCTTGGGTTGGACCCCCATGATGATCCCAAGCACGACCTGCATTCCATGCGGTAGCTATTGGTGCGTTTGGGCGTCACATGTAACTGGAAATGTTTCTTCTGTCAGGTTCTATAGTGACTTTTTTCGTAGTCATTTGCATATTTTAGTATTATGCCCCCAAAATCAAATATCCCCTACTTTTTTTGAATAGTATATATAGCCCGAGGGCTCGAGGATTTATATTGCATATTTCTCATTGATCTTAATAAATATGTATACTAACTCAACATTCAAAGTCTAAAAATAGCACAGTTGCACGTGCAGCACTGTGTCAACATCCGTCTGACTATAACTACAAGGTAAGACTCGGCTCTAGTTGTCTCTTTAAAGTTTTGTTGGCAACCATATATAGCACTGGGAGGGCTTAAAGGGAGGTAATATAAATTATTATTGGAGAGCAAAAACTGACTTTTGTCGGTCTTCCTTTTGGCCTCAGAGGTCATAGAAATTATAAATTAGATCTATATTTAAACAACAAGCCAAAAATGAACCCTGTAGACCCACAGATGGCTTGGATTGGGCTCGGATTTAAACAGGTTTTCGTTGATTGATTTAATCACAATGGTGTCGTGGGCGGAGATTTTTCGTGACGTTGACGTCATCATACTTCCGGAAATTAGCAGCTCATCACGCTGCCTTCCCTGTAATACACACTGTCGTTATAATGCGCGCTTCTGTCACTTGCGTTTCAGTAAAATTATGAAAATTAATAAACAGTGCAGCTAACATTACCCCTGTTGAATTGCAACCCCATCGGATCACTGTTTTCTATTTGTCTGCTTAGGGAGTCACTTAGGCCTGCCTGAAGTAAAAAAGACTAAAGAGTACACACAGGCAACGCAAGAAGTTGGCTATTTATTATAATTTATTTACAATACTGCCTCGTTGATTTGTTCCATTCCTTTCAAACTTTAAAATCCTGTCGCAGACTTTCTCTTCTTATCTATATATTAAAAGTCTTAATTCTAATTTGTAGTAAATAATAAATGTAATACAAATTGAATTGCAGTCCCATCTCAAACCGAATATGCTACGGTACCACAATCATTGTAAACATTACTTGATAATCGAGACTATGTAGGTGGAGTTAACGCCTGTCGATCAACGATCAGCCATACTAAGAATCGGTGAGGATGGAATTCAATCCCATTTCTAGTCAAAAATTACACTGTTAATAACTATGTTCAGAATAAAGTAATTGGACTGAAATTTTCACTATAATATTCTTCTTTCATCATCTACTTTTGAACTGTTATAGCAAGAATGGCCAGCTCCCATAATGTAACTTTAAATACAGAAATATCAATTCCTGCCAGTATAAAAGTATCTCAAGTCAACGTCCAAAGGAAGATGGCATAACTGCTCTGAGCGTAATACATGTATGAGATACAAAAAGTTTGAGAAGACTTACTAACATCTGGAGTTAAACTAAGATAATACTGCAGAATAATGGACAATATAGCACGGACATAAAGTTTTATCAGTAAAACTAACCCAATTTGACTTGGTATAGACGAGAAGATTGACCAGAAATTTTCAGAATTCTGCAAACTCCTCAGGTAATAGCATTGCCATAATCTAGAAAGCGATTAAAACCAAAAGCTGTTAATGTCTGGCACCTTTGGGCTGTATCTAGAGCCAATAAGCTCACTGTTTTATAAGTGAGAAAATTCAAATTTATTGTGATAGTCCTCTATTAGTGAGGTATTGCTTAATATGAGACAAGCATTCATGTATAAACTTTTGCCTCCCATGGGGTGGCACATCCCATGTTGAACTAAACGCAAGAGGTTCTTCGGTAGGAGTAAATGAATGGGGTTTGAAATAAGTATTGCTAAGAGTCAAGAATACCATACCAGTGTTGGCCATCGTGGCACTATAATTATAATGGTCTCTGATTATTTTGTTGGGATACTATGCAAGTACACTGAAACTTTCAGTGAGTGGAGGAAAAAGTATGGGTGAAAATTAAATCAACAAATCTTAAATACATCATCGAGCCAAACAAAATGGATCAGACTGTCAAGACACATACTTTACAACTTGGAAAATTAGCTGTGATGTAAATGGATCTATTTCCAGTACAAATAAAAGGTTACAACCCTCTGAAAAATGTGCTTATTCAACTTCAATTCTGTGAAATAAGAAAAATGTCTAGATAATTCATCAGCTATACTCTAAGACATAATTGATCTATATTTAGCAGATAAATATTTCTAGAGAAGCACAACAGTTCCAAATTTGTTTGCTAATTTTAAAACAATTTTTCTATAGTTCCCCAATATTATAAATATATGATAAACATAGGATATTTTGTTATCACATTGAACAAGTATGTGTATTAGATAAATAGCTGCATAAAGATCTCAATCAAGCAGTTTAAGATAATTTATAGAGATTCTGAACTCTGAACTATTCCAAAGCTCATTGGCATGAAATCATAAGGAGTGAGCATCGCATGCATAAAGAGAAGCATCCAAAATAAAGACATAAGAGTGAAAGTGTTATGTAACCACCAATTTAAAGGACAATATTGGTGCCAGTCATTATCACATATGTGATAGAACTGATTAAACACTTTCCAAATATAATATTAACACAGAGATCATCGCTACCATAGAGGAGTAATAAAGGATTCATGAATCGGAAGTGACGAACGCCAAAGGAAAACACGAGTTATCTCTCTATGTGAATGACTGGAGTGACGAGTGATGACAGATAAACGGACGAATTTCTGCTCACTAATAATTCCTTCGAAGACAAAAAGTTGTTATATGGGACCGCAAGAGGTTATCTGACGATACAATAAACTAATTAAATGTCATAAGATAAGAGAACACGGGAAAAATAGAAATACTCCATACAGCCCCTTGTTTTTATTCATTCTATAGGGGAGACCGGGGCACATTGAACCACTTTGTTCACATACATGTTTTTCCTCATTTCATATCAAATGTTTTTATTAGAAGATCTCTTTATTTCATGATCAAAATTTAAAAAAAAAATCAATATGCCCTCTTATATGGATCAAACCCCGGTTTATCTGGATTGTATAGATTAGACATAATATATGAACTTAAGTACAATAATTTCCTAGGCTAAGAAGTTAACATGTATGGAAAATTTTTCTCTTTTAAGCGCTTTTTTGAAAAATTCATTGCCTAAGAAAATACTTGACAGCATGTGGCTTATTGATAGAGAAATGGGTCTAAGAAGTTATCTCACTTCTGTATAGTGTTGGGTTGTATAGTATTATTTATAAAGGATATATCCATGGTGGTTCAATGTGCCCCGGTCTCCCCTACCTTATAAAAATAGGTTGCCAGGCAACGAAACATACGCCCACACAGCAGCCAAATCGTCCGGGCAGTCAACAAGAGTTGTCGCATATTAAGGAATTATCAGAAAATCATTAGAATTTGTTTGGTTTTTATAATCAAACATTTTTTTTTAAATCAGATAATAATTGTGAACTCCACAACCTTTATATAACATATTTTCACACTATTCGCATACAAACGGCGGCCATTTTGTCCGTCAATTTTGGTCCGATTTTCCCAAATTCAAACTCAGCCTTCATTACCATGTAACGGTGATATAATCGAACGTTTTTTTAAATCAGATAACAATTTTGACCTCCAGAGGGACCACAAGCTAAAAAGGGCGATTTTTCGGACAATCAGGGACCATAATTCAGGAAGTTAAGATCCGATGGGCGCAAATATCGAAAGGAACCAAGATCTTTGGGTTATAAACATACATGTCAAGTTTCATCAAAATTGGTTCAAAATTGTGACCTCTATAAGGTCCACAACCTTGATATAACATATTTTCACACTATTCGCGTACAAACGGCGGCCATTTTGTCCGTCAATTTTGGTCCGATTTTCATGAAATTTGAACTCAACCTTCATAACCATGGAACGGTGATATAATCAAACGTTTTTTTTAATCCGATAACAATTTTGACCTCCAAAGGGACCACAAGCTAAAAAGGGCAATTTTTCGGACAATCAGGGGCCATAATTCAGGAAGTTACGATCCGATGGGCGCAAATATCGAAAGGAACCAAGATCTTTGGGTTATAAACATACATGTCAAGTTTCATCAAAATTGGTTCAAAACTGTGACCTCTATAAGGTCCACAACCTTGATATAACATATTTTCACACTATTCGCTTACAAACGGCGGCCATTTTGTCCGTCAATTTTGGTCCGATTTTCATGAAATTCGAATTCAACCTTCATAACCATGGAACGGTGATATAATCAAACGTTTTTTTAAATCCGATAACAATTTTGAACTCCAGAGGGACCACAAGCTAAAAAGGGCAATTTTTCAGACAATCAGGGGCCATAATTCAGGAAGTTACGATCCGATGGGCGCAAATATCGAAAGGTACCAAGATCTTTGGGTTATAAACATACATGTCAAGTTTCATCAAAATCGGTTCAAAATTGTGACCTCTATAAGGTCCACAACCTTGATATAACATATTTTAACACTATTCGCTTACAAACGGCGGCCATTTTGTCCGTCAATTTTGGTCCGATTTTCATGAAATTCGAAGTCAACCTTCATAACCATGGAACGGTGATACAATCAAACGTTTTTTTAAATCCGATAACAATTTTGAACTCCAGAGGGACCACAAGCTAAAAAGGGCAATTTTTCAGACAATCAGGGGCCATAATTCAGGAAGTTACGATCCAATGGGCGCAAATATCGAAAGGTACCAAGATCTTTGGGTTATAAACATACATGTCAAGTTTCATCAAAATCGGTTCAAAATTGTGACCTCTATAAGGTCCACAACCTTGATATAACATATTTTCACACTATTCGCGTTCAAACGGCGGCCATTTTGTCCGTCAATTTTGGTCCGATTTTCACGAAATTCGAACTCAACCTTCATAACCATGCAACGGTGATATAATCAAACGGTTTTTTAAATCGGATAACAATTGTGACCTCCAGAGGGACCACAAGTTAAAAAGGGCGATTTTTCGGACAATCAGGGGCCATAATTCAGGAAGTTACGATCCGATGGGCGCAAATATCGAAAGGAACCAAGATCTTTGGGTTATAAACATACATGTCAAGTTTCATCCAAATCGGTTCAAAATTGTGACCTCTACGCTGTTCACAAGCTAAAAAACGTGATTTTTCGTACATTCAGGGGCCATAACCCATGAAGTTACAGTTCGATACATGCCAATATCGAAAGGAACCGAGATCTTATGGTGATAAACCTATATTTTAAGTTTAATTGAAATCGGATAAAAATTGTGACCTGTAGACTGTTCACAAAAAAAATGTGGACGGACGGACGGACGGACGGACAGGGGCGACGACAATATACGTCCACATAAAAATGTGGGCGTATAAAAACGACAAAACAATGGTATTTTAAATTTATATGGTAGAAATTGTAGGTTTGGTACATCTACAATACAGCAGCTGTATATTTAAGGACAGAGTGTTGCTTTTGTTTTTTTTACAATCATAATAAAGCTTCACATATAGAGTTACATTTAACATAACATTTGTCAGGTCTTGTTACACCAACATCTGTTGTAACATTTGTCAAACCTTGTAACTTTGTTTTAACATTGATCAACATTGTAACAACATTTGTCAGGACTTGTAACAGCAGTTGTCAGGCCTTGTAACTTGTCTTTACACCATTTATCACTCCTTGTAACTTATTGTAACAACATTTACCAGACCTTGTAAAATCTTTCAGGCATTGTAGCAACAATTGTCAGGCCTTAACATATTGTAACAACATTTTTTCAAGGCTTGTAACTTGTAACAAGATTTGTCAAGGTAACTTATTTTAACACCATATTTTGTATATAATATAGATGTATTTAACATATTTACAGAGTAATTATCTATTCTTTACACTGAGCAAACATTAATCTCTTTTAGTATAACATATTATCTAAACCTGATCATATATTACTACAATTATTATAATTAAACATATTAAATAACAGTCATAGAAACCCCATATATTATAAACATTACATTATAGAACCAATACGACAGAGGAAATGCCTCTTTATAGCTTGGAACTACTATGAAACAGGAAATACCTCTGTAACTAATATGGAAACGATAAAGCCTATTTATAGCTCTTTTCAAATAAAATTTACATTAATTATTTAGTCAATATGAAAACAGAAATTATCTATAGCCTTTGTCAAATAAAATTTACATTATTTAACTAATATCAAAGTTTATAGTTTTGTTTAATAACGTTTACATTATGTAGCCAAAATAAAAAAGTGTATTTATGGCCTATTTGAGAAAATTTACATTAAGTAACCAATATGAGAAGAGAAAAAGCCTATTTATCAATAGTCTTGTCCAATATGAACTAAATAAGAGCCATGTTGTTTTACGAATAAAGGTAATACTACTGTAATATAATCATGGTGATATAGAACAAAGGGTTAATATAACTATCAAACATAGTCGTACTGTATCCTGACTTTTACAGTCTTGTACAAAACCTCATAAAACATTGAGAAACATAATAAGAGAGATCGATATACACATATAAAATAAACAAAAAGATGAAATGCCATTTAAATGTATTTTTATCAGAACAATATATACACATGTATAGCACAGTTTTATATTTATATCATAGTACCTCAATCATGGAATATAAACTGTATTAAATAGATCTATTAATGTTGTATATTTACTACCTTTATATATATGGCACATCTACTTTTATTAATCCAGTAAAGCCACTACTAAAATTTACGTCAAATTCATATAATTTATAAACAAATTCTCACTGAATATTAATTAAAATCAGAATAACAGAATCCTGCACACCGTGTGGACCTGATCACTAAACATTGTGTAACATATTTTAATAAAGAGGTAGGAATATTTAGTATTCAGGATTATTATGTAATAATTATGCTAATTGATGTATTCTGTATTTTAAATAACTAGCTTTAGGGCCGACTAATTTGAATTTCTGTTCTGAGGGAGCAACAGTCAAAACTTTGCTACCGGTAATTATATTTCTTCGGAAACACCCAGTTAAATTTTGTGTTCATATTTTTACTGGTAAAAAGACTACCAGAAATAAAAATTCAACCAGTATATGCTTGCATTGTTCAATAACTCTCTTAGTTTTACATTTTTAAGTTTTGAAATTTTAAACAAAACATCTTGACTGAAGATGAATTTAAAAAAAGCCTGGACTTGTTTTTAAATTCATTACACCTTTGAAAATACTCATGTCCTACCCAAAATAAAATAATGTTTATATAAAACAAAGAATTGAAAATTAAATTAGCTTGGCATTTTGTTTTATGCAACTGTTCCCAAAGAATTGAAAATGAAATTGACCTGGCCTTAAAATTATTTGATATTATAAAGAACGAGTCTGAGGTACAGTTAAACTATGAATATGTGGTTATGCTTAAAATGACTGTATACATACAGCCACCTGTTTCAATAATATTCACTCATTTCAATCATTACATGGTTTCTAAAATTCCTATTTTTTTCTAAATGATACGACGTATATGCTAAAGCCTAGCCTAACTTAATAATACCGATGCTTAATCCTACTAATTAAATCATTCCGATAAATATTATTAATATTCGCATAATGATACATGCTAAAGCCAATACCATTCCTACGTATTTTGATAGCTATTACTGAAAGATACTGGTATTTTTCTTCAAATAATATTAACTTTTTGTTAATAATACATATTCCTGTATTAAAGTAAAACAAATGGAACATGATCGGTTTATTAGATTATGTAAGACAACAAATTTAATACAATATTATTTTTTTATATGAAATTACTAACACGGATCACTAAATTATTTAATGAGAGAATACAGAGAGAAGCCAGTAATACATGTACAGATGTTTATTGTTACTTTCAACAAAATATATGCGACTGATTTTGAAAAATGATGATAATGTATAAGATAAAATACGATTAATGAATCATCATTCTCACGGTTGCCTAGAGAATAACAGGATATATGTTATAATGTTTATTAATAAAAGAATGAACAGGAAACTAAAACAGGTACGATAACAAGATGGTACAAATAACAGTCTCTTTTAGTAGTCGATCAAATTATTCCTTATCAAAATGTAGCTTGATCGTAGTTGAATTGGGGTAGTTTTAGGCTGTTTCGAAGAACAACACAATGAGTAGTGGTTAGGAATCAGATTCATAAATCAAATTCAGCCATCTAGTCGTAGTCGACGGATCAAATTATTAACCTCCAAACTTCAGAGTAAATCGTCATTAGAATGGGCCCATGACCGCAGAAAAAACCCAGATGCAATTATAAAACAATGTCTGTATAAAATGACAACACGAGGGTGTGTCTTCATGCAGTTTTCATGACATCCGTTTATAAAAGATATAATTTGATTGGAGACTGTAAAAGACTGTCACTTGATGAATAATAAAGATGATAGGTAATACATGTAGTGGAATATATACCGATATAAAATCACGATCAAAATCAACAATAATGACGAGGAGATCACACAGATAACAAATTTTGTGGCACTTTCAATTTTTTAAAAATTACTCAGGCCCAACAATTCCGAATTTTAATTTCATTTAGAGATATAATCACTTATAAGTATTCAGATGTAGCGTTAAGGTCTGCTGGGCCGGATGACAAGACTTCATGGGGCATTGTTTGCCCACTACTGCTCAATGCTATTGCCAGACTACTGTTAAAATTTAAAGAAAATGTTCAAATTCCATTTGTTTAAGAACCCCATTCTTTAAATCCAAATCTTTTCCCAAGATCCTCAAAATATAAGCGATTCTACCGGGAATCTTCTCCCTGTCATAGTTTCTGTATGTGACTCTGAGTCAAAATGATTCTACTGCATCGATCCTGTATATCGGTCAGAAGATATGAATGATAAATTTTACTGAAATATGTTTACAATCACAGCCATACTTGACACTGATTTCGGAGATAAATGAATGTCGTCCTTGTATCACACGATATATTTACAGTTTTAACCATTATATATACAGTTAATCTACAGGGAGTATTTCTATATATCCAAAGTTAATCACAACAACTCCGGTATCGTAATACTCAACTTGTAGTCAGAGTCTTTTTATATCCGAAGTCAAATAGTTTATATATATGTACATTGAATATAAAGTGTGTAACTTTAAATTCCAAGTCAAAAAAACCAAATCGAAAACACATCTACGAACTTTAAGCACCAGAATAACACCGTAACTATATTTACATTATATATACACAAAAGTCCGCACGATCGAACAAACCAACGACAATAAAGAAAAATATATAATAAAACACACACACACGATAGTCATCGTAAATAACATTATCACAAGGAAGAGAAACTTTCTATTTATTTATGCTGTTAATATACATAGAAAGTCTATCACCACATAAATTACGCACGGAGATAAAGACATCTGTTTACGGAACTGAGTAGCACGTTATATATGGACAGGGATATATCTATCAATAATTAACACCTGTTCTAGATCCAGATATACCTGATAAAGATACATTATGTAAGATGTAGGTAACGACTTCGCCGTCCTTGCTTTTAGGTATATTGATAGTTTCAGTCGAAATTATTTTATGAATGGTTGAAATTTTGACAGAGTAGTCTTAATTGTCAATTACCATTACTACGATAATTAACAATGTCTAGATTTTTCGTTTTTATGTTTATATGGCAAACAGTGTCTAATCCATTTAATATCTGAGCCATTTGATGGACTAGAGAGTTTTTATATCAATAAACAGTCTAATAACTTATAGAACATTTGAAGTCTGATACACAACCATCTTAATGTAGATGTAGCTCGTACATAATGCATCAATAACAGAAGTTGTTCTTATATTACACAAATATCCTCGTCCAGTCCATATATAGAAATACAGACAGACGGAGGTTTCCATTAATCAGACAGATATATCCCTGTTAATTACCGCAATATATTATACATCGATAAACACCATCATATTCCAAACAATTCTATTACAGAGCTTCAGATTTCTTGTCCTGCAACGGAGCTTTACGTTGTACTGGCATCTTTTCAGCGGAGCTCGGATGTAATCTGTCCGGAGACAAAGCTCTACGAAGCAAGGGAGACGTTGGTTCACAGCTTTTTGGTCGCGAGAAACTCTTGCGGGATGTGGGAGTCGAGGTTTGAGGTACAGGGGGGTTCAGGTAGGCAGGTCGAGTCTTTTGAGATTGAGAGGAGCTTCCTTGAAGATGTTGATGAACACAAGCCATTGGACTAGGACTCCGGGTAGGAGAGGAAGCAAGAGGGGACGGGGAGGGAGTTCTGGCCAGGGGAGACAGGGGTATATTATGCACTGATTTTCTTCGGTGGGGTGATTGGAGACTCTGTGTTTTACTTTTCTTGTGTTTGACGACGTGAAGTGAACTGGGTCGTCCGAAATGTGTTGTACCAGCGGGAGAGTTTGGCGTACTTGATGCTGGTGAGCTGCTGTTGGAACTGTTCTGTGGAGAGTTCTCCGGTGACCATGGAACAGTTATTGGTGGTGAACGGACCGTTTTCATTGGCTGTGGAGTGGCCTCACTAGAAGAATATGATCGACTAAGTGGACTGGCTCGGTTGGGTGTAACAGGGGAACACGGTAAAACATGCTGCTCGGCTTTCTTTGTGCTGAGTCGTCGAAATAAAGATCGCCCCTTTTTCCTTTCCGCTCCCTTCTCTCTTTGTTGTCTCTTTTTACGAGCCATTTTACCAGGATTACCTCCCTTTCGTTTAGCGCAGGTCTTGATCGAGGTGTTTTCTATCGGTACACATCGAATCGTCAACACGTTACCTCCACACATGATAAGATGTACGACTTGTGTATGAAGCAGACTCTGTATCGTTTCATCGTTAACGTGTGTTATTAAATCACCTTTACGTAACCCGGCTTCAAACGCTGGACTATTGTTAGATACGTCCTGAAATTTAAAATAAAACCATAACATTAATCCAAAAGGTACATTTTAACTATTATAGCGAGAACGGTCACTTCTTCATCTAATCTTTCGTAATGTTGCTTTAATCAAGTAGTCAGTGCTTAACACCTCAGTCTTCTGCACCAGCTGGGTTTAACGAAACTGCCCTACACCACGAGGTGTACATGCGAAAGACTAGACACATCACTGACACAGGGAAAGCATACTGGCAAATCAAAGGAAACCTTTGTCGGCCAAAACACCAGGATCATACTCTGGACCTCTTTACTTATTTGCGTGTAGGGGTCTTTAGCAGTTGGAGGAAACCCACAACGTTGGGCAGGCGACCCTACTCCTTGTCACGTACAACCGGGGATTTAAAACCATGCCAGTTGACTCAATGACAAGACCTTATGATACAGCATGCACATGTTAACCATTCGGTCATACAACCTCCAGATAAAAATGGAACTTACCGTTACAATGTGTTGTATGGTATAAACATCTGATTCACCAATATAAACACGGACGCTCTGAAAGTTGAAACCAAATCCCCGTGCTCCACGTTTAACAACTATTGGTGGTTTTAACGATCGGGACAATGGTGAGGAATCTCTGTTAGGAGAACCATCGCGAGAACTAGCACTGGAACCACCTGGTGAGTTTAATCGTGGATATGAATCTTCTGAAATAGAAATAATAGATAGGTATCTTTAGTAAAAAGTATCGTATTATACAACAATAATAAGACAGTGGAGCCACCTGGGGCCGGTTGCTCAAAACTAATGGATCGTTATCTTTCACGTGTCGTTTGCTAACGGTCCATTAAATTTCTGTTGCTGGAGAGTCAATTTCATTATCCGTTAAAGTTAAAACACAGATCCAATTTCGTTTCGTTTTTTATAGTTCACAATTTCGTTTTTACTTGTCTTTACTACTCTTGGATCTGGAGGACTTGTTATTTAACTCGCATTCTGCCTGAAATGAGGGGTCAGCCAATCAAATGGTCTATCGAATCGACCGTTTGACCTTTTCATGTGTGGAACTGTGGGTAGATATTACCAGCCAATGACGTCTATACTAACACCAGCGGATAGAAATCAAAACAAAACAAAAGTAGATTTTAAACAGCATGGCGGTCGCTAATTGGTTAATCGAATGACTGACGTTAACGGGTCAAATGGCCTGTGCTTGATACCTGACGTCATAGAACGTGAGCTCCCACTATAACTTGTTAGATCTACATGAGTGTAGGCCATCGAAAGTATAAAAAACGAAACGAAATATAGATCTATATTTTAATTAGATTGGCCATACAGTGTGCTATGGGGGAAATTCTGCCTTGATAGCAGCATTACAGACTACTCTCATCTCAAATTCTAACTGCCAAGGGTTTTTCTACTTGTATGCCAGTTTGTCCAGGCAAAATTTTCCTCATAGCACAATAAATGGCGTAAACCTGTCTTCATTAGCCCAGTTCAAGCTATTATATTTGATGGTAACACAGCATTATTTACATTTTGTCGGCAAACTTAATTTACACAATATATGGACTCACATTGATAATTTAATTAAGAAAGAAAACAAAATCAAAAAATCAAACTGGCCTCGTTGAAATCTTACAAATATATAATTTAAAGTTTTGTAAACAAGGCCCTAGATTTTGAATGTTTTTTTTTTTTAGCAATCTATTGATTGGACCAGTTGCAGGGCAATAAACAGACGACAGAAACTACACTGGTGCATTGTGCTCTACAATATATACATCTACTTGGAAAATGCTCTGAGATTCAGCAAGGCTATTTAAACAATGCTCTAGGATTCAACACAACAGATAATGGGGGGGGGGGGAAATGGGGCTTAAACGCGACACAAAATTGGTTACTTTGGGACTAATACATGGTTTAATTTTCATTTCAATGATTCGCTTGCACGTAGGAGTCTTTAGCATTGGGAGGAACCGGAGGACCAGGAGAAAACCCACGAGGTTGGACAGGCGACCCTACTCCTTGTCACATACAACCGTGGAATCGAAACCACGCCAGTTGACTCAAACAGAAACAGATAATGGATTCTATATTATGTGTCATGCTGGATTGAATGGGTTTCTAGTTATTCTTCACATTCCAACTACCAACGGACGACTGACATGCACTACATTTTTATAAACACGACTTGATCTCTTCATTTCAATTAAAAACACAGATAGTGTTCCATGATATATCAGTCATACATGCGTGAATTTGGACCCCATATAGTCTAGTTCACATGAAAACAATATTAAATTCCAACTGCCAAGGGATCTTTTATGCGCATGTCAAATCTAAATGAAGTTTCTCGTCCAATGCAGGGATTGATAATGAGCCCGCGTCTTACCCACTTGGCAACCCATTGTCTAGCGATTGTTTTAAAGTTAACCAAACCAAGTTATTATAATAGGATATTAACGTGTAATACCCCGTGAGACCACGGTGTTATATATAATACCCATTACCTATATCCATTGCTATAATATCAAGCCGCAATTCATTCTAATACTTTCAGTTTCTTGTTATACATTTACAATGGTCCCCACTCCAAAATGTTACGTGAAATACATAAAATATCTACGACTATGAACATCAGACGTTTTAACGAGATGACTGTTTTTAACGAGATGACTAGGTTAACGTGAAATGACTATAAACACAAGACGTTTGTTTTAACAGGATTAAGTAATGGCTAGGTTAACGTGAAACGACTATAAACACTACACACCAGTTTTTCTACCTGCAGGATGGATTAGTAACGTTAGAGCTGTAGCAGACGCAGATTTTGGCATATTAGATTTATCTCGTGTTTTCTTACTCTCTTTCACCACACTTCTCTCTTTACCTTCGTCAACCGGAGATAATTCTAAAATCAAAATAATTCACAATATAAAACAAGTCTCGGTTCATAGATAATTCTAAAAACAAATTAATTCACAATAAAAGCAAGTCTCAGTTCATACTTTATTACAGGTACATATTAAAACAACTAATAATTTGAAAATTATTAAATAATTCCAGAATAGCCGTTTGTTTTCAAGTAGGTGTGTCCAGTTTTGGAATCTCTACCATGAAATATTGATTTAAATTATGACCATTTTGAAGTTTACATTGCTTGTGTGTCTTGTCCAGATGTTTGTCTTGTGAGTCTTGTCCGGATGTGTATCTTGCGTCTCTTGGGCAGAAGTTGATCGTGTGTGTGTCTTGTCTGGGGGTTTGGCTTTGTCTTGTGCGAAGGTTTGTCTTGTGTGGTGGTTTGTCTTGCTTTTGTATGGTCATTCTGCAGTTACTTTTAATTTCTATCAATATTTTATTTGACCAAATTTATAAAATAATCAGGCCGTGGATTACTCAACTTTCAATCACTATTTATAAGAAATATCTTTGATCCAGAAACACAAAACTTTGCACATAGTTTATTATTGATGTATTTGATACATTTTAACAACAATAGTTTTATAAAAGGCTATATTTTAGTTAAACTTTAGCCTGAGAATGTTTTGTGAAACCAGGGCCTGATTTGTTCAACTTGAGTGAAATAATATTCTATAATTTTCTAACCTTTAGAACTAGGAGATTTTTCTTCCTCGGATGAAATGGCCAATCGTGGTATGACGTTTTTTAATGGTGGTCTAGATCGTGTTATTTGTGGTGAAAGACAGGAATCGCTGTCCGTCTGTGAAGAGTCTGATATACTACTGTGGTCTATAGAGCGACACATACTGAAATAAATACAAATAATACTAGTTCATTACGGGACTAACATATGGTTCTATCTTATTTCATTAATTCACTTGCGCATAAGGGTCTTTTTAGCAGTGGGAGGAAACCAGAGGACCCGTGAGATTGGACAGACGACCTTACTCATTGTCATGGGAAACAATACCATGCTGCTTGACTCAGTGACAGACCTTCTGATGCTTTTGGCCAGCGTACCCCGTCACTTGTTTTGGGACCAGGCAATGAAATGAAGTGGGGTTTAACGTCCTACTGTTCTGCTCCAAATGGGTCAATTAAGGGCATACACCATATAGTGTGCTATAAGTTTGGGAATTGTAAAGTAAAACTTGTAGTCATTGCTTCGGGAACATGATGGATCCTATGACAAATCAAAAAGATCCGGACATGGTGCTGCACCCCCTTCCACCCCACCATACTTCATCAATTAACTTCTCACCTGTCCGAGTTACTGAAGACATCTTCGTCTAGTTTAACGGTACTAGCATCTGTTCTCGAGTCTGTCGTATCGGTACTGTCTTTCCTCAACACCGATCGTATCTCTAGAGATGTATCGGAACACTCTGATTGGTTAGAATCTTTACGCTCTAAAGCTTGTTTCTCAAGGACTCGCGTCCGGAAATCATCAGCACTAGAATGTCTTCTCCGGTCTTTCTCTCGGCGATCCTACAATAAACATTGTATATTGATCAAACCTGACAATATGGCAGTTGTTAACATATAAATAGTTTGGCTGGCTATTATATATTCTGGATTCCAGCTTTGGATGCGTTAGGTATAAATGGGGGCTCTTATTTAGTCTAACACGAGTAGGGGGTTATGTATTTTAATCATTGTTGATTTATAATGCTCATCTATTTGATTTATTATTAATAAATGACATTTTTCACCATATCAAGATATTTAATTGATTCTTAGATTCGGACACCAGATCAGAATTTTATTGAACGCTTACTTTTCCTGAATGATAATCAATTGTGAATGATAATGGATTCAGAGGTAGGAAAAATACTGCTTGCCATCCACCCCTATTAACGACAGATAGAAGAAGTTAGTACAAACCTCATGTAACTCTTCAATTCTAGAGTAAACTTTACTATATCTGGGTGAACATGACGAGAAACTGTGAAACAACACATCATCAGGTTCATCTTCCGTGTCTTCAGCTAAATCATGATTATATCTTTCTGTTCTCGCTGTAACAATAATCAAATTTTTCAATTTATATCTATCAAAATTTTCAAATAAGATAACTAAAAAAAGCATTTCAGATTTTAGCCTCTGTTACCGTGCCTTCCTTACTGCTGCCATGGCTAGATTGTACAGTCTGTTACCACGGCTACAATATATAGTGTACAGTCTGTTACCATGGTTACAGTATACACAATTACACGACAAGATGTTAATAACATGGTAAACTTACAATCGAAATAACTTGTGTCTTCTTCACTATCTAACTGTGGAACGAATTCAGCTTTTTGACGTAATAAATTCTCCCAGTTTAAACCATGGAAGAAGAAATGTTCTTTGACCTGTTGAGCCCCAGCGAATCCTAATCTCTCGGTGGGATCGTGAGTCAGGAGACCACTTATTATATCTTTAGCATCCTCTCGTACCTGCCAATCATCTTCTTCTGGCCATTCTACTGATTCTAGAATTATATAAACAATACATAAATACATGGACACTTTAAAAAAAAAGTTTCCAGGCAATGAAACATACGCCCACAGCAGCTAAGTGGTCCAGCCAGTTAACAAGAGTTGTGCATGAAAATATGATGACATGTAATATATAATTTTAACACACTACATCTTGGCTGTGGTTGATCCGTAATTATGATTTGAAAAATTATGATTTGAACAATCATAAAGTGATGCAAAAAAGGTTGCCAGTCAATCATACGCCCACAGAAACTAAATTATCCAGTCAGTCGACAAGCGTTGTTCACTACAACTGAATGGAAGATCCACAGAATAGACAAAATGTCTATAATATCAGACGTGTAGTTAGGATTGTTATATACTCACCGTTTATAACTTGAGAAAACAATTCTTCTGGTGTATCTCCAAAAAATGGTACACAACCCACAAGAAACTCGTATAAAATAATTCCCATAGACCACCAATCAACAGGTTTACCGTAACCTTGACGTAATATCACTTCTGGTGCGATATATTCCGGCGTTCCGTAAACCTGCTTATCTTGAAACTGTTTATCAATAGTTCCCTCGTATAAATTAGTCGTTACTGGAAATAAAACAAATGAAATTACGAATCGAATATTCCACATCGATAAAATTGGAATATGGTGAAATTATGAAGCGATATGTAAGGAAACTGTCAATATTCTACATCAATAAAATTGGGATATTACGAAACAAAGCTATGAATACCTATAGCTACAACCTTTGCTAAAATATCTTTGATAGGCCTCGTTTGCAGTGGAATTGTAAATACCATTGATTTCAGATTTCAGACAATTGTGAGAGATTTAGTTGTCTGAATCCTGATTAGTAAACTCTCATTATCTTCCCTTTTGTCACTGAGGTGAGGATTACTACTTCTTCTCATCTCCCCTTAGGCCACAAACTATAATATTCATTATCCCCAGTAGAATTATAAATTTCATGACTTTAACATTGATATCAATGGGGAGAGAATTACTAGTCTGATTCCTATCAGAAAAGCCTATTATCTCCCCTTAGACCACAAATCTCAACTATTATAATCGCCACTAGGATTGTTACTGATACTGTTTATCTTCACAGTGATCAAGATTCATACTCAACTTTTGTTGAATTTTCAAACATACAACTGTTTTAAGCCTATTATTTGATACAGGGTTTAGTTATAAAAATCATTAATTCAATCAATAAGTTCTAATGTCTTTTTGTACAAGAATATCTTGCAATAATACAGCAATACTATATTCTTACAATTCTTGTATATCGATATAACTATATGTATATTATTCATTACTTACTGCTCATTAAACCAATCTTGGATAAACCAAAATCTGTTAACTTGATGTGACCGAAAGCTGTGATCAATAAACTACAATACAAGAAAAAAAACAATCAGGAATAAAAACAGAGAGAGAAAGATGGAGTTTAACATCCATTCAACAAAAACTAGGTCATTTCGGGACTAACATATGATTCAATAATTCGCTTGCGTGTAGGGGTCTTTAGCAGTGGGAGGAAACGGGAGTGCCCGGAGGAAACGGGAGTGCCCGGAGGAAACCCACGAGGCTAGTGAGCTTACTGCCATCTTTATAAGCGTGTTGGGGACCTTAGCAGTGGGAGAAAATCAGAGGACCCCAGATAGCCAACGACGTTATACTGGCGATCCTACTACTTCTCACGTAAAACTGGGGAATGAAAACCACGCCAGTTGATCCATGACAGACTTTATGATACGGATGCGCTAACCATTCAACAATAAACAAGAAACTTACTTATCTGGTTTGAGATCTCGGTGAACGATACCATAACTATGTAAATATTCCAACGCTAGCACTGTTTCAGCAAAATACATACTAAAATAAAACATTTAAACAAATATTATAACATAAAACATTTAAACAAATAAAAATTATGACATGAAACCACACATTATCACTGGGTCTCAAAGTAAAAGAAAATTTCATGACAGTTAGAACAGGAAAACTGAAATCAAGATGAATGTTTGACTTTGACTAGGCATTGTCCTTGTAAGGTCCTCCATCCTGCATTGCTGACATGGGGGAATCACACATCACTGACTTGGGGGTATCATTCTGGAAAATCCTGAGGAACTTTAGCAGCTCAAACCAAGACTGTAATAGGCTGCGATTTACACAAAGCATTCGTAGACCTAAATTAAGAATTAAATTAAGAAATACATCAATAAGAAACTATGTGTTTCTGGATCAAAGATATTGCTTTTAAACAGTGATTGAATGTTTAGTAAATTTTAAACTGTAAGTGTGAGAATGTTTTGTGAAACCAGGGCCAGGGACATCCTGGTTACTAAGCCAGTGCCGTACTGAGTCACCTCAGCTTTCAAATCGACTTACCGAGCTAAATCTAACGGTAAAGCACCAACACTTTTAAGAAGAGTAGCACAATCTCCTCCTTCAACATATTCCATGACCATACATAGATGTTTCTATAAATATAATATATATAACATGTTATCATAGCTTGAGCAGAATGATGATTTACTTTATGTCCTAAGATATGGTAAATTTTAAAGTTTTCATGAAGTTGATACAACATTAATGCTGTTTCAGTAAATTAATAATATATCCTTATTGAGAATAAATGATAGAGGGAGGGAGAGAGAGAGAGGGAGAGAAATGGTTTTAACATCCACTAGGTCATTTCGGGACTAACATGGTTCAATCCCATTTCAATAATTTGCTTGCAGTTTGGGAACTTAAACAGTGGCAGGAAACTAGAGAAAACCCACAAGATTTGACAGGTGACCCTATTCTTTGTCACATACAACTGGGGCATCGAAACCGCGCCATCTGAGTCAATGAGAGACTTTATGGTTTCACACAAATGCGTTAAACGATACACCCCCACACACGGATAAAAGATAGAAGGGAGAAGCTCATTGAACAGATAGAGAAGGACTCAAATGTACATAAGAATGAACTGACATAATAAATTACCTTGGTTTCAAATCTACTAGACCACACAATCCCATAATAAAAGATAGCAGGGCCTCTAATATACAGAAGAACAAAATGGTGATAACTTACCTTGGTTTCAAAACTACAGTACATACTAACAACAAATGGATTGTCCGTGAAGGAGAGAATATCTCGTTCTAAGAAGACTTGTTGTAGCTGATTACGTAACATCAAATTCTGTTTTCCAATCATCTTCATCGCAAATCTTTGACGTGTTTGTTTATGTCGTACCAAATATACAGCACTGGAAAAAAAAATTAAAACTGTTTAAATCTCACTTGCTATTTGATTATTAGACGTTCGCTTCATTCTGAGAGAGACTTAACATATGGTTCAATCTTATTTCAATAAATCGCATTGTGGGGAGAGAGAGAGAGAGAAATGGGGTTTAACGTCCACTCAACACAAACTAGGTCATTTCGGGACTAACATATGGTTTAATTTTATTTCAATAATTCGCTTGTGCGTAGGGGTCTTTAGCAGTGGGAGGAAACCGGAGTGCCCGGAGGAAACCGACGAGGTTGAGAAGGCGCCCCTATCTCCATGCCACATACGCTCACACCAGGGCTAGAAACCACAGCCGCAAGCCAGAGGTGACCGGCCAGCTAGAGGTCGAAGAGCGGCACTCTAGACCACTAGGCCATCCAAACCCCCCCCCCCGCATTGTGGGGGGGGAAAAGGAGGAAACTGAAGGAACCCCATATTCCTGAAGCAATGGCGCGAGAAATCCCTCTCTTACCATTGCTGGATAGAAGTCATATTCTTGAAATTGGGCGGGGCATGTCTCTTTTTAACGTCCAATCAAATCTCTCCTCTCTTCTCGCATTCAGCATAATTTTCAAAATGGCCGATGAAGAAAACATGTTGGCACTGGATAATCGAGCATAATAAATTTCGCGGGTTATGACGTAAACAAGTCGCGATTGTCACTAGATACATTGCGGTAACATATTTTGAGGTCTGGTTAACCCCGATATTGTTTGTTACAATGTAGGTCATTGGTTGGTAATGGCACTACTGACCAATAATAATTTAGCACAACAATGTTCACTCAAGATAGCAGTGTGAAGTGGATTGGTTCTAATCAAACGAAACACTGCGCAGGAGTATGAAGGAACCCACGATGTTGGACAGCCGACTCTACTCCTGGTTACGTACAAGCGGGGATTTGAAACCACATCAGTTGACTCAATGACAGACATTGTGATACGACACGCACATGTTAACTATTCGGCCATCAAGCCCACTGCTGGGTAAAGAACTTCCTCACCGAGCCAACATGGCTTCTGGGTGTTCATTAGATAATTAATGTTCTACTTACGCGTAAGCACCATTACTGATTAGTTTCATAGATTCAAAATCTTCCTTGCACGGAGTTTTACCCTTCGGGAATTTACTAAAACTCTTCTCATGCTGAAAAAAAAAATTATTTTAATTACAAATAAAACAATCAAGCTAGAATAATCAGAAGCAAGCAGCGTAACATTTTACACAAGTATTAGGTAATTTAATCACAGGCTCAAAAAAATCAAGTTATTCCATGAGTTGAAACTTTAAGATACAGCTATCATATTTATTGATTTTATATCTGACATAGAATCTATTTTTAACTTCAGTGGTCATCCTCAATGAACATTCTTCACACAGGGAATTATCTACTGTACTTCGAGGATAGATTCTCCGTCCTGAATGGCGGCCAGATCCAAAACTAAATATAATGTTTTGCAATGTAGTTCTACTCTGTTTCACATTTGGCATATACACAAAGACTAAATAAACCATATCAATTCTATTAGATGGAAACCGAATATACTGCGCAAAATTCTCGAAGTTTGCTTTGTGTTTTCAACTAAAATCGTTGATTTAGGACTTAAAATATCGGTCAATTAGCTAAGTGTTTGTTCTCAGACAGCATAAGTTGCCCCAACGAATTGTTGATTAGCTGAAATATAATTAAAGCTGATGATCGTTACAAGGAATATGTGCAAGAGGTTAAATATCTCACAATGACGTTCAGAGACTGTTAATAATTAGCCAAAGATTTATTTTAAATAATATGTTTTTGTATACAGGTCACAATTCTATGGAATACAATTACTGCTTATTACTGAGCGACGTTTCGACTAGGCTTCTCTAGTCATTATCAAGCAATGATAACGACTAGAGAAGCCTAGTCGAAACGTCGCTCAGTAATAAGCAGTAATTGTATTCCATAGAATTGTGACCTGTATACTCTAGTTCAATTACTAAATGCCATTGAAACAGAATATGTTTTTGTGTATAATACCTCTGATTCTCCATCTTCTTCCTCGGCTTTATCTAGCGAATCTCCGGTTATAGTTTCAATATGTGTTATATCTGTAAAATAGAGAGACACAGGTCAGTTCAATTTTATTTAAATAAATTGACTATGCATAGGGACTCTTTACCAATGGGGTTTAACATGCTACTGTTCTGCTCCGACTGGGCTAATAAAGACGGTGGATGAAATGGGACTAATATATGGTTCAGTGTTACGATAGTCTGTCTGTTGGTTGTGGTCTATAGCAGTGGAAGGAAACAGAAGCACCCAAGAAAACCCATGAGGATTGAGAGAGATGATCATCTCAACACCAACTAGGTCATTTCGGGACTAACATATGGTTCAATTTTATTTCATTGATTCCCTTGTGCGTAGGGGTCTTTAGCAGTGGGAGGAAACCGGAGTACCTGGAGAAAAGCCATGAGGTTGGACAGGCGACCCTACTCCTTATCATGTACAACCGATGATTCGAAACAAGCCAGCTGTCTTATGATACAACGCAGATGTGACAAGCATTAGCCCATCCACCAACACCTTACGAGGATGGACAGGCTACCCTACTTCATAGGCTTGGGAAAGCAACCACAACACTTCACTCCATAACAAATCTTATAACCCACGTTGAGACATTCACCCTTTTAGACCCTCCTTCTTGTGTACCACTGACAAGGAGAAACCACGCCGGAAAATCCCGATGAACTTTCTCGGCCAATGCAGGGATTGAGAGAGCGCGAGAAATGGGCTTTAACGTCCACTCGACACAAACTAGGTTATTTCAGCTAACATATGGTTTTAATTTTATTTCAATAATTTGCTTGCGCATAGGGGTCTTTAATAGCAGTGGGAGGAAACCGTAATGCCCGGAGGAAAACCACGAAGTTGAGAAGGCGCCCCTATCTCAATGCCACATACGCTCACACCAGTGATCGAAACCACAGCTGCAAGCCTGAGGTGACCGGCCAGCTAGAGGTCGAAGCGCGGCACTCTAGACCACTTAGTCTCTATCATCCACACAAATATTCTACGAATAATAGATGTGCCAAGTGAATTGTGGGATATATTTCAACCACGCTTTATAGAATCTAGCAAAATCGGCCCGGCTTCATAAGATCTAGCACTTACCGATACTTTAATTGGATACTTTAGCCAAAAGGTTCCATTGCACATGCGTAACCAAATGTTTGGTTTCTTATGTGGTAGATTATTCAGTAATTTTCGTCAAAAATTGAGAACCGACCCAGACCCTCTGTGCGTTGAAGACTAGGGGGTTCTGGGTGACAGAGACTATAATAATGTCTACCTACCAGCAGGGTCTCTATTTAATCCGAGTTTACCGATAATATACTGTGGAATGTCGTCTTTTATAGTTTGTTTAGCTTGACCTTCCGCTGCTTCTAACAACATATAAAACTCTTCCGGATCAAATTCCTGCAAATAAACATCTATCTGGTTTTACACTGTCCACACATGGTTTTCAGATCAACAAGCGGTTGCCATGCAAAATACATTAAGATTTTATGGGTCATAATCCAGGAAGTTACGCTTTGACAAGCACAAGTATCGAAAGGAAACCAGATCTTTTGGATACAACAATACTTTTAAGTGTTATCAAAATTGGATAGATATTGTGACCTCTAGAAGAAACACGATCTTGTTATTACATACTTTTACACTATTTGCCGAACCACTGCAGGAAATTCCTGATGATCTTTTTCAGCCAATGCAACAGGAATTTCAGATTAGTGAGCCAAATTTTTACTCATCGAGCTACCTCTGCTGCTCAACCTGATTAACGAGTCACAAGGTCATTTCAGGATTTACATATGGTTCAATTTTATTTTAATAATTCTCATGCACATAGGGGTCTTTAATAGTGAGAAAAAAAAAAGAAAACTCAGAGAAAACCCACGAAGTTGGACAGGCGACTCAATGACAGACCTTATGATACACCGCGCACGTGCTAACCATTCGACCATCCAACCTCCCATCAGTCACAAGAAACAATGTACATTATAAATAATGCGATATATTGACTTACGAGACATTCTAATAATCTTGCTGGCCTTGATACAATTATATACAATTGTTTTATCATCGGATAAATACACGAATACGCTAACGATGATATCTCACATCTCTCCCTCGCCTATAATATAAACAAATATATATCAATTAAAATATAAACAACTAGTCATTATAATAGTCATTAAATAATAAAGTCATTATAATTATAATAGTCATTAAATCATAAAGAAAGTCATCATAATAGAGTTATCATTAAATCATAAAGAAAGTCATTATAATAGAGTCATTAAATCATAAAGAAAGTCATTACATGTATAATTGAGTCATTAAATCATAAAGAAAGTCATTATAATAGTGTTATTAAATCATAAATGAAATAATTATAATAGTTATTAAATCATAAACAAATAGTCATTAAATTATAAACAAAGTCAATATAAATGGAGTCATTAAAAATGTGTATTTGATCAAATGATTTTGTTTTAAATTACAATATATCATGTTTCTCCCTGTATATTTTGGAACCTGTATGTCGAAGAAAAGATCAATATATGAGTGAAAAAAGAATTAAATGCTTCTTACATCTTGTTTCAGTTTTTCCAGATTATCAATTAATTCATAGAAATATGCCGTTGTAATGAGTTTCTCCTCGGATTTACTCAAAACATCTCGTGCCATTTCTAAGACTTGATGATGTAGAAAACATAATACTGCATCTGTTTCTTGGGACGGGTTCAACTTCTCATGTTCGTTAATAAACTTCTTTAACCTGTCTTCCATCTGAGCTGTAGCCTAGAAAACAGAAATATAATATTAACTGAAATGTGCTATGAGGGAAATTTGGCCTGAACATTGAATTCAAACTGTCAAGGGTTCTTTTACTTGCATGCTAATGTGCACATGGGATCTCGGTTTTTGTCCCATCTGAACAACTAGACAGCTGTCCTAGTCATTCCTTCCATCTTGCAGCATTGAGCCAATGCAGGGATCTAACATCCAACCTCAAGGCTAGCGAGCCAGTGTCTTACCCACTTAGAAACCGTAACCCCTGATAATATTAACAATAATCTACTGAAGATCCTAGTATAGTAAAGACAAGTAAAACAAAATTTTGAACTATAAAATATGAACAATTAGGTTTGTAATACCCTTTCTTCCATGGCATACCTTAGGAAATCTTTCTTTGTAGACACTGTTCATTATGACTATTTCTGAATCTCCTCCCGGGGATCTGGCTGGACTACTGTAAACAATAAAACATTACCAATAATTAACAATAGAATTAAACCAGTCCGTCATATTACTTAGTTCTATCAACATTCTTATATGTTCGATACATTGGTCAAGATCGTGGTAAAGGTACTAGACTTAAAGATACATTATGTAACTGTAAGAGCAAAATCTGACTATTAATGGTCTATTTTCTGGCTTCAAATGTTGTTTTATTTATCAATTAAGCATTTCTTCACATGACAAGTTCACAAACAGTGAGTAAACTCTCTAGAACATCGTATGGCCGTGATATTTAATTTTTTATATCTTTTTTTCTAACTGTTATAGCAAGAACGACCAGCTTTTTTATCTAAGTCTTTCATAATGTATCTTTAACATATTGGTAGTTGATCTGTGTAAAATGGGACGATTTGTAGAAAGGACGACCAGCCATTCTCCACTCATCACCTGAATCAGGTGGCACCAAATGTAGATTTATAAAGATATTAAATTTGGAGACACAATATGATCCAAGTGTGTTGGCAAATCTTTGATGCATTTTCTTCATAAGAGTAGCTACAGCCATTAAATGTCCAGGAAACAAGATGTAATATTTTGAATATCAGTTTCGATGATTAAGTGAAAGGTGGAGAATGCTGCCTTGTATAAATCCATCAGTACCTGTACTGTAATTATTCAGGTAATAAATAAATAAATAACAGGTAACTAACAACCAGGTAAATCTTTCACGGACATCAAAATAAAGTAATGATTTACGTCATTCACATGTTTTTGCCAAAATATCAAATTACTCACGACTTAACCGACACTAATATATAGTCCCATTGATTATTTTATATTTAATTAAGAAAACAAACGCCTGATAATCTCTAACCATGAATCCAATCACAGCCGATTATTTCTGTTTACCAACAACAATTAAATATTAAATACTCAATCTGGGGATATGTGAATGTGGATTATGTTGCAAATAAATTAGAAATTCTCTAAAAAATGTAATTTTAATTAAATCAATGGTTTCAGTTTTTAGGCAAATCAATGAAATTTATTTTAAATACTATTTATTTTATTGGCAGTAATAAATAAAATCATGCTGATTATATAAATATTAACAAACACAAGCTTTAAAAGGCAGCCAATCATTAACATGCTTGATATAAATATCAGTAAACCATCATTCAGATTATACACAAAAGAATTCCATCTTCTCTTATATCGGCACAACAGCCTTCTCTTAGAAACAAAACGATGACCGACAGCGGCACTACAGCATATTCCCATATCAAATTCCAATTGTCAAGGGATCTTTTATATGTATGGTAATGTCTCACACAGTTCCTGTGTTTTTCGTCCCAGAATATACGTTATCTAACCATTTGGCCAGGTCGAATATGGGACCAAATGATTAGCGAGCCAATATCTAACTCAAACTGAGCCACTGCAGCTCCCCCCAACTAAAACCACAAACACAAAGTTTGTTTAAATCTAAACTCTATAACAGACGATGGTGGTATTTTCTACAGTAAATAGATTTCTAATAGATTATCATGCATTATTTTACTACACATGGCAGACTATGCGGTTCATTCACGACACTAGCTAAATAGAATCAATACAAGCTATTGGTTGCATATTATATTTGGTAAAATAATAAAGAATAATGAAGTGTAACGGCCACTCGACACAAACCAGGTCATTTTGGGACTAACACATGGTTCAATTCAATTTTAATAACAGTAATAGATTATAAGGTCACCCAACGAAAAAATTGACCCATTCATGGCAATGCTACAATAGAACTGCAAAGTCATCGCATATCTGGATTGTTTTTCAAGCCAAACTTTAATTTAAAAGTGTCCAAATATGCACTAATGTTACAAATAACTAAATATTTTTTGTGCTTATCTTTGGTGATATCAAGCAACATTCAAACATTTTATAAGTGTACAGTAATTATAAAAATTGATATGTACAATATTATATATGTGGAATAACACTGTAACCCGGTTATCATTAAATCTTGGGTAATTAGCATTAATTTCTTTCAAGTTCTTTTAATACCAATATTTGTTCAAAGATTTGTAAGAACTGCTTAAAATCCCCAAATATCATCTAATTTGTACCTGTGTCCAGTTTAAGCTGACTGATTAATTTTGATAAGGAGTCTTCAATTTACAAGCATATAATTTCTTGATGACTGTTAAAAAATAAACAACCCATGGGGCCAATTGATTATTGATGTATATTTATTAATTTTTTAACAGTGGTCAGGAAATTAAATGCCTATCAAAATTAATCAGTGAGCTTACAAGTGCAAATTACATGATTTGAGGTGATTTTAAATGATTTTTTTTTTTTTACGATATCTTAAAGAAATATTTGAAATTAAATTAGTGCTAAATACCCAAGATGATATGATACCTAGGTTACAGTGTAAAGTGTCTAATAATACAACAAGAAGATAATTTGTGAGATTATATAGATACAATAGATAAATAATGCAACAAAATGCAAAACACAAGACTCTAACCCAATCCATGTACGTATTTCCGGGATTTACAGATACATGGAATCAGCATAGGCACCTGTATCGTGGAAAATATTTCAAAATAACATCAAGCTATGACTAAGTATAGTGTCTTAAATCTGTTACGTCCATGTTCTTAAGATTTTAAATTATCCTCATGACCCCATTTGATATCAATTGTCTACCCAGTAAAAATTAGTGAGTATTGCCACTGGTTGACGGAATCTAGAGTAGTTAACTTTGATCTCAATTATTTTAATCCAACCCGTTTCTCACCTTTCAGATGAGTTATTTGCCCCGGAGTTAGAAATAGGAATCAGACCAGTTATTTGATAATCTCACTTACGAACATAACAGACTTTAGACATTATACTTAGTCAAGGAGTGATGTTATTTTTCAAATACTTTCCACGTTAGAGGCACCTGTGGGATACGGTTCCATTACATTCCATAAGATCTGGAAAACTGTGGAGACTTGTACATGGAAAACGAGCCTTAGTTATATGATTCTAAGACGAATGAAATATATAATTAAGAAGAAATCTTACTCCAACGCAAGCCACGATAAACTGGGAAAACCACAAGCAAGAAAAAGAGAAAAAATGGATCAAAATAAACATTAATCAAGACAATATTGAATTTGGAAAGCAAAAAATCTCCAAATTCATTCATAGACCGAAATTTTAAAAAAAAGAATATTAATAAAACTAGTAAGATTAGAAGCATAGCGGTAAAAAAAAAAAATAATTCATCTATAAAGCAATTGTCTTTAAAGCCATGCACGTTTTCTATTCATTTGAAATGAAATTGGGTTTAACGTCTTACTGTTATGCCCCTTATCCATTTGAAATGAAGAAATAGGGTTTAACGTCCTAAAGTTCTACTCCCTATTCATTTCAAATGAAATCGGGGTTTAACGTCCTACAGTTCTACGTCCTACTGTGTTATGATCCCTATTCATTTCAAATGAAATTAGGGTTTAACGTCCTACAGTTATGCCCCTTATCCATTTGAAGATGTGGATAAACGTCTAAAACCACTGAATATTTAGATAAGATATTTAACGTCCTACTTTCCCGCACAATTCAGACGAATGAATTTTGTCTGGACTGCGGCGTAAGCTAAAGTGAACACTTATTTCAATTCCGTCATGATTTTTTATGTGTACGCCAATCTGTACATCAAAACGAAGGGACAAGGTGAAACCATGGCGACCATCAGCACATGTAATCTATATCCAAGACCAATGAGCAATATGTAAATATCTAGAGTTGTTAGGTCATATTTATACATTAATGTCACGTCATAATTACCTTAAACTGCGAGACCTTGGTCTCATCAAGGGAGACGATCTCCCGTCATCTTCCGCTCCCGTCATCTGGTCATCGTCAAAATGACTGGATAAATAAACCAGTTCTTCCGCAGTAGGGGCTGATGGGAATTGATGTAATTTTTCATGTGAAGAATAACGGGACTGAAACAGTAAACACAATTTATCTAAATTAATTGTAAATTATCAAATATTTTAACGAGTAAAAACAGAATTAGTGAATCTATAATTTGTACCATCTACATGTTATCAACGCCTTTGCATAATACCCTGCTTATTTCGGCACTAATTTCGATTGGGTATTCACCGAGCTTGAGAGCATAACAGATTCCTCTATCATCGCGAATACCAAGTCTCACGCTTTCCAGCTAAAATGTCTACGTGTGATAGTTGAGTTGCAAAATACAAGCTTTGTTCAAGGTTTGTCTTTATGTCACAACCACTAATTGGACGCTACTGTCTGCCGATCACAGTGTATCATGTGATTTATGGCCCATTCCTGATTGGATAAAAATCGGCAACATAATTTGCATCTCCGCAACAAAATTGATACTGTAAATGTTGCCGAATGTTTTTCAACTGTACACACTATCAACTTTTCCATCATCATCGCACCTGGTCAACCTGTTGAATGTCGACTGTGTCTACAGAGCTTTAAGGATTGTAGCCAACAAGCTGATGGACTTTTTAATCAACAAAGTCATAATTAATTCTTTGTAATTGAGCCAAAAGATGATTGAATTTATGATACCAGTCGTTGGTTCATTATTTAATCAATCAGCCTTCTTAAGCATCTGTAGCCAATTAGAATCTGTTGCTTCCTGGTCCGTTCTTCATTGGCCAAGAGTTGGGGTTAGAGATCACATTATTGAAGATCCCAACAGACTGAATTTCAGTACGCAACTGACCTCCTCGGTCTGACAATTACACTCCTGATTCTATGTAATTATTTACCATTTGTTTACAGATTTTGCAGATTGTTTGGTGAAAAACACTGTGTATAGGTCTTTAGTAGAATGAGTTATAAATGATCTATTACTAGGTTTGCCAAGGGTGCTGTAAAAGTTTGTAAGTGCAGAAGAAAGCAGGGGACTATTAAAGTCGGTCTGTCTGTTCATCAAACTTTGTCGGACACAATAACTCCAACTCCTAACTAATCTAGAATGATCAAACTTATTAGTTGAATGCCTCGAGTTCAATGCATAACATTTTTTGTTAAAAATAAACAGCTAAGCATTTTCATTGGTCAATGCTTTAGGGATAAGATAAGTTTGATTCTAATTAATGGACTACGAGGTACTTCAAAAAAAAAAAAAAAAATGACTGAGTTCGATTGTGAACATTTTTTGCTTAGACTAAATATAGATAATCAGTTTGATATTTTTGAAAACGATAAATGTCCAATTAATCGATTCGAGTCATATTTGGAATTGTGGCGGAGGATATTAGGCTGTTGTGGTGTTTTCTTAATCCTGAGTACAATTAAGCCATTAAAAATCTGTCTGATTAAATGTACGATTTGGATTGGCTACTTTTAAGTAAACTTATTGTTAGAGATGAAATCTAAGCCTTTATTTTTATAAACCATTAACTGTTTTTACCAGACAGATCGTGAGAAATCTTGCAGTAAGCCACTAAGTAAATAAGATTAGTGAGGGATCAAATCTGAGCCATTATTTACATCACAAATAGGTTGCCAGGCAACAAAACATATGCTCTCAGCAGTCACATAGTTATTCTTTCATATCTAATGGGAAAAGGGGGCCAGGGGGAGGGGGATGCATTTATAAGACAATTTCATACTGAACAGATTATAATTTCTATCGTTTGAAGGGTTCACAAGGTTCTACAAACTGAAACAAGGGCCTTAACTCTGTTGAAATTCAATTAGCCTTTTTGTTTTACAGTCGTAAATGATGCACATAAAACAAGTGTGATAATTTTAGAAGTAATTAACGGAAATTTGATAGGCTTTTTTTTGTTTTTTCTAATTAAATGATAAAGATAAATTTCATACAGATTGGATGATATGTTTCGTTGTTCAAGCATTCACAAGGTCCAATAAACAAGGGTTACGATTCCAGACAAAATTAATTTAAATGAAGCAGATAATTATTGTCATTACTGAAACAAGAGTCATAACTCCAGAAGAAATGAAATAGGCTTCTTCATCTCACTACCCTGTAAACAACATATATCAATTTCAAAACAATCAGATGAGAGCTCACCAGAAACTTTGGGCGACGGAAGGAGGAACGGCAATATACAAACACATTTTCTTCTTATATCGAATTCCAAATGTCAAGGGATTTTTTAAGTGCACGCCAATGGTACACAGGACCTTGGCTTTTTGTACCATCCGAATGACTGTCCTTGTCAGGCGTAGGGGATGGTCCTGCACCACTGTCAGGGAAATCCCGATAGACTTTCTTGGCCAAAACAGAGATTGAACTTGTGACCTCCACGCTAGCGAGCCAGAGACTTACTCACTTAGCGACCATGGCTCCTCTAACTAGTAAAATAGTTTGATATCATGTTCAGTAATCTCTTTAAGTAGGAGCCGAATTGGCTCAGTAAGTAGGCCGCTGGCTCACCAACCTCTAAAACAGTTTTAAGATGATGTTCGGTAGCGTGTATAACACGAGGAAGCCACCGCTGTGACATGATCAACACTTGATGATGAGATGGAATAATTAAATATCGGTTGACAAGACTATAACCAATTACTGGTGAATAGGTATTCACTTTCAAATCCTTGCCAAAGGCTATCATATGCCATTAATAGCAACAAATATAGATGTTCTTCCTTCACATCTTCTGGCTAGATGTCTGCTAAAAGCTTCTTAGGCTACACCAAATGGAATTTCTGTTCTTCTGGAAAACTTGTTCAAATTTTGGTTCTGATCATCTTCGACTTCATCAAGAGAGAAAGAGAGAGTTGTTCAAATTTTGGTTCTAGAAAGCATGATGACTGTTACTGTAGCCAACAAGTTAGTTGATTGTTTTCTTATAATAAATAATTGACCCTTTGTAATTTAGCCAAAAGTAGATTGATTTACGATACCATTGTTTTACCTACCAGCTACATAAGAGAGAGAGAGAGAGAGAGAGAGAGAGAGAGAGAGAGAGAGAGAGAGGGAGGTTTAAGTCCACTCAACACAAACTAGGTCATTTTGGGACTAACATATAGTTCAATATTATTCAAATAAAACGCTTGTGTGTGCCGTGTAGGAGTGGGTAATATTGTGTGAAGATGATAATTGTTGTTGGCTGGTTGAAATGTCAACCAAGTTCTAAAAGCCTTGAAGTAAAATGTCAAATCACCAAGTAATACGAGGAGAGTTTCTTGTATTTCCCCTGCAGGTAATATTATCTCAGTGAGTATTATCGCGACATTAGTTTCCGCGTCATTGATCATATCCATCATACACAATATTCCATTTCATCATGTAGTCGTCTTGTAATGAAGTGAATTCACGCTGGAGACTAGATTATAGAACCCTGTCCAATAACTCTCTCAAAATATCATTATTCACTACAACTTCCGTATCATGTATTTTAAAGGAGCTAAATCGCTAATATTTGGGAGCTAGAAATTGACACAACGGGACGCAACACGTATAATAATGTAATATGTATGTATATAAACTGATTTACATTTAATCGTTTCCGTTTTTACTATAGTTTGTAATCAATTATCTTTGGCAAAATACGCTAGAAGTGTGAAGCTTGATAAAGACGAGAGTATCCTTGTCAAAAAGTTATTTAGTATTTGTCGAAACGTTGTTTAGTATTAACGTCAGTAATTGTGTTTCCATAAAATTGTATCTTGTGTTAGATAACGAGTGTTCGGTATACACCTATTTACTTTCTCAAAAGGTGTAATTAAAAGACTAATTAACTTCTCAATACTGCTTGGGAAAGTAAACAGTTCGTATAATTTTAACAAACGGTCCTACATGATTCTGTAGATGGTAGAATTGAATACTTCTGTGTGTTATAGTAGTGATACTTACCGAAACGTTGGAGCTACCTGGAGTATTAGTACCGTAACCTGACGACGGTAACGATGCAAACGACCATCTTCTTCCATCACACCTGGAAATATATAAACACAGTCAATGAGGGTGGAGAGAGAGAGAGAGAGAGAGACGGACTCAATCCTTCAAGTGTCTGTGGTAATAGATTTATTGGGGGGTTTTTCTGTGTGTTTATTGACATCATTTATACATCCCGCATAGAGGTTCAAAATGTCAAATACTAGTTTACTGTAAACTGGGTATCAATTAAAATTATATACTTAAACCTAATCAATTCTACATTTATTCAATATCAAATCTCACTGTTTGAAATTCGCAAAAATCGTCTTATTTGTACTTAAATCTGTTACTTACTTTTTGATGGCTTGAAATGCGAAATTTCCATGTTGACTAGGAGACAGATTTCTTGGACTTTCATGGGGGCTTCCTGGAAAAAACAAAACAAACAATAACATATAATAAACAGCCACTTGAAACAGGATCAACATAAACACTGGTAAAGATGTTTAACCCACAATTTTCGCTCTATACAACCACTCACTCTGTGTCAATGGTTCCATGCAAAACAATGTATTTAAACTGTTCCTGGCATTAACAATGGCAATGTGCTTCAATGGTTTGTGTCAACACAATGTGTTTCAATGGTCCCAGTCAACACTATTTTCCATGGATCACTCTGTATTTCAATGTTTCCATGGCAATCCATGGATTAAGTTTAAATGGGTTTCAAAGGTTCCTTTTAACATAATGTCTTTCAATGCCTGTAATTACACGAATAATACATTTCAATAGTTCCAGGAATCCCAATCCCAATCCAATTGTTCCAGGAATCCCAATCCCAATTTAATAGTTTCAGGAACCCCAATCGCAATTCAACAGTTCCAGGAATCCAAACTCAACTCAATAGTTCCAGTACAACTTCAACACCAATAGCTGTATTGTAAGATTTAGAGTAAAACTTCCAACACAAGTACCTGTTTTTAATTTGTGTCGCATATCCGTTACAATATTTTATATTGTCTTTGTGACATCTTCATATAGTCATGTTTATATTATCCAGAATGACGATCACAAGCATATTATAGCGTTCATATTGACTAGAAACATCTCACATTTCCCTAGAAACATGTCATACCCACGCAAAACCAGATGACAACTGATTGGTCTTCCTACCTAATTGGTTCAATCATACGTTTCGTACTACAAAATAAGGGTTTATCTAGTCAAGGTATTATCAAATAATGGTATATCTTGTAGACTTATATGTATAATTATTGGAGATAAAATAATCGCTGACGTCGTATCTCGTTTGATCCATGTTGATTGGTTCCTGATCTGTAGGTAATGACATTAATAACCGCTCAAATCTTTTTCATTTAATTCCCGCACAGAGAATGAAGAAAGCAGACGTGCTCTAAAATGACCATCAAGAATACCTGTTAAACCATTTCCTATCTTCTGGTAAGTTTAAAACTTTAAATAATACTTGTGTAATAAAATGGGGTTTCACGCAGTTTACTATGAGAGAATTTGGAATTTTACGACGGGAGCTGCGCTACGGCCATTGTTACAAAGAGAGAGAGTTTACCCCTCACTTGACATAAACTAGGTCATTTCGTGACCAACACATAGTTCAATTTTATTTCAAATTTTAGCCGTGGGAAGAAAGTGGTAGGATCGTAGAAAACCCACAGAATAGGGGAACCTACAAGTGGGGAATCAAAACCGTACTACAGACGTTCTGATCAGGACACACGATTACCATTCAGCCTCCTATCCCCTGCCAGCCCTGCCTTATACGGCAATGAGGATGTTGTTAGCAGGATATTTCAGTTTGGTTTAGCACTGTCAGCCGGGCAAACTGCGGGACTGGCAAGTGTGTATTCAATCAAATGTGACCAATAAAATCTCAAGTATCGTATACTCTTTATCGTGCACTATATATATATAATAAGAACCCTTGACAGCAGAAATTAAAAGGAGAGTTGGTTAAAATGCCGTTATCTGGGAAAAATTTCCCTTATAGCACACTGCATGGCATATGTCAGTCTTCATTACCCCAGTCACCAGTCAGAGCAGAACAGTAGGATGTTAAATCCCAAATCATTTCATTTTTAAAAAATTCTTAATTCCAAATACGTCATTTGCAGAAAATCAGATTTCACTCGACATGCTTTTATACTGAAGTTACTATTGAGCCGCTTGATAATGTTTGAATATCACCCCATATTAAGTCATTAAGAATTTGTAACATGTAAAGAACCGTTTTCAGTTGATCAAAGATCATAGTAAGGCAACCATTTCAATGTAAATTTAGAAGCTCATTGGTATCTGGGTTGTATTGATTAATTGATTTTGTTGTCAAGTTGGGCATATTCAACGCTGGTTTATGTCAATTTTAAAACTCCAGATCTGTACTGGGGATAACTCTCACATAACATAGGACTATCAAAGATGGCAATTTAACCCTAAAAACTTGACAACGGTTTTATCATAATCCCTGTAAAATAAATTTGAAAATTGGTTGCTTTAGTTCATAATCTCAGTAAAAACAACCATAAAACTTGACTATTGGTTTTATTTGTTTTGATGAATATATAACCAAGCATTTGAAGAGTTTATAATAATAAAGACCTAATCATATATATATTTTAATATATATTGTAATGTTACGATTTACTCTATTATATGATAACCTGCACACGTTTTTGTTTTTCATTTGTTAACTATGTATGATGTACTCTGAACTATTGATTGTGATTTTGAGTAATTAGGGAAACGATTACAAATACATTATGGGAGATAAGATAAATGAATGAAATGTGGTTCATTCAATGACACATCCGCTCCAACCCGGCTATGAGATAAGATAAAGAGTTGGCAGTTCTCACTAAAACAGTTAATAGTGTAAAGGTAATTTGCTGAATATTTCAGTCAAATTGATCCACTATGAGCCGAGAACAAAACGTATGAAATTTCACCTAGCCTCGGTCATCATTACTAAATCAGTAATATAAACACCATAGTCTCGATTATCAAGATCTTAAATCTAATTTCAATGGCCGGAATCTTATCCAGCTAACATCGAAGGCTAGCCTTGACATCAAGAGTTTATTATGGTCCAGATAAGATAATTAATGTCTAATTGATAATTTAGATAACATTTCAGAAAGACTCGTAATAGGCAGATTTTGTTCTTGCATAATGCATGTTTAATTTATACACTAAATAATCCACACTGAAATACAACAGTCAAATAAAAAAATTTTAAACATTTTAATATTTCAAAACACTTATTCAACGAATCAAAATTTGACCCATATTACACAATTCTCAGACATCCAACAACAAATTCCAAACCTATCAGGATCAATTTACATTTGACCTGCCATATAAATGATTGATTTATATATTTTGTATCTAGAACAGAACGTTTTGTTGCCATTTGTCTGGGTATATATACTCTACAAGACTACAAATGAAACTGATATAGGACAACTGGTGTTCGGGGAAAACCCCGGAGACTAAATTAATGGGGATTTTTTTCCAGCTTTTGATTGATTCAGTAATTAAGGATTAGGTGGAACTAGGATTACATGCATCCAGTACATTTCTCCTTCCCATAAAAATAAACCTGTTTATTCTTTAATATGTGTTGCTATGGTAACTGACCAGAACTGGAAAGATTGGAGGCAATAGTAAATAGAGCCATGGTAAATGGTACTTCTATTGAAGACCTAATGACCCTATAAATACACATTTGTCTTATAGTTATAAAGTACAAAATAATCCATATCTATATTTAGAAAATCTTACGTGTGTGTGTGTGAGAGAGAGAGAGAGAGAGAGAGAGAGAGAGAGATATTAAACTCCACTCAACACAAACTAGGTCATTTTGATCAGACTAAAATATAGCTCCATATTGTATCTCAATAATTCACTTGCACACAGGAGTCTTTACCAGTCGGAGGAAACCAAATGGTCCCTAGAAAACCCACAAAAAGCGGTGAGAAATGGTGGGGGGGGGAGACTTTCACACACTCGAAATAAGGGCATGTGGACAGTATTAGCAGTGGGAGGAAACCAGACCGATGAAAGATCTTATAACTTGCCCCCCCCCATTCCTCTTACCCTCGGGGCTGTCGACCTTTAGTAAATAAGATTATTGATACATCTATAGTGATTGATTGATAGCTCGAGACTTGTCCTAAATATATTATCAATCATCATATTGATAAAATATTACAGATAATCATAGGTCAATAACATCACATCACCTGTAATCAACCATCAGCATTTTAATAATATTTTCTATATTAATTAATGAGAGAGAAAGAGAGAGAGAGAGAGAGAGAGAGAGAGAGAGGGATTAACATATGGTTCAATATTAGTAATAATGGTGATATCATTACAAATGAACACATTCTTTTGTATTACATACAAGGTTTTAAAAAGTATCTCAAAACTGAACTCTTGAATCAAATATATAACTGATTGAGAACAGTTCAAGATGGCATTGTATCAGACTTTTACCATGTCTACACTAACTAATGTTCTCTGATTTTTTGTTTATGTCTTTTTTTTATGGATTAATGTGTTGTGTTGTTGACATTTTATATTAGTTTAACTTATGTAAAGCGCTGGAGAGCAGCTCGTCAAGTTGAATTGTCGGCACTATATAAATTAATTATTAATATTTCAATAATTCATTTGCTCGAGGTTGGACAGGCGATTCGACTCCTTTATCATGTACAACCGGGAAACAAAACCACGTCAGTTGACTCAATGAAAGACCTTATGATAGAATGCGTACATGCTAACCATTTAGCAATCCAAACTTCGTTAATTAATTTAGTTCCCCTGAGTATTGGTTTTTTAACATGGATATAATGTCCAATATTACATCATTAGCTTGAATAATGCCTTGAGTATCCTAGTCCAAACATGGCTCCGTAATATACAGAATTAATCAATGCCATAGAATCATCTCCCGTGTATTTCTATTTCCAGTACAAAAAGAAATAAAATGAAATGAAATGAAATGGAGTTTAACGTCCTACTCTTTTGCACCTAACCTGGGCTAATGGAAGACGGGCATACGCCATACAGTGTGCTATGAGGGAAATTTTGCCCGGGCACTACCCTTATATCGAATTCCAACTGCCACAGGATCTTTTACGTGCACTCCAATTTGTACACAGGACCTTGGTTTTTTGTCCCATCCGAACGACTAGACAACTGTCTATTTCCAGTGCAATAAGTATTACTGTAGATAATGGTCTTTTACATTCTAATTATACTCGACATTGTACATACAAGATTAGAGAAGATTATGGTCGCTCAATAATTAACAGTCTTCTATATAACAATCTCCTTTATATTTCGTGCTCAGGAATTAGTAATCCTTTTTAAGTATACCTACACTTAATGTTTCATCCTATTCTAACTGTATTTTAGTCCCTTGATAAATACTTGAGAAGCTTATACCACAGTCAAATTGTCGCTCATAATAAAGAGTAAATATATTACATTGCATTGTCTCCGGTTTATTTGTAGTTCTTAATCCTAATTAAAAGAGAGAGAGAAAAAGGGAGAGAGAGAGAGAGAGAGAGAGATTGGTTTCTCCACTCAACACAAACTAGGTCATTTCGGGACAAACATATGATTCAATATAATTTTAATAATTTGCTTGTGCCTAGGGTTCTTTAGCCCCTACTCCATGTCACATACAACCGGAGAATGGATCGTAATTAATTATTGTTTTATAGAGATTAGGGAAGGTTTAGTAGCTCAATAATTAACATTACTTTATATTCGCTACAACTGTTTTCAGCTCAGTAATTATGTAATTCTTTTTACATATGTATATTGTATACATGATGTTAAATCACATTTAATATATTAAGTCGCTTGATAGACTCTAGGGAAGCTAAGTCAAAATGTTGCTTTGGCGTGATCCCCCCCCTGGTCAGTGATGCTGGATGGAGGGCCCCACAAAGACAACTGTCTAGTCATTTGGATGGGATGAAAAACCGAAGTTCTATGTACACATTGGCATGCACATAAAAGATCCCTTGACAGTTGGAATTCGATACAAGAGTAAGCTGTAGCGCTGCTGTCAGGGTAAAAATTCACTCATAGCACATGGTATGGCGTATGCACGTCTTCATTACCCTAGTCAGTGCAGAACACGACCGACGTTAAAACTCCATTTCATTTCATTTTATTAAAAGATAACCTTTCTAACTCCTTCCCAAAACATCCTTATCATTTCCAGTGCCAGCAATTCTATCTTAATCAAAGGAAAGAACCTACACCATCCTTACCTGAGAAAACACGGTCGTTTCGAAACTAACATATCGTTGGAGTTTATTTCAATAATTCGCTTTAACAGGCGACCATACTTGTCACATAAAAGCTGGGCATCAAAACGACGCCAGTAGGCTCAATAACAGTCCCAAGGATGTAAAGCGCACATCTTAGAACATCCCCTCCCCCACCATTATTTCAATCTATAGCGATATATACATACCAGGCATCAACATATTATGTCTGCTACGACGAAAACGTGATCTCGCTCGATGTCGACCATCGTCAACGTGATAGTATCCATAATGAAGATTCTCCACGGAACTTGATACACAAACACTGTTGGATCTTCGTCGTACTAGAAGAACATCGTCATCCATTTTTGTTAGTCCGTATCACTCCAACAGGACTCAAGTTATTTAATCTCTTGATGTATATTCTACAAGGGATTTAACCTGATCTCCAACTTATCAAATTAAATAACTTTAATATCATTTATTGTCGTGTAGTCACAGATTAATCATTGCAATTTCCAATATCCAGTTATACTGGTTTTTTACTCACTTGCTCGTTCACTTTATTTATTTATTTATTACAAAAACTTCCACTGAATTTATTCTTTCAATTATTCAAAACTAATGGGTTTTAAAAGATTGTGAAATACAAAAGAAATCACCACAATTCCAATATACAGTTTTTTATTCAATCCAATCACTCAATTCATTTTTTAGAAAAAAACTTTACTGAATTTATTTGTTCAATTATTTGAAAGTAATGTGTTTCAAAAGCTAGCGAGTACAACAGAAATTCCATTTAAAAAAAACAAAAAAACTGAGCGAATATATACATCAATTATTTGAAAGTAATGGGTTTTAGAAACTAGTGAACACAAAAGATATTCCATCTTGTGAAGACGGCATTGTAAGATCAATATCGATAGAAATGTAAAAGATAGAATCTAATAAGACCAAAAGGTTTTCCATATCAACTTTTTTTTCAATAACTGCTGTCGTATAATAATAACTCATTACCCTCGAAAGAAATGATTGCGTTGGTAGTACAGTAGTCGTATTAACTGTGAAAACCACACATCAAACCGAAAGCGCGTCTGCTATATCATCATATAATTCTGGTTATATTTATAAATGGACGCCCATTATTTAACTATATCTGACAGGTCGAAATATCTTTACGTTAGTCGAGATCCAATGCCTGGAACGAATGGAATTTACCATTGTGGTCGACCTCTGATATTAACAGCGGCACAGATATGAGATTTAAATTATTAATCTGAACACAATCACTGTATAATCTCGATGTCGAGACTTCATTCCTGTCATTGAAGATGTCTGGTCATCTTTATACGGTGTCTTCCATGATGACTGATGTGACAACCACCATGACACAAGAATTAAAGATAACCGAGTAACGCAGTAGAATTCTGTAAACTGTAAATTCACGACTCCACTCTTCTGTCGTAAAAATTTGATGGTGTGTAATTGTTGATTTATGTTATTGAACGTAAAGCTGTATGGATGATGATCTCGTTGAATCAAGCCAGCGAGGTTTTACTCACACCGCTCATCACATGCAGCAACACACTAACCGACCGTCACAGGAGTAAATTCAATCAATAATCACGTTGTTTAGTTGGTTGCTGTCTGCTTATAGTAATATAGTCCATTAGAATAGTACGTAGATCATGTAGAACCCATGCAGTTATATCCTCATCACACCAATATCCTATAGCTGGTTTGTCGTCTGCTAAAATAGTACGTCGAGATCATGTACAACCTGTGTAGTAATATTACCATCACACCAATACCGTATAGCTGCTTTGGCGTCTGCTTTTAGTAATATAGTCCGCTAGAATAGTACGTCGAGATCATGTATCACACCAATATCGTATAGCAGGTTTGGTGCCTGCTTTTACTAATATAGTCCGCTAGAATCATACGTAGATTAACAACATGTACGACCCGTGTAGTAATTATATCCTCATCACACCAATATCTTGTTGTCGTCTATCGTAGGAATACAGTAATCACATGTTTGACCAAAATCGTGAAGTTGGTTACCGATTTCTCGTAAATCACATATGTTATACAACTGTTGTGTAGTTAGTTACGTTATATCAACATCACAACTATATGTTATCCTTTAACTGGTTGGCGTCTGAAGTAATATAATAGAATAGTACAAAATCGTGAAGTAGGTTACCATTTGCTTGTGCTTGCTCGTAAATCACATGTACAACTGCTTAATTTGAAATTATAGGCCTTTTTTATTCGAAACTAAAGGTCTATTCAATTTGTAAACCACATGTACAAAAAAATCCTGACATACAGTTTGTAAATCACATGCACAACTGCTTAATTTGAAATCGTAGGCCTTTTTATACTTATAGGCCTATTCAATTCGTAAACCACAAAGAATCGTGAAGTTATAGTTTGTAAATCACATGTACATGTACAACCCCCATGTGTAGTAATATCACCATCACAACAATATCGTATAACTGGTTGTCGTCTGCTCTTCAATCCTCTACGTGTAAATATCCTACAACTGTTTACGTCTGCTCTCCAATCCTACCTGTCTATTACATCCTTATAATCACCGTTTCTTGTCTATCAAATGATTCAACCACTGACTAAACCTTGAAACATGTTTTCTAATTACATCAGAGGCTGATTGGTCATATCAAATATGGGTCATAAATATATCAAAATATTTTTATCTTGGGTTGTATTAATCATCTGGGTGTCTCATCTCATATTAAAGGAGGTGTTTCATTCATATTTTAATAAGAGAGAGAGGGAGAGAGAGAGAGAGAGAGAGAATGGGGTTCAACATCCATTCAACAAACTTGGTGATTTCAAGACTAACACACAGCACGGTTCAATTTTATTTTAATAATTAGTTTGCATGTAGGGATCTTTAGTAGTAGGGAAAACTGGAAAAACCCCACAAGGTTAGGTCGTTGGACATGCGATCCTACTCTTTGTCACATTATTAATTCGCTTGTGCATAGGGATCTTTAACAGTAGGAGGAAACCGGAGGAAACCCACAAGATTGTATCGTTAGACAGAGAGAGAGAGAAATGGGGTTTTACGTCCACTCGACACAAACAAGGTCATTTCGGGACTAACATATGGTTTAATTTTATTTCAATAATTCTCTTGCGCGTAGGGTTCTTTAGCAGTTGGGGGAAGGCGCCCCTATCTCCATGCCACATACAGGGCTTGAAACCACAGCCGCAAACCAGAGGTGACCAGCCAGCTAGAGGTCGAAGCGCTGCACTCTAGACCACTAGGCCATCCCAACCCCCCTTGTGTCGTTGGAAAGCCGACCTTACTTACAATGGTTGACTTAATGACAGACCTTATGATACAGCGCCGAGTGCTAACCATTCAGCCATCCAACCCCTGTTATTTCAATGAATCTAATTGGTTAATTCTACATGGAAGATCCATAGTAATCTTTTTTTGCAGAAGTACAGACTTAGTGTCTCCTTATAACTCTCTGACTCCCAATTGCGTGCTATTCCACAAGTGCCTGGATTGCCACGTTTAAACCACTGGGAAATTTGCTATAATAAAATAATGTGTTCCTGACATATAATGTAAAATGGCAGACATATTGGGTTTTTTTTATTCTGCGTATTACATAAAGCGATTATCTTTCTCCCTTGTAGAACATTCGTCAAACGCAAACTAGGTGGATTGTGTATTCACCACTAACTTAAAGCGATAATTTCATATTTTCTAAGGAAGTCAAATCATAATTATTTCTATGTCTTTTACTCAATAGATTGTCAACTCACTACTATACGATCATAGGTATTATTCCCCACTCTTATAACTCATTAACACAGGAAATGATAACACAATTATCTCCCTTGTTTTTCTATTACCCCCATGCAATAGCTATCTTCAAACGTTTGAATTTGAAGTTAAAAATCACATTGTTTGCCAATTTCTCAACTGGCAACAGTGAATTATAGGATTAATAGGATTATTCTATAAGGTAGGACTGTTTACAGATACCATCTATTTTAAGGCTTTATATTAATAAATTTTGAAAATATAACGTAAAAATATGAAATTGCAGCTTTAAATACATTTTTAACTGCGGAAGGAAACCTAGGATTAAAGTACACGAGCGTGAGTCGACAATAACGATGCAATCAGTGATTGTAGAGATATAAAATAATGGCTGCTCCCGACTCGTCGTCATCAATAATTAAAGTATGTAGTTAATGATTAGTTGTACCTGTTGATACAGGTAACAATCAATATGACCAGGTAAAGCAGGTGAGTAAACGATCAAATTACTCATTGTGTGACCAGTCAACATTATTAACAATTAATCATAGTGAAAAACTGTACTTTATGAGAGAGAGAGAGAGAGATTAATACAATGTCCCTATTGAACAACAGTTGAACAATTCTTGATACGAGGGCGCACCACCATATTTTCCCTTGGGGTTAGGACGGTGGGGTGGGGTGGAATGGCCGACTTAGCATTAGAAAATAAATAACTGATACTATCCCCAGCTAGGTCAAAGTATTGTGTATTTCATTATGTAATTTTTAAATGACTCAGTTAAATATTGATTTGTAGGCTTCATGTGAAAGAGACTAAGGAAAACCGACACTTATTCCAGAAAATGTCTGCCTACTCGGCAGAAAAATCAGCTCATTTGCCGGTGACAACGCCCACCCCCAATGGCGATACTCCCCTGTTGTGCTCCTCCGACTGTGGGTTCAAGAAATAATAATCTACAGACACATGACACTTGTGTAAATCATGCCTGTTACACAAACATAAGAAATAAACAAACATCCAGGAATTGTTTACAGCAAAAACACACCATTCACATAGAAACTTTCCTTTCTCACCCACAAAAATCTATTCTTAAAAAACAGTCATGTGATTTGTTAAATCTTTAATAGATGATAAAACGACAAGTTAAAAGTTGGCAAATTATAAAAATGAATAAATAACCAAAATGAAATGAACAAATAAAAAAATTGAAAGAGAGAGAGAAATGGGGTTTAACTCCACTCAACTCAATTTAGGTCATTTTGGGGACTAACATATATGGTTCAATTTTATTTCAATAATTTGCTTGTGAATACAGGCCTTTAGCAGTGGGAGAAATTCAGAGGGCCTAGAGAAAGCCATGAGGCTGGACAGGTGAGCCTACTCCTTGTCTCGTACAACCATGTCACTTGATTCAATGACAAATCTTATGACCTAAAGGACACAGATTAGACCACTTGAACACCCAACCTCCAGACTCTAGCCACTGGACCAACAAACTGGGCTACATAACTCAATAAGGGAAATCCAATCACTCACTTGATAATCTAGACAATCAATCAGATAGACATGTTTATCCAGATACTTATTCAATAAATCTTTAAATTCAACTTATTTGTCTCATTCAGATCTTTTTCCTTTGTTTTATTCTATCCAAATGGCCTGGTGGTCTAGAGTGACGCGCCTCGACCTCTAGCTGGCCAGTCACCTCTTGCTTGCGACTGTGGTTCCAATCATGTGAGCGTATATGTGGCTTCGAGATAGAGCACTTTCTCAACCTTGTGGGTTTCCTCCCACTGCTAAAAGACCCCTACGCCAAGCAAATTATTGAAATAAAATTTAAAAACCATATTAGTCCCGAAATGACCTGTAGCTGTAGCTCCACTTTATTACCGGCAACATTTCTGTCAACGCTTAATGCATTTCGAATGCCAGATTTCCACTCGGCAAACCTTGGCAGATTCTGGAACCTACATCTAGCATCGGCTGTATGACAGTAAGTGATAGCTACCTACGCCTAAACAACTGCAATGCGGCGCCGGTTTCCTTATTAGGAAAACTTGCCGCTAGATGTAGGGTACTGGAATCTGCTGAGGTTTGCCGAGTGGCCATTTTTCATTAGCCCTGACAGTGCCATATTCCTGAAGCCATGACGTAACGTTATGTAAACATATTTGGTCCAATATTAGCACTCGTTTTAAATGTAAAGCTTTTGTAGGGCAGCTAGTGATTGGTTGGTAGACGGAATACTGACCAATCAAAATTTAAAACAACAATATCCACTCATAATAGCAGTGTGTTGTTGGATTACCTCTAATCAAACGAGACAGTGCAGACAAGTACGACTTTAAACCCTGTTTCATTTCATTTGTTCTATTGAACTAATATATATAGTTGAAAGACTAACTCCCGGCAATATATCTTAAAGATTTATCCTTTAAAGGCAATAAAATGCCTCACAAATCTGTTCTATGTCAAACTTAATTCTCAATAAATTGTTTCAATACGAGATACAAAAAAAAACACAACAATTTGTTACTTTATCTAATCCAATATGTCTCCCATGTTATATCATCTATCACAAACGAAATTTTTTACAAAAGCAAAGATGAGAACATGAAAGCGTTTCCGGAACATTTCTACGCAAATTAATCATAATTGACTTTTTTTTAAAAGTTTCTATGATGTTCAATCACTTTTTTTCTACAAACGACATTCTCTCACTTTAATAGTTTTCTTACAAATGAAGTGAAGTGAAGCAATTCTACAAAGGATGTTCTGACCTCAATAATTTTTCCCTCAGAAAGATGGATGGAATTGGTTTAACAGTGATATTGACGGTTTCAAAAAAATATAGTTTAAAGGCAATGTCTGGTTGTTATATTTGCTAGATTATGCTGAATCCCTTGCAAATTTCCAGACAATATCATCAATTGAAAAGTTCCTAATATTCACCATCCCATAAAAAAATGAAATTAAATGAGGTTTAACGTCCTACTGTTCTGCTCCTACTGGGCTAATGAAGACGGGCATCCCCCTTACAGTGTGTCTACTCAAATATCAAATTCCAACTGCTAAGGGATCTTTATCATGTGAACACAAGACTTCGATTTTGCATCCCATCCAAAAGACCAGTGACAAAGAACCACACCAGAATATCCTGATGAAGTTGGTTGGCTAACGCAGGGATCAAGAGAACGAGAGAAATGGGGATTAACGCCCACTCAACACAAAATAAATCATTTCCGAACTAACACATGGTTTTAAACTTTTAAAAATTCAATAATCGCTTGCGCGTAGAGGCAACTGGTCTTCAAAGCAAGGAGTTGTGAATAAACAGAATAATTCCTTTATAAAAACATGAGTAAACTTAGAAATTTGACCTTCTTAATCCTATTAAATATATATATAAAAAAAACAAACAAAAAACAGATGGATACAAAATTGTAAATCAACCATAAGTTAGACATTATTCTATAAAAGATTTTTTTTTATCCGGGTAACGTCACTCGAAACAAGTTTTGTTTATCTCAGACTTTTTTCACAGATAATTGTGTAAATTATCATCCAGGTAACGACACTCGAAACAAGTTTTGTTTATCTCTGACTTTTTCACAGAAAATTGTGTAAATTATCACATCCGGTGGTTTTAGAATATCGACAATGACAAGAATGACGTCTGCTAGGTAAAAATGACGTCTGTAATATCCACTTGTTATTTATATTTCTATCATGTTTTTAAATATCACTTTCTTTATGAAGCATGTCATTTAGCCTAGTTGTAAAAAATGGAAGGTAAATAGAGACACAGAGATAACTCTATGGCAAGACAGGTCAATCCATGACTTATAGTATGTGGTATTATGCAGTGGGTAGACTGTGCAGTCACTCGGCAGATTCCGGAACCTACATCTAGTCTCGGCTGTATGACAGTAAGTGATATGTACCTACGCCTATACAATTGCGATGCGGTGCCGGTTTACTTATTAGGAAAACTTGCCACTTTTAGAAAGAAGTTCTCATTTTTGCGTCGTTAGAAGGGTGTGTAGAATTTTCAGTGCAAACTTGTCCTTGTCTAAAGAAAATCTGATAAACTTGAAAGAAAAACAGCTTTCAACTTTGAAAACGTAAGATAAAACATTCTTCAAAGGCGTCGTCATGGGCAACACCGTTGGTAGTTCTAATGGCGGGCTTCTCATACAGCCGAGGCTAGATGTAGGGTACTAGAATCTGCTGCTGAGGTTTGCCGAGTGACTGCTACAATTCTGGAAACAATCCCAAATCTCTCTCCTTCTTTCAAAACGACAAATATCAATGAATTGAAATGGGGTTCAACGTCCTACTGTTTTCCTCCGAACGGGCTAATGAAGACGGACTAACATGTAGTGTGCTATGAGGGAAATTTTGCCCAGCCAGTAGTACTATGGCCTACTCCAACTGTTTTCGGAGGATCTTTTGCGTTTAAGTCAATGACATATAAGTTGTTTTTTTGTCTCATCCAATGTCAGGCCCTCCTTCCTGCACCAATCTTGATTTCTAGACCACAATAGAAAATGTGCCTGACACAATCTCGTTCAAATTGCAATACAAATAAGTTCAATAAAAAGAAATATGATTTATTTGTTACCACTGAAATGTCTGGATTCATTTCGAATAACATCCAGTTTAAGCTAACAAAACTGATTTGGCTTTTTTTCTAATGCTTCAATACGTGCCTCATTTATGAAAGAATGCAATTTAATGATAGCTAAAATTCAGTATTAGGATTTTTAAAAGAACTCTTCAGCTGAACTGACATTAAGAATTCTATTTTGGACGGTCATTAAGCTTTTTTATTTGAAGACATATGTCTAACTGCGACAAGAAGGTGATTAAAGAGATACCATACATCTGTGACACTGCGTCGGTACCATGGATACCATCACAGTTTGAGATTCTATATTATATCAGGAACCAGTCAAATATACTGGAGAGAGAGAGAGAGAGAGAGAGAGAGAGTTTACCTCCTGGACACAAACTAGGTCATTTCGGAATTAACATACAAATACAGTTCAATTTCATTTCAATACTTCGCTTGCGCACAGAGGAATCTTTAGCAGTGGGAGGAAATGGGAGGACCCCAGAAAAATCACGAGGTTGGACAAGTGGCCCTAACACTTGTCATGTACAACTGGGGAATTGACTCAATGACAGACCTTATAATACACTGTGCATACACTAGCCATTCGACCATCCAACTCTCTAGTTTCATTGTGAAAAAAACTCATCTGATGATGTTATTATAGAGAGAGAGAGAGAAATTGGGTTTAACGTCCACTCAACACAAACTAGGTCATTTCGGGACTAACACATGGTTTAATTTTATTTCAATAATTCGCTTGCGCGTAGGGGTCTTTAGCAGTGGGAGGAAACCGGAGTGCCCGGAGGAAACCTACGAGGTTGAGAAGGCGCCCCTATCTCCATGCCACATACGCTCACACCAGGGCTCGAAACCACAGCCGCAAGCCAGAGGTGACCGGCACACTAGATTTCGAAGCGCAGCACTCTAGACCACTAGGCCATCCCAACCCCCCTGATGATGTTATTATACAGAAAAGACAGAAAAAGTTGGAAAGATGATCTGGCTCCTAGACAGACCCTACGGTCTAAACCTGACACCAGTCAATACAAACTGTCAACATAAATAAAACATTCCTTCATGTCATGAATTATTAATGCTGGTTATCAAATTATCACAAGAACTTTACATAATAATGCTGTATATCAAATCATTACAAGTTATATAATAATGGATACCAAGTGTACACAAGGTTAGCAAGAACCTGCTAGCACACAAATTTCTCATGATGAATCCTGAAATGTAATTTATAAACCTCCAATATTTCTTTTGTTATTGTTGTTCAGTTGAAACTAATCTGACAAGCAAGAGTAGGTGGGTTTATATGGGGATGAGTGAGTCGCGGAAGTGGATGATATATATAACCATTCGAGTCATCACCCACAAAGTTTTTAAAGTGATCAAGGGCCTTAACGCAGTAAATAATTATAGGAAAATTGTAGGCTTAAGTCTTTTGACCATAAATTTAAAGTAAGTCAGTTGATAGCTTGAGTCTCAAGAGCTTCCTCTGGGGAGGGAGGGGAGGAGAGAGAGAGAGAGAGAGAGAGAGAGAGAGAGAGATGCTTTCCTCCACACAAACATACATATGGTTTAATTGCATTTCCATAATGCCCCAATTGACAAGATGATAGAACTTGTGATCTTAAGCGCCATCAACCCTCCTGCTATTACAGAATTGAAATCGATAAATTCTTCTAAACGACTGTCCCATCTGTTGACGAATCCCGAAAGGAAGATAACCATTGCAACGTCTGTAAAAATCTCACTAGAAGCTCGTTAAATGTCTGGTCAGTTAATTGTTAGAGGAATATATTGTGATGAAAATAGATGAACCCCTGGCTATGTATTATTACACTAACATCTCTTCCTTGAGCTTTATCAGCCATGTTCAAGTGACAAACAATATACATGTATATATATATCTATATATCTACAAAGGACATTCAAGTCGCCTTGACAACACCTATATCAGCAAGACTTCTGCGCAACATGTTTCTGGGTTACGATTTGTGCGTATATTTTTAAAAGGTTAAGGAACTAGGTTCTCAACAGATTATAAAAAACAACCTATTATTTCCACGGACAATGATCTGATAAATTGGAATGAAATAGAAAACATTTGAAATGTGTCATTTGAGAGGCCAAAGGGTCTATTATTCTGCGAACTAATATTACAGATGAACTTTAGAAGTTATTCTCTAGAGATTCCTACTTATAACGGGAAATGACAATTCATCTTGATGGGGTATGAAAGCAATTGACTTGTACTTTAATTTTAAGGATACCTTCCCTGTGTGTGATTTGATGATATATTTGGACTAAAAACATATTCATACTAATTGATCATCCAAAATTTGTTTCCAAATCCTCCTAAAACTTTGTATTTGCGGGGAAGTTCCTATAGCTGTAAATAACCTATTATTAAATGCCACCTTACTTCATTGGGGGGGGGGGGGGTCCATTTTTCCAGAATGTATTTTTTCATTACTTCCTCTCCATTTATCATACATATTGAGGCCTAAATGAACTCTTAATTATTTTTTGTTAACTTATTTTTTCACCGTTTAATTATTACAAAGTCATTTGTACATTGACATCCCTCAATATTCCCATCTGACATTTTTGATACCTTGACATTTATGCCCAGTGCTTGCCCCATAGATATTTTTCAGAGAATCCAGTATTTTTCTAGTAAGATTGGGTGTCTATACTTTCCATATACCAAATTTGCCTTAGTTTTATTGGAAATAACCCCCAGATAAATATTATTATGACAATGTATCTTTAACACATCTCTACATGTTTATGGTACATGTGTCACAGGAAGCCAAGGTGTCTCAGTGCTGGTGCCATAACAGAGAGAGAGAGAGAGAGAGAGAGACTCTTAAGCAGTGTGAGAAAACCAGAGAACCCAGAGAAAACCCCATGAGGTTAACTCATACAAGGGGGGAATCGTAACAACACACCTCACTCAATGACATACCTTTTGGTTTCTTGACCATGTGTCGACCTCCTCACCTTAGCGAAAGAGAGAGAGAGCCCACACCTTAGCGTGAGAGAGAGAGAAATGGGGTTTAACATCTACTGACACAAACTAGGTCATTTCGGGACTAACATATGGTTTTTAATTTTTTTATTTCAATAATTCGCTTGCACATATGGGTCTTTAGCAGTGGGAGGAAACTTGGGTGCCCGGACCTCACTTTAGCAGTAAGCAGGGGACCTCCTGGTAGTTGAGCATTGCTTTACTCCCTGAGCCACTGGGGTTCCCAGGATTGAATACACGTGTACCGAGTGAAATTATAAACGAGTTAGAAAGTACAAACTGAGCGTAGAATCGAATAAATCAATATTACATGCAGACTACATATCAAAGAACATGTGATCCAATCATTTCATATACATTTGTTTTTCTACATTCTGAAATATAATCGATGTTATTTTGAAACGGTGTCGTGACAACTGAGTAGAGTAATAATAAAACATTTGTTAGACCTACTTGGTCGGCAAACTTGGAGAAGATCCAATTTCCCTGGTCTTGTTCTCATCCTGCATAGTAAGAATAATATCCCATTTCAAAATACACATCGTACCCACACATTCAGGAAAATAACTAGACCACACTGTCCTCCAAGTCTACTCAATTTCGATAATCTGGCTGATATATCCTTCGATAACCATACAACAAAACTGTTACTCGGAGTCTCCAGAATTTAAAAATCCAGTAAATAAATTCTTCTATTGTTGTTGGTGTTGTTCTCAAGCTTAGGGCAACATTGCATAAATCCTTCTATATTCTCTACGACAAAACTACCCCTCCATTTCAAGTCTACTGAGTGTCTTTAAACAAGCAAATATTCCCTCGTGGTCTATAAACACGTAAATATTCCCTCATGATCTATTCAAGCCTTGAGTACATTAGAAACAGTATTCAATGTACATGTAGATCTAAACCTAACCGTTATCAATTATTACTTAATCAATGGCCATATGTTGATAAAACCCTAATCCATTGATATAAGAAGGCCATAGAAATTATTCTCCATGTTCAATACCAATATGGAGGTGAATCGGAGGTTTATTTATATCACTGCAAATCTTTCTATAATCTACTCCAGTCATGCATTAAATCTTAGAAAAAGAAATTTAATATCAGCATCGAGTTGGTTTAAAATGACATTAGATATATAAATAAATAGCTACTTTCGATTGAATATATGAGAGAGAGAGAGAGAAATAGAGAGAAAAGAGAGAGAGAGAGAGAGAGAGGGTTCTTATTAATTTCAGAATGGAGTTGGTTTTAAAGTGACATTAGATAATAAATAACTACTTTCGATTGAATATATGAGAGAGAGAGAGAGAGAGAGAGGGGGGGACCTTTGACAAGAGAAAGGGGTGTGGGTATGGGTGGGGGAAGTCAAGAGGTCTTATATAACCCAAAGAAGTTTGAGTTATGGTGACCACTGCCGATGGGTCATTCAGAATTTGACACAGTGGACTGAAATGCCACTGGACAAATTATCATCATAGAACACTGCATGGCATGAGTAATTTATCATCTGTTTATTAAAGCTTGTCAATGATTTAATTCAAAAATAAATAAATAAATCTATTAGTGGCTCAATTCCCAGATTTTATTTCATTCGCTGTTACCATAATAGATAGTTTTATTGGGCTATTTTCTAGAAATGTCTCAATCAATTCTGAATAATTCATGAGATATATAATTTATCATTCAATATTCACGCTGGTAACTATACAATATGCTTTAACCATCCCATAACAAGCTCGGATTCATTTATTCGAGAGAGAGAGAGAGAGCAAGTTTAACCTCTACGATCAACACAAACTAGGTTGTTTCTGGACTAACGTCGTTTAATTTTATTCGAATGGTTTTAAATATTTGGAACTTAAGTTTGGCATGTACAAGTATTATCAAAAAAAAAAAAAACACTGAAAAAAAGACAAATCTGTTCCCGACATAATGACAAGCACCAGGTGAACGATGCATCGATGCGATTATCACTGTTTCGATGTATAAATGTGTAAACTGTACCCAAGACTGCCTTATTTCCCGACCTGAACTTTCAAAGGTCAGTTGGTTAGAGTAGTACTTAAAGGACAATATTGGTGCCAGTCATTATCACATATGTGATAGAACTGATTAAACACTTTCCAAATATAATATTAACACAGAGATCATCGCTACCATAGAGGAGTAATAAAGGATTCATGAATCGGAAGTTACGAACGCCAAAGGAAAACACGAGTTATCTCTCTATGTGAATGACTGAAGTGACGAGTGGTGACAGATAAACGGCCGAATTTCTGCTCACTAATAATTCCTTCGAAGACAAAAAGTTGTTATATGGGACCGCAAGAGGTTATCTGACGATACAATAAAGTAATTAAGTGCCATAAGATAAGAGAACACGGGAAAAATAGAAATACTCCGTACAGCCCCTTGTTTTTATTCCTTCTATAGGGTAGACCGGGGCACATTGAACCACTTTGTTCACATACATGTCTGTCCTCATTCCATATCAAATGTTTTTATTAGAAGATCTCTTTATTTCATGATCAAAATTTAAAAAAAAAAAATCAATATGCCCTCTTATATGGATCAAACCCCGGTTTATCTGGATTGTATAGATTAAACATATATGAACTTAAGCACAAGAATTTCCGAGGCTAAGAAGTTAACATGTATGGAAAATGTTTCTCTTTTAAGCGCTTTTTAGAAAAATCCACTGCCTAAGAAAATAATTGACAGCATGTGGCTTATTGATAGAGAAATGGGTCTAAGAAGTTATCTCACTTCTGTATAGTGTTGGGTTGTATAGTATTATTTATAAAGGATATATCCATGGTGGTTCAATGTGCCCCGGTCTCTCCTACCTTATAAAAACATGGTAATGCACGGACTTTTAATCTGTTTTTCTTTCCTGTTCTCTTATCTAGTGGCAGTCAATTCTTTTTATGAATTGTAAGATATTCTCTCACAGTGTCACACAGCAACTTTAGGTCCTCGAGGGAATTATTAGTGAGCAGATATTCGCCCATGTATCTTTTATCACTAGTCACTTCAGTTAGTTATATAGAGGAATAACTCGTGTTTTCCTTTGGCGTTCGTCACTTTCGATTCATGAATCCTTTATTACTCCTCTATGGTAGCGATGATCTCTGTGTTAATATTATATTTGGAAAGTGTTTAATTAGTTCTATCACATATGTGATAATGACTGGCACCAATATTGTCCTTTAATAAATATTAATTCTATTGGTTGATTCTTCACCAATATCAATAGTCTTAATTTAGCGTAAGGTTGTTTTTTTACCATCCACACCAGACTTTTTTCGATACAAGTCTTTCAGACATATTGCAGTGGGAATTCTGTCAAAGCAATCAAAACAGGATTAATCGAGTTATATTCCCTTAGCTGATCGACAAAAGAAAGAGATTATAGAATTTGTTACTACAGTCACCAGATGAGTCTTATATACAGGCTGTTCATACAACATGAAAATAAAATGGGGTTTAAGCTCCTAGAATTCAAAATTAATAACCATATTCAACACTAACTATGACTAAAGGCCAATTATTGATGAAAAATCATTTTTGGTTTGCCACATAGAAGTCAAAATGAAATAGAACATTCTCGACGGTTCTCTCTCATCTGTTTAAACTGCGTATGTACATGTATATAAAAGCTTCAAGACAAAAAACCCATCGATTTATAAATTCAATGATTTGAAATAAAAGGAAGAAGAATAAACAATGACATATAGAATTTGTTAGCTTCCTGTTGTCGTACCACAGAAAACAAAAACAATAAACTTAATCATCGCAACTCATCAATATTTCATGAGTTTCTCAGACAGGAAGTGAAAGCTGCTCAATAACATCACATGTGGGAACGCGTCATACCCATCATCTTTCATTAATGTTGGCTTTTTTTATATTTCTTGTCTATTTCTTTTTTTAATTTGTAATTTACAATAATTAGATTATGAACAGAAAATTGAAATTCTGTCAAAGTATGGCTGGGTCTAAAAGAATTTATGGATAACTTTTTATTTATTTGATGAATTTTTATTCCCTTTGCAACCATTTCAACTCTACCAGGAAAAACAATTGAAAAATGGTTCAATAAAGTTCAGTATTAACAAAGAAAATTGAGCATTTGTCAACATTTGGCATCCTTCAGAATGGCAAATATAAGACACGACAAAATGGCTGTGCACATAATTTGTATGCAGGGTCAAGGGTCAAAGGTCAAACCTGATTAAAATACAGGTGCATTTCGATTCGTTTTTTTTATACTTTCGATGGTGTCTACTACATGAAAATCTTGACCAGTTGTAAGTAAGGTCACATATGTATTACAATTAATTGACCTTCACCCTACATTTGAACAGGTGGATTAAGACATTTCCCAGAAGTCATTCAATGAATTAATACATAGACAACCATTCTAATATTCTTTGTTGTCGAAGTACAATCTGGGTGGGAGCATTCAATGCTACCTGGACTGGAGCATTCAAGACTACAGAGGCTGGAGCATTCAAGACTACAGAGGCTGGAGCCATTAAAACAATCTGCATTGGAGCAATCAAGTGGATGAACTGGATAATATTTGTTGCAGAGCAAGAGCGATCAAGGTTGGAGTAAGAAGACTATATTGGGGCGGGGGGGCACGGTGGATAAGGCGCTGGTTTACTAGCCTGAAGTTTGGGTATTCGATCCCTGCATTGGCCTAGAAAGTTCATCTCGATTTTCTAGCGTGATTTCCCCTTGTCAGTGATGCAGAAGGAGGTCCTGACAAGGACAGCTGCCTAGTCGTACGGATGGGACGAAAAACCAAGGTCCTGTGTACACATTGGAGTGTAAGTAAAAGATCCCTTGGCAGTTGGAATTCGATAGAAGAGTAGGACATTAAAACACCATTTCATTTCCTTTCATGAAGACTATATTGACTGATATTTTTAGTACATGTAGGTCAACCGTATTATTCCTGAATACTGATCAGACATAATCAGTCGCTTGGTCATGGATTAATTCCTATCGATATTCAGTAACGAACCTAAAGGATTAATTCTTTCACACATCAGAAACTAAATTAGGAAAGCGAGTGTCTCTTGCGGTACCATAACTGCAATCATACGGAATATTAACGACGTGCGAGAGAAATGAGTTGGGTAGAATTTTTATACATCATTTAAAGTATGGAGTAGAGTTATTTCTGGAGATATCCAAGAAATCCAGACACTCTAATGATACACCTCAGGCCAGTCATTTATATTAACTTAGTGATAGAAATATTTCTTGCACAAGTTTTAAAGTTCCAGTAATAGCAGTACTTGTTTTAAAGTTCCAGTAACACTAGTTCCAGTAATACCAGTGCAAGTTTTAAAGTTCCAGTCACAATAGTTCCAGTAATACCAGTACAAGTTTTAAAGTTCCAGTAACAATAGGACAAGTTTTAAAGTTCCAGTAATACCAGTACAAGTTTTGAAGTTCAAGTTATACTAGTACAAGTTTTAAAGTTACAGTTACAGCAGTACATGTTTTAAAGTTTCAGTAATACAACCAGCAAATGCAGAATTTTGTACGATACACAACGAAAAGTAGTTGTGTATCGAGTAAAACCAAACCTGGAAATAAGGCACCTGTCACTGACAATGTCAGACACAGATTCAGGGTTTGTCAGGCTATAAACCTCTTATTCCTGTCATTTTGTCTGGCATCGATTTGTCTTTTTTATTGACATAATTAAAACATATCCGGCACTAAGTTGAAAATGTCAGATAGTATTTCATTAGTGCCTGTCATCTTCTCAGGTACATCTAAAACCGTTATTTCCAGGCCTGACAATGAACATGGAAACTAAGTCCTTGAAATTCGATGAAGGGCGCTAAGAAAATCAAGGGAAAACTCTCTCCCCTCTCATAATACAAGTCTCCAATCACCAATGAACATGAAATTTGTCCCAAAATTAACAAGAAGAGATAGGGTAATAGTAATAATACAAAAGAACCAGAACGTAAACACTGATTGGCAATACTGTGTCTTTAAAACCATATTGATTCCTGGCAAACATGTTCTGGGTATTTTTTATCTGATCAATGTTCAAATCAAAGGTAAAACGATTTTAGGTTTTTATTATCCTCGTTCAAAACGTCCTCGTTAACTGGCATCTGCTCTTTAAATAAACTCTTTTAGGATATATAATTGACCTGTACTACAGACTAACAAGATCAATATGATAATATAGGATAAAATTAAACTTGGATCCATATTTATGTGTTTCATATTTATGTCAAAAAGTGAAAGAGATTGGGTGTTTCCTCGGCCAACGTCTGGATACAGCACCAGGTCTTACTAGAGAGAAATGGGCAAACTGATCCCGCAGTGAATATTCTCTTAGCCGCTACAATTGCTGATAAGCATGACATCGACAAGGCTTAATGAGTACGGCATATTAACTTTTTTACTCCAACAAATTAAATTCTCAAACATTTTTTCTGAGGTAAAAGAAAAATAAATAAAGACGTTTGAAGTATTTGTAGTTAAAAAATATTTCCGATTTAATGTAAATGGGTATTAAAATAAGTAAAATGCATCATTTTGCCCGAAGCAGTTAGGTGTTAAGTAAACATTGCACGAGCTGTTGAGCCAATGACTAACGCCGCGTGCAGTCAAAGCATGTGTTGTGGACAGTCATCTGTTAAAGAGATAATTCGTAAGTAATTCTCTGTGAACAGATTGAGAAATGGGGTTTAACATCCACTTGACAAAACTAGGTCATTTTTTTTATTTTAATAATTCACTTGTGTATAGGTATCTTTAGCATAGGGATGACACCAGAGGATCCAAAGAAAACCCAAGATGATGGACAGATAACTCTACTCCTTGTCAGGGAATCAAAACCATGAGAGTTGACTTTATGACAGAACTTATTATACAACACGCTTCCCATTCGACCATCCATCCCCCTAATGACAGACCTTACAATCTAAAGTGCATGCAGTTCAGATACAATTATGACAACAATATTCATACAATTCAGTAATATTTCCGAACATGTCTTGATATATTCTTCCATATTTCTCAACCCATCTTTTCGTTCAGTTCAGACATATATCTAAGCCATTTCAGAGGTTGCCTGTGCAATCTTGTGGATTTTTTTCCGCCCCCCCCTTCTTTCCTTCCACTTTTAAATACCCTCACGCGCAAATGAATCATTTAAAAAAAATTGGACCATATGTTAGATCCAAAATGACCTAGTTTGTGTCAAATGGAAGTTAAACCCCAGTCTCTCTCTACCTAGACATTTAAGGAATTCCGACATATTTCCTAGCATATAACAATAAACCAATGTTTTTGATGGAAGATGTATGTGTGAAGTTATTCATAGAAAAAACGTTAACAGGAACTTTTGGTCTGGTAAACAATCGTTATGTTTTTATTTATTCACAGTCTGACCCGTCAATAACTTGAAATAATAGTTGACGATTATTTTAAAGAAGAGTTTGATGTGAAAGTATTAGTTTTGTGTCTAGACATTGGTTATTTGACATTTAAACAATTCAAATTGTTTCCTTCTCACAATAAATATTTAATATCTGTCGAGGTCAATTTATAAATAGAATTTCATCTTGTTTTTGACTTTGAGAGAAACGTGTATACCTACAGGCCTGTGACTGTAAAGTGGGAACCATTCCTTTGATGTGATATCTATGTTTATTGTTTGTAATGTCTACGTATTTTCAGCATATTCTCTTTACATTATCTATTTTTTAACTAATAAAGCGAGAACTGATAGCTCTTTATCTAATCTCCCATAATGTATCTTTAAATTAACTCTGTTCATTTCTCGACAACGTCCGGGAAATTGAATGCTAAATCCCTTTTAAATCTAAATGGTAGTGTTCATGTTTAAAAATATCCCAAGAAACTGAATAGTTGTAAAGCAGACGATCAATGTCAAAACTAAACAGCGTTTCTTAATCTACACGGTAGCACAAACTTGGTGGTTTTTGATGAATCTTCAAGGCATTTAACAGATTCTAGACGGCAATATATTAACTGGATACGTGTATTAGATTTTAGATGGTAAGGGTAGTTTCTTTCCTTTTGTCGTAAAATCTGGATGATACTCGGTCCCTAGTGACAACTACATGCTAACCATACGGCCATCCAACCCCTCCCCCCGTTTATATAAACAAATTACTTTTGACAGTGTACTCATGGCTGATTTTATTCAACAACATTTTTCTTTCTGAATAAATCATTTACAAAATATTTAGAATAACTCCATTGACTTGTCTGTTATCTGATTTTGTGAATCGTTTGTTGTGAGCAAGACGCAGGGTGATGGTATTCGATGTAAATAGGATACAATTACTACATGTAACATCAAATACCAGATTATTGATTCTCCTGGTAGAAATCTTGTGAATATTCATGACTGTCGTTAAAGATGTTGGTGTCCTAGAAACTGATGATTATCATCTTGATATCATATAATCATCTTCCCTCATTTCAAAATCACGACAAAACAAAACAAACCAGGTCCATCCGTCCTTCTTATTTCTTTTTTTTTAGAGTTTGAGGGTTAAGATTGAATACAGAGATAGAAAGAGAGATGTGAGGTTTAACGTCCACTCAACAGTCATAGGTCATTTCGGCATTAACATATGGTTTAATTTCATATAAAAAATTCAGTTGTTCATACGTGCTAACCATTCGGCCATCCAAACCCCATTAAACCATTAGGCCAGTCCTTTAATGCTACAGACATAAAACAAAATGAAAGGGGATTTAACATATAAACCACATTTCAAGAAAATTGAAGGGAGTACAGTTTTACTTTTTCTTTCTTTAGAGTGATTTGACATGGACTGAATGACATCTTACTTTCATTCAATCTCGCAAATAATCTGAAATAAATCTGTTTGATATTTTAGAGTTGGTATACTTGATATTTGTATATAAATTGTTTGTGATATATCCATGTGATTGTTTGTGATATATCCATGTGATTGTTTGTGATATATCCATGTGATTGTTTGTGATATATTCATGTAACAATCTGATTAATACACAGATCCAATTTCGTTTCGTTTTTTATAGTTCAAAATTTCGTTTTACTTGTCTTTACTACTCTTGGATCTGAAGGACTTGTTATTTAACTCGTGTTCTGCCTGAAATGAGGGGTCAGCCAATCAAATGGTCTGTCGAATCGACCGTTTGACCTTTTCATGCGTGGAACTGTGGGACCAGAGAATGACGTCTATACTAATACCAGCGGACAGAAATGAAAACAAAACAAAAGTGCTTGATACCTGAAGTCATAGAACGTGAGCTCCCACTAAAACTTGTTAGATCTACATGAGTGTAGGCCATCGAAAGTATAAAAAACGGAACGAAATATAGATCTATATTTTAATTAGATTGATTCATGTAATAATTTGATATATTCATATAGAGTTTGTTGATGGTTCATCTAGAAAGAGTAGTCTCCCTTGAACAGTAAACTCACAGTATGGCTAATGTATCCGATGAGACCGTCAATAATATTGAAACCATACAAGGGAGACAATTCTTGATAATATACCACTCTCCATTACCATGCTTGCTCTAAAGTTGGTATGATCAAAGATATTATGAAATACATAAATTGAAAGTAACATGTTTGTCAATATTTAACAAACTGCTGCACATATAACGGGTACAAAGACAAGGAGAAGTACTTAAATGTCTGGTGACTAAGTCGTTAAGTAGCTGACTCGCTGGCCTGGAGGTCAGGTGTTTGATGCCTGCATTGGATGAGAAAGTTCATCAGGATTTTCTGAAGTGGTTTAGCTCGTCTGACAAGGGCAGCTGTCTAGTCCTTCGGTTGGTACTAATAATTGGGTTCCTATGTATACCAGGGCCCTGTTTCTCGAAATCATAACCAAAGATAAAATCCAAATATTAGTAGATATTTCAATTTTGATTGGCTAAGCACTAAAATAAATCTAATGTTTTCCAATCAAATTACTAAAATTTTGTTGTTATCTTAGTCAAAATTTTGTGAAGCAGGCCCCATGTGTTTTCAACTAAACGTGTCAATTAGCTTTGGGTCTGTTCCTACACGAAACGAAACGTTTGTATGACAAATATATATGTATGTGTTGAACTGCAATGTAATCTCTTTACGTCAATAATTGAGAATATTTGCTTGGAGCACATGTTATTATATTACCCAACGACTCTCTCTCTTCATGTATTCATACACCCTCCACTCTCTTAATATTTACACAAGTTGAAGTGACAACTCAAGGGTATAAAAAAAACCCTAGGGAATATCTTTTAACTTCTTTGTCCAGTGAAACTATTTTGAGATAAATGCCTGCAACATGATTTGGTTTAAATTTGTATCGTGTAAACTCAGCTGAATAAAATTATTCTTGAATAGTAATATGTATACGTAGGGCATTGTAACTACATGAACACTGGGCATTTCTTATATAACCAACAACCCACATCTCTTATGTAACCAACCACCCACATTTCTTATATAACTAACCACCCACGTATAACCAACCACCCACACCACCATCTGGTATCGAGAGAGAAGAAACATGATAGTTTAAATCTGACCCAAGAGATTATCTAAATATAGTCAGTGTGTTGATTATGTTTTAATTTTTAAATTAAAGTTCCAATTTCACTTTTTCTAAGAAAGTCAAAATATAATTATTTCTATGTTTTTTGCTCAAAAGGTTGTCAACTCACTATTATACGATCATGGACAAAATTTTGGGGGGGTTAGAAAGGGTGACACTGGTTGATTGAGGAAATAGTTACTCAATTACCTCCCTTGTTTTCCCATTCTTCTCCATGGACGGCCATCTTCAAACGTTTGAATTTGAAGTTGAAAATGATAGTTTTGCCAATTTCTCAACTGGCAATAGTGAATTATAGGATTAATAGGATTATTCTTTAACAAGGTAGGACTGTTTATAGGTTCAATCTATTTTGGGGCTTTATTTTAATAAATTTTAAAAATATAACTTAAAAAAATGCTATTGGAACTTTAAATGTTCAATCAATTAATAAAGTGTTGAATTACATTATTTGCATTTTTATTTGCTAAAATATCAAATTTCTCACGCTTAATCCACACTAAAATGTACTCCCATTGATTAGTTAATTAAGAAAACAAATCAAAAAATCAATGCTAGATAACCTCCAGGCTTCAATTCAATCACATTAAAATCAGGCCGATTATTATGTATCTGGGGACATTTTAGCATGGTTTAATCGCAATCTGATTAAAATACAGATCTATATTTCGCTGTACTGGAAGGTCGCATCAGTGGTCCTACAAGTGGCTTTTGACCCTATGACATCAGACATTTGATTAACCAATCAGCGTTGACGTTACCCACAGTTCTGTGCATCAAACAGACCGTTTCATGGGCTAATCCCATACATCATCCAGAAAACGTCAATGATAACAACTCTTCCAGATCCTATGTGTAGGTGTAGTAACGACAAGAAATTGTGAATCATAAAATAAGATATGTGTTTTAATCCGACTGGGATTAATCTGTAAAAATAAAAATGGCTATCAAGTCTGTAATTAATGTATGTTTACTTACTGTCTGTCAGAGTTTGTGGTGATGGACATCTCTGTGGCAGGGTTGGAGACGTTGATAATCCAGACTTTCGACCATAATTTCGACTAAAAATTTGAAAAAATATGGCGTCAAATTTACAGACATATTCAATTTTATCTCAATAATATTCACTCGTCTCTGTTTATTCAACAGAAATTTAACAGTGAAAAGGCGGTCATAAAACATTTCATAAAGTCTAGCCAGTCGTTATCTTTATTACTAGACAGAGAGAGAAATGGGTTTAACGTCCACTTGACACAAACTAGGTCACTTCAGGACTAACATACCGTTTAATTTTATTTTAATAATTCGCTTACGCGTAGGGGTCTTTAGCAGTGGGAGGAAACGGAGGACCTGGAGAAAACCAACGAGGTTGGACAGGTGACCCTACTCCTTATCATGTACAATCGTGCTAACCATTCACCCATCCAACCCCCACATCTTTATTATTAAGCGAAAATTAAAACCACCCCAGTTGACTTGCTGACAGACTTTATGATCTTAAACCATTCAGCCACCCAAATAATAAATCAAGAGGTCCACGATCCAACGCAATCGTCATCATTTTTCAAACATTCTTATATAAGTAAACCTAAGTGATTGACAGAAGGGATGTAATATACTATGTATTCTAAGGTATCTGAAATCTGGCCCCATGTTCCCAGACTTAGTTAGAATTTACTCAACTTTCAATCACTGTTTAGGAGAAACATCTTTGATCCAGAATCACAAAACTTTGATACATTAGAACAAAATTACTATAAAGGGCTATATTTTAGTTAAAATAAGGAGAATAATTTTGAGTAAATTGTTAACTTCAGTCTGAGAATGTTTTGTGAACTCAGTGGATGAGTAAGTTAATACACCCAACAACCGAAACAATAATAAAACAAGATACCGTATTGCACGCACGCACATCTGTCAGTAACAACACATGGAATAAAGTACCAAGTACAAATATACAGTACATGTATGCTATATAACTCCAATCACAGAGAGAGAGTTTCACATGCAATCAACACAAATTAGGTCATTTTGAGACTAACACGTGAAAGAGTTTAACATGCACTCAACAAACATTAGGGCAATTTATGACTAACATGTGAATTTAAGGTCAATAATTCATATGCACAGAGGGGTATTTATATAATTAGCAGTGAGAAGAAACCAGAGATTTGATAGATGACCCTATTCCTTGTCATAAACAAGCTTCTGCTCGGAACTTTGCAACTCAAAGACAGATCTTATGCTCTAAAGCATGTGCATTAATCCACTTGATCTCCCAACCCTCTAAATTCGCTCAGGGGTAATGAATCTAAGATATTTTGATATCCCAGTATGACAATTTATGATTCTCTATCACAAGACACCTACTGTAGACATCAGCCATAATCGTATTATAGAATATGGCAGACGAACTGAATCCTTTCAACAACCTATACCAAATTCCAAATTGTAAAGTAGCGTGAAAGAAAATAACAAGAAATTCTTGGAATTGATCTCATATGTTAGCCCATTCGAGAGGCAGTCAATAGATCTACCCAAAATACAGTTTATTTTGATATTTCAACTTGTGTTGGAGTTGGAGACTTAACTTACAGACAATTTTATTTAACCTCAAGAAAATGAAGGCCATGTATGGAGATACCCACATATTCACCCTCTTTAGCCCCTCAATTAACATCTGGCTGTTACTGCAAGTTCCCTTGGAGACAAGCGTCTGCGGTATCAACCTTGTAGAAGCAGACGTAGAGAATCTTCATAACCTTGACTATATACATGTACAAATGTATATATATGATTACGACGGCACCCACAATATAGAAATCTATTTTTAGTAATAACAAATATTACGCAAACCATTATAATATATTAGAGCATTACGAGACTTACCTTCCCTTACGGTGGACTGTTAAATCTTTCTGTAACGAAAAAATAAAAGTTCCCATTAGAGTATTGCGAATTTGGTTAATCTTTCTATAATTCTGAGATCATTTCTGCTTCTTGTCAGTGAAGGGAGACAACTCTTATTTGTTTTTAGTCTGTTTTCACCAGCATGCGGTAATTGGTCAAGTGCCAAACTCCATGTGTGTTTACAAGAACATTCTTGTTTCTCGTCACGAGTGGTGGGCAATATTACCAATATCACGCTGACCTTTTTTTATTATTATTATTCAAGTCCTGAGAGAACCAAACAAATTTATTTTCTTTAATATGAAATTTGCGCACTGCAGGCGTATTTCTAAGATTAAATTCCCCAAACCTCTGGACAGCTAAATCCATGGGTGACTAAAAATGATAACATCTTTAAGTCATATTGAATTAATGAAATGATTTTCCCATCAGTCACCCTGTTAAATTTATCTTGGTTTTTTTAAATCCAAAAGAAAATTAAATTACACATAAAATGTTCACCAATTAATAAAGGTTTAATACATGTATGCAGGGGCCTGTTTCACAAAATTTTAATTTAACTCGGTCCAGATCAATAAGTTAATTGATTATTGATGTACAATGATTATTTTTGAACAGTGATTGGGCAATTATATGCTTGAAATTGGACAGTCGTAATCAAAAAAAACACCAATCAGCTACATGTATAAACTTGACAAAAGTACAAACAAATTAGATGATTTTAAACGATTTTTACAAATTTTTGAACATTGGTCGGGTTACCAAAATAAAACAATTGGTTTCAAATTGGACACAAATACAAACAAATTAAATGACTTTTGGTGATTTTAAACAATATTTTTATTTACAAAGATTTGATATTTAATGAATATGAAAGAAGAGAGAGAGAGAGAGAAATGGGGTTTAACATCCACTCGACACAACCTAGGTCATTTCGGGACTAACATATGGTTCAATTTTATTTCAATAGTTCGCTTGCGCGTAGGGGTCTTTAGCAGTGGGAGGAAAGCGGAGTCCCCGGAGGTTGAAAATATGAAAGAAATTAAAGTTTCCGTGCTAGTGAGCTTATTGCCATCTTATTATAAGCCGAGTCAGCAGGTTACAGAGCTAGTGAGTTTATATTGCCATCTTTATAAGCCTAGTCAGACCAGAAGAAAAAGATATTTTCCTACTCTAATTGAATCTGATTTAGAAATTAAACCAATTAGTAAGCACACGTGTATAACACTTATCTGGTATTCAATTTGTCATCTATATCTGGAGATCTAATGAGCTGATTTATTAATTAACGAAGACAGACAGATTTATTCTTCTGAACAGAATTGATAATATCCATATTATAGACATCAAAAGGTTCTGTATTTATCGTGGGTGAATATGAAATGAAATGAAGTTGAACGTCTTACTGTTCTGCTCTGACTGGGCCACTAAAATAGGGTTTAACATCCTACTGTTCTGCCTCGACTGGGCCACTAAAATAGGGTTTAACATCCTACTCTTCTGCCTCGACTGGGCTACTAAAAAATGGGGTTTAACAACCTACTTTTCTGCATTTGCTAATGAAATTGGGTTTAACGTCCTACTTTTCTGACCCAATTGGGCCACTAAAAAATGGGGTTTAACGTCCTACTTTTCTGCATTTGCTAATGAAATTGGGTTTAACGTCATACTTTTCTGACCCAATTGGGCCACTAAAAAATGGGGTTTAACGTCCTACTGTTCTGCTCCAACTTGGCTAATGAAGACGGTTTATCTACAGTCTATATGTCGTATTGATTATGTAAGAAGATATTTATCCATTAATTAAATAGTATGTAAGTCGAGATGAGCTGATTGAATTAAACTTTTACGATCGATCAAACATAAGAACCTAATCCTGGTCTTCTAGACAAGGAACAGGAATGATAATAATTCACCAGATCCGTGCCTGTGTGTGCGAGATGAATTATTAATTTGTTTTGTACCCACTCATGAAAGGAAGTTGGAACTGTATGGGACGTCTGCTACTCTACTAATCAACACTTGACTACCCGTTAAATCATTAATCGACACCTAATCAAATCTGAGCACACCTCGTTAGAGGCATACAGGGTCAAATGGTCACGAGAAAATACATGCTTGTGTTAAGAGCGATTATTTAGCCCAGAGAAATCTAGAATTTATTGTTAACAAGGAAGCAAGGACTAATAGATTCTGTGGTTAAAGACGTATTATGCAGGACATTTTTTCGGGCCTTAAATGTCATATAAAAGATAAGTACAGTCTGACCGCACCTCCTCACGTAATCTTTAACAATAACGGCCATTGATTATATAGGTAATCTCGTTATCACGCAATATATTCAATTATTTATCTTCTAGCTAGACAATTACATTTATAAGATATATATTTTCTTCAAGAACACGCAAATAAACGCTAAAATTTCAAACAAAAGTAGAAACATCGTTCATAGCAAAAATGGGGTTTATTGTCCACTCGACATATACTAGGTAATTTTCGACAAATTTTACAAATTTGATATTGTATGAATGTGTGAGAGAGAGAGAGACAGAGGGAGAGAGAGAGGGGTATAGAGAGAGAGAGAGACAGAGACAAAGAGATGGGGTTTAACTGTTCAATTTTATTTCAATAATTCATATAAAGCATCAGTATTCTAATCTAATGTTTAATATGTATAGAAAGTGGTTAGAAATTATACAGTTGTCATTATTAAGCAGAATACACAAACCTGGGCCTTGATTCACGAAATTTTAACTAAGGTAAAATCCAAATTTTATTAATTTGATTGGATAATATTATATTGATTTTAGTGCTTAGCCAATCAAAACTGAAGTATCTACTAAAATTTGGATTTTATGTTTAGTTAAGATTTCGTGAATCAGGGGCCTGGACAATAGTGGTGTATATCATTTAAATTTAATAGTCACAGTTTAAACACCTTAGTGACAAAACACCTACTAAATGACTACTGATGAAATGATGATGAAATGGAATTTAAAATCCTACTGCCCGATTACTAACAATTTTAACTAATACACATTACATAAACCAACGAAATCAATCTATTATAACACCTACTTAATGACTACTGTCTAATTACTAACAATTTTAACTAATCCACATTATGTATGTCAACTGACGACTTTGATCTATTAGTGTTGTATGTTTTTATTTTATGAGAAATTTGTTCCTTAGTCAACAAAGATATTAACGTTACAATGTAGGCTGTTAGCTAACAATGTCAAAACTTCAAACTTTCATAACTTCACTCAGAATAAAGTAATTTGACTGAAGTTTTCAACATATTAATTTTTCTCTATCTTTTAACATTATAATGTAGCTAACCATCATCAAAGAAGATTTAAGCTACCTATAATGTATAATTAATCAAGTCATTACTTCATTTCTCATATCTAAATTAAAGGTATTTTACACATTTTCTACAGGTAATCAGATTATGGCACTTGTCTGACATCAAGAAGGAAAGAAACAGGTGCTAAACCTGGCTGTTGTTGTAGATAAGTTATCAGTTGAACACCCCCTCATATCGTCAAGGTTACTGTTATAAACATGTGTACTTTATAATCAACATGTGGGAGAGAGAGAGAGGGGGATTAATATCCAGACACAAACTAGGTCATTTCAGGACTAACATGTTCAATTTTATTTTGATAATTCGCTTGCTTGTAGGGGTCTTTAGCATAGGATTGACAAGCTATCATACTCTTTGTCATGTACGACACCAGTTGACTCAATGATAGACCTTATGATAAAACGCACACGAGCTAACAATTCGGCCACCCCCACCCCCACACTTGTACTAAAGACACGTCTTTCATATAAGCTGATCTCTTATAAATTAAGTAATTATGTCTTATATTTCAATATATAGTTTAATTCGAAATAAATACCCTATTAATATTTACATAGGAATATGCATGTATCTGTAAGTAGTTACATTATCAAATACAATTCTGAATATATTTAAACGTGTGTTATGCAAGAATAAAATCTGCCTATTACAGGTCTTTCTTTAGGCCTGAAATGTTATCTAAATTATTAACTAGACATTATTTAACTTATCCAGATCATAATAAACTCTAGATGTCACGGCTAGCCTTCGATGTTGGCTGGATTAGATTTAATTGAAAAAGTGGATAATCGAGACTATGCTGTTTATATTAATGATTTTAGTAATGATGACCGAGGCTAGAGGAAAATTTCATGCGCTTCGTTCTCGGCTCATAGTGGATCAATTTGATTGAAATTTTCAGCAAATTACCTTTACACTATGTAGTTTTTAACTATTATAGTCAGGGTTCTTACTTCATTTTGAAATGAACCGGCCACGGGTCGCCCTAACAGATAGTCGTCTTTATGCATATTCTATTCACGACCATAATTGCATATCGTATTAGGAATAATATTACCTTAAACCCTGAATATAAATCCTTAATAAACAAAACCTTTGTTTTAATAGCATACTTGTATTCATAAGTCGATATATTCACACTTTTACAGTCAAATTTCAGTACTTTGCAAAATGCATATTCCTAGTCCTACTTTTGCTTTCATTGTTTCGTCCAACCAAACGGAAGTTATAATTTAATAATAAAAAAAAAATACGAGTAAATACAAATATGGTTTTTAAAACTATTTTTATTCTTAATCACTGGTAAATATATAAAAACAACAAAATATATAAGCACATATCAATAGTATAACAAGTTAACAACGTAGCACAAATTTATTTCCGTGTATAGTCGGAAAGATGCCGATCACGTGACCAATTGTCTCGATTCAGATTAATTTATTTTTAGTCTCACCTGCATACAGTCGCCGGGATCTAATGCCTTTCCACTTTAGTAAACAAATATGTGGATCGAAGGAAGATAATAGAGGGGGGCCTTTTAAACTTATCCGCATCGGCCATTATATCTGTTTCCGAGTTGTCTTCCAACATTTTCAACAATGCTGGTAATGTTTTTACTAGTTACTTTGGTTGACCTATATTGGACGTGGGAGGATCTGCAGCTTTTGGAATTTCCAATGACGACGTGCATGCTTGAAGTTCAAGGTCAGCGCCGCCATCACTATCTTCGGCTTACGTTTTCTATTGTCATTCTGCGAGGTGTTCAAGTACTTCAACATTGTGTTAGATATAAATGATTGAACCGACATTGGATTATATACATTCTTTTACTTGGCATGATTAACTCAACTAAATTGTTTATTTAGGAAACAAGCCGATTAAAGCTGAAGGTAATCAGATTGTATTGACGGACTCTGTGATGGGTTTCTTAATCGACGAGTAATAATTAACTCTTTGTAATCGGCCGAAAGTTGATTGATTAATGATACCATAGTGGCCGATTCATTGTTTTATCAATCGGCTAGATTAAAGATCAATCGGCTAAAGCCGACAAAAAACAGCCAAATAAGATCCGTGATTATAGTGAAAACTACAAACTCTTTATCTTATGTTCCATAATGTATCTTTCATCATGGTATGGTGGTCAATGTAAAACGTTGTTTACTGGGATATTTTCTCAAACCATCCTCATTAATTTTAAGGGCTGCTATTTTGGGATTTAACCCTATATTTATATTACAACATCATTGTTATCAATTTGAAGGACAGCTATTTCCAATTTAACCTTTTCAATATTAATAAATCATCATTATTCATAATTCAAGCATGGCTATTTCTGAATTTAACCTTCTACTGGATGTCATTTCTATAACTTGTTAGCTGGATTTTATTTCAAGCATGTAAAGTTTACCAGGGCTCGAAACGAAAGGCGCGCGAAAGCGCTCGCGCACCTACCACGCACCTAAAGTGAAACCCAGGTACATATTTTTAAACGCACCCGGATTTTATAAACAACGCTCCTCCAACCGAAGACTAACTCACGGTTCTCTTTTTAAAATATCACCCGACCTTTTAAATGAATTAACGTGAACGCTTTTGCTTTTAATAAAATTCTCGTAAAAATAATCTATTTTAAGTATTTTTATTTAACTGTCTCAAGCAAGGCTCGACATGCCGTCGGCCTCGGCGGCAATGGCCTCTGAATTTTAGAATTTTTGTCCGCAGATTCGTGGAAGATTTTCAACTATCAACGGCCATCTATGGTCACAGATTTGTGTTGGGTATCAATAGTTATTTTTACTATCGATAATCGGCATTGAAATGTCGATTGATAGTATCGAAACAATCTTATTTTCACGGTCGTAACCAAGAATGGGTTACGTATTTAAAAGTCAAAACCATACTATGTTGCGATAGATGTTTTTTGTTTGTCTAATTAATAATAAAACGTTTCATATTACGTATAAATTAAACATAATTTTTAAAAAATGTAGCCTTAGTTGTGAATGACGAAATACCGTTGATAGGCCGATGTATGTGGAGGAACCAAAATAAAATGAGCACGAGTCGATTCAAAACATTGCGTACGTGCGAGCGACCAATACCAACATGGCGGACAATTCGTTGTCAATTCGCGTGCAAAAATTAAAGAAAATTTATTAGCCTAAATAACTTGTTATCACGAATTCGTAAATTGTTTATTATTATTAAAATAATGTAGCCTTGATTCCGAATAAAAGATACAAACGTTTTTGTCTTCTATCAGTCATTTATAATGAGCAGACGAATTCTGAAAGTTTAGGGGGAAAACTCCGGGTTATTTACACATCTGGGTATATCCAATTTAGTGAATTCCATGATATGGCGATTATTGCTTCTAATGAAAGTATTGTTTAAATGAGGGCGAATTTATTTCAACATCGTTTGAGGGAAAAATGGCTACATTGAGATTGAGACTTTGAAGTAAATATAAAGTGACCGATGTAGGCTATTGTATTATTATACGAAGGATTAAGTCACAGAAAACACTGAGTCGAATCCTCTACGCACGCACGAAGAACGCATTTATATATGTTTGTAAAGGTAATAAATATATTGAACGGGTTGTGATCGTCAGGCCTATAACAACCGTTTGACTGAGAAAAAAAGATGTAAAATAAACAGATTTATCACATAATATTACATATTTGGGCACTTAATATAAGCAAAATCTGCTTTTGAAAAACACTCTCCTAGAATATCTGAGGTGCGGGTTTTAGGAGAGCGATTTTCTAAATTTGTAATTTTAGGTGCAGCTTTTAGAGCTCTCCATGATTTTATTCCTTTCAAGCCCTGGTAAAGATCACGTTTTTATACAACCAACAGCTTAAAACAATGGATTAACATAACCAAGCTTCCATTGGCAGATGGTTTGAATTTTTGAAAATATTTAGTTCTGAAGTGACGAATTTATGAGTAATATCCACCATGATGAAATTGTACAAACAGGTCATTTAAATTACCGGTACCAATGCACCTTTTGCACTTTTCATTAAAATATGAAATTTCGCATAACTTAATCCATGTACACAAATTGATTATTTAATCAAATTCCGAAAGTCAAGGGATTTTTTACGTGCACCTAATGTGTACAAAAGACCTTAGTTTTTGTCTCATCCAAACAACTAGACAGCTGTCCTTGTCCGGCCCATTAAATAATGCATCGATTGGGATTCAGTTGGATTTGAAACAGGCTGCTACTAATAACTATTCATAAACAACAAATTGACAGCTAGCTTTTTACACAGTAAATCTGCCAAGATCAATAAAATTTCAATTGAACGTATGTTTGTAAACACTGGGAGTCTTGGAACCGTAATTTGACGAATATTCCTTTAAAATTTATCTTTCACAAGATTCTAGTTTTAAAATGATTACTATAGTGCATCGGGACTTAAACTCTGTTACAATGCCGTCTGTTAAAGCTATTAAAATATTTACATGTACATGTATCTAGGGTAAATTGTCTGGAATTGTTTAGAATTATTAAGAGCAGATTTGTAGGAAGAAGAACTTCCATGTACTCAGCCTTGGCAATGGTTTCAGGATAAATAAAATAACATTCATGACCTGACCCAACAACTAAATCACAACACATGCATCACTACAGGAACAGATAGAGAGATAAAGGGGTTTTAACGTCCACTCGACGCAAACTAGATCATTTCGGGACTAACATATGGTTTAATTTTATTTAAATAATTCTCTTGCACGTAGGGGTTTTTATCAGTGGGAAGAAACCGGAGGCCCAGAGAAAACCCATGAGGTTGGACAGGTGACCACTAAAGAATGGATTAAAAATTAATGAAATTTGATTCAACATTGCTCCAGTGACATGGCTAATGAATACGGGTGTACATGTACACTATACAATGTGTTGTGGTGTGGGAAATATTGCCCAGGCAGCAACTTTCAAAGGTACATAGAACCTTGTTGTTGGTACATGTGCCATCAAATGACAAAGTACTGTTCTTGCAAGAGCCTGCATCAGCCTAGAGAGAGAGAGAGAGAGAGGGAGAGAGGGAGAGGGAGGGAGAGGGAGGGAGAGAGAGAGAGTTTGATGTCCACTCGAGACACCAACTAGGTCATTTTGGTACTAACAAGGTTATTTCAATAATTCGCTGGCATGTAGGGGTCTTTAGCAGTGGGAGGAGCTACTTGTCATGTATAACCAAGGAATCGAAACTATGCCAGTTGACTCAATGACAGATATAAGTTTATAACTATAACCATTTGGTCGTCAAATCCCCCTCCCCTACAAGAGTCAACCGCGCCAGAAAATCCAGCAGAACCTGGTTCAACCCAAAGAGACCTTCTGGTTAGTAGCCCTGTCCCTTATTAAACCACTGCAGCTCCCGTAGCAATAACAGTTTTAATGGCATGCAGTTGATACTCAATGCTTTAATAAACTGTTTCACCATATCAGATAGCTTTTTTTTATTCCATGACAATTATTTTGCTCATGTCAGATCATTCTTCTTCACGGAGATCAAATTCTATTGCTGTAATAGCCGTGCACTGGGAATAGAAACAACACAAGATTTGTACATTAGACATCCGTGACATTAGATTAACATGAAAACAGGAATGGAAATACTTGATTGATAAATGATGGAGAGAAAACGCAAACATTATTCTTTGTACAGCAATTGTGTTAAACAGTATTTAAAGACACATTCCCTCAAACATTATTCTGTATAAAAATTAGGGAGAGAGAGAGAAATGGGCTTTAATGTCCATACGACACAAACTAGGGATTAGCACATGGTTTAATTTTATCTTTTGAATAATTTGCTTGCGTATAGGGGTTTCTAGCAGTTGGAGGAAACCTGAGGACCCAGAGAAAACCAACAAGGTTGGACGGGCTACCCTTCTCCTTGTCACGTACAAGGCTAATCAGATATACTGTATGGAACTGTATTTCAAGATACGTGCTATCAAATACAGTTAGTTTCTTTATTATAATACATTGAACTGTATTTAAAGAAACACCCTGTTATTTAGTTTGGTCCTTATAATACATTAAAATATAATTTGTTTGAATGTTAGTTGAAGACACGCTCCCTTATATATATTAATCGTTCAGACGTTATTTAAAGACATACTCCTTTAAATATCATTAGTCAGGACGTTATTTGAAGACAGGCTCCCTCAAATATAATTCGTTTGGACGTTAGTTGAAGACACGCTCCCTTAAATATAATTCAGTTCGACGTTATTTAAAGACACACTCCCTCAAATATCATTAGTTAGAACATTATTTAAAGACACGCTCTATAAAATATAATTTGTTTGGACAGCCAGTTCTTTATCTAAATCTTCTGGCCAATCTGATTAAAACACAGAACCTATTTCGTTTCGTTTTTTATAGTTCAATATTTAGTTTTACTTGTCTTTACTACACTAGGATCTAGTAAAAATTTTACATAACAGGTCTTAGTTGATGTGAGGAATTAGCCAATGAAACGATCTGTTACAGCGAGTGCTTGGCGTGCCCTTCATGGAACTGTCGGTCAACCCTTAGAAACGTCAACCGCTCAGATCTTAGTGAAGACCTGTAGGCCATGAAAAGTATAAATATAAACGAAATATATAGAGGATATTTGTCGTTTTAGAGTGAATAACATATTTTATTTCATCGAGAAGCAACAAAACTTATATTTTCACGAATGCATAGCATGAGTGAAAATATAAACGTTTTCTTGCTTAGAGATGAAATAAAATATGTTATTCACGACAAAACGACAAATGTTCTATTTATTTTATGATTTTACAATCATTTTAGGTAAAACAACATGGACTACTTTGTCCGCCAGTGGAATAACACTTTCATTTCATTGATAAAACGCGGTATTCCACTACTGATCATAAAATAAAGATGTGTATTTTAATCAGATTTTTATCTGGTCGATCGTCCTTGAATCGTAGAGTTTTGTAAAATGATATCTATGTCGATTATTGATGATGTTTGTACAGTTTCCATAGTTACAAATTTTTTTTAAAAAAACAAAAAAGAAAATGCGTTTGGGATATAAAAATCTTGTTAATTTTATGTTTATCATTGTATTTGTAACAATAGATGACATTTTCAACAGGTAATGATGAATGGAACAAAACAGACAACTTACTAATTAAATTCTGCCATCGCAAACTTAACACATTTAGAGACAGACACGTCAATACACAGCTCAACTGAATTAAATTTCCGACGACAAAAGAACAATACTACTCGAAAAGTATCGTGTAATTCTATTAGTAACACTAACAATTGGCTTAAATAAAGTGGAAGTTTAACTTTTCGCAATCAATATCGACCTTAATTTCTAGTACATTCTTCCCGCCATCCAGAAGAACAGTTCTAGATGAGAGGCGCTATACAAATTCATCATTATTATTGCATGTGAACATGAGTTGGGTTATATGTGCAACTGTCTGGGATTACCCAGAATTCTCCTTTTCAACCTACGCCTCAGTCCCTTATTCACCTAGTCTGTGTCGAGAAGGCGTTAAATCCCATTTCTCGCTCTGTGTATTTAATTTGTGTACAATTAGTCATATAATGATGATATAATATTATTCTATATATTGTTCATAAATTACATATTACAGGAAATTACTTATCGATTTTTATATCATCATAGCCTGGTTTCAGATTTATTTAATATCAATTTTAAGCTTTAAATTAACTTAATATCATCCAGTCTTCGACAATGAAAACACAAATTATGTGTCAATTCAAATCAACATTGATGTTGTGATGGGCTTTTGATATCCAATTTTTAAGACAAACTAAACATTTTACCATTGTGTACTAGAATGTATTTAACAGCGCCAATTTGTAACAAGAGCTCGGAGAATGGGGATAGACATATCCCACAAGTCATGTTAAACTGTGACGTCATATTCTTATCTGAAGAGCATGCGCAATAAATACTATCCGTCTAGATTGAAATTACTAGTAGATAGAGATTGCCATTTGCTGATTACACTACTTTGCCTAACTATTTTGCCTATAACGTTTTTTTAGGACTTTGAATTTTGCCTAATGGTTTGGATTGGTCGTACTTGGTTTTATTTTATTTTTATTGAGACCTCTCGCATATTTTGCCGAACATAACTGACTTATTTGCATCCATTTCCAGGTTCCAAATATTAGCCATTTTGGTTTTTTAACTGTAATTTCATATCTTATTCTTTCAATAAATGTTATTGAATGTATAATTTTTAGGCCTTTATATTTAAACTGTAATCTATGGCTTTTATGTTTAAACTGTAATTTATGGCCTTTCTTTTTGAAACTGACATTTCTGGAACTTGTTTCGTCTAGACTTTCTTTTTGAAACAATAACTTTGAACTTTGTACTAGAGTCCTTATTGAGTTTATTGCTGGCCATAAATCATGAAAGACTGGTTAATATGAAGGTCACAACAAGGCTTCGAACAAAACGGTCAATATAACAGACTGGTGGGGAATATATAACAAGGCTGATTGGTACTTTGTATAAAATAATCTCCACTTCACAAAACCATCGACGAAATGATTTGTCTTTTTAACAACCTGAATTAAAGGGCTCTGGTAGTTCAAGAAGAAGAAATAATTTTATTATTTAGCTCGGTCCGAGTAATTTGCGAGAAGATAAAATAGCCTGTATGTGAAACGTGACTTGATTGCGAAACTTTGCCGTATTCCTGTAAGCAGTAGACATTATCAATTGGTCTTAATTCCAGTCTAAATCTAAATAATTCAACCCCGTCGCCAGAAGCAAGCATGTCGATATTAATATTATTCTCGATAAATCTTCATTTACTTTTGTAAGAGACATTCTTGATTTTGTGACCACAGTTAATGCTGACACGATATATTATCAAATCGATGTATCACGATTACGCATACCTATAATTGTGAGACACTAAATCGATGCATCATAATTCTTTTTTATGTGTTTTTCTTTGTTTTGTCGCTTCAAATTAACAATGTCACTGATTATCCAAAGGTACACAAACAGTCTTAAATTGTTTTGGTCCTTATTTTAATCCATATCAATATCAGGATATAAAACTAAAAATATCATTTATTCATTTATCCTGTTGTTTTCTTGGTAAATATTGACCTGGTTATGAATCGTGATACTAATTGTATCGTTGCACCCAAATTGCATTACGTGTCATATCTTGACTACTAATCACAGACAACTGTTTTAAAATATTTTTCCTCCTTTAAGACTTAATGTGAGCAATAATATTTCGGCAGATAAAATCATAGATGACATTTAGCAGACGACCATTCTCAAGACCGGTCGCATCATTGTTTTATTGTCAGTTTGTTTCAAAGGCCTAATTAATACTGTATAACGCAATGGACGCAGTCTCTTATGACTGACCCGTCCCGATCCATTCACTTGATTTGATATTTATTGTTGCAATGTCTGGGAGCTACGAATCCAAAATGGAAAACAATACGCTCAAATTAATCTAATGTAAAGGTCGATTTGAATTACGATTCACACGCTCAAATTAATCTGATGTATGAGTGGGGTCAAATCGGGTGATTTGAAATAAAAATATTACACTTGAATTACAATAATATTTAACGTCTGGAGCAAATGAATCAAATGCAAGAAAAAAGATTGTAGATGCGAGTTTCAAAACGAATCTAGACATCTTATCTTGTTCAAACTTTCGTTGTTTTGTTAGTTTAACGATTTATATTATGATCATTACATCACGAGCTATGAAGTGTCTCAATGAATCATCCGCTAGTGTTGAACACGACGATAAATTCACTTTCAACTACGTTTTCCATGATCAGACGGCAAGTGAAAAGAAATGAAGAAATAGTAGGAGTGTGAAATATTGAGTAACGCATCAATACCAAGTAATTACCTTTTCATATCTCAGACTGTGTAATAATTGAAAATTGTAGGTTTCGTAATGATAATATAGGGGAAAGACTTCAATAATATAACTTAAGGTACGAATATAAATAATATAGTTCAACATTCAGAGAGAGAATGAGAGAGAGAGGGGGGGGGGGGGAGAGGGAGAAGAGACAGAAGGGGTTTAAGTCATTTTGGGACTAACATACAGTTCAACTTTATTTCAATAATTCGTTCGCGTGGAGGGGTCTTTAGCAGTGGGAGTAAACCGCATGACTCGGAGAAAACCCACGCGGCTGGACAGATGACTCTATTCCTTGTCATGTACAACCACGGAATCGAAACCATGCCAGTTGACTCAATGACAGACCTCTGATACAGCGCGCACGTGTTAACATTTCGACCATTCAACCAAGGGAGAGAGAGAGAGAGAAATGGGGTTTAACGTCCACTCAACACAACTAGGTCATTTCGGGACTAACATATGGTTTAATTTTATTTCAATAATTCGCTTGCGCGTAGGGGTCTTTAGGAGTGGGAGGAAACCGGAGTGCCCGGAGGAAACCCACGAGGTTGAAAGGCACCCCTATCTCCATGCCACATACGCTCACACCAGGGCTCGAAACCACAGCCGCAAGCCAGAGGTGACCGGCCAGCTAGAGGTCGAAGCGCGGCACTCTAGACCACTAGGCCATCCCAACCGCCCCATTAAACCAAGGGAATTGGGGAAACACTTCATTATTATAACTCAACAAATGACTGGGCTAATCAAAAGGGTAATTTTGCTCGGACAAAAGCATTACCAGCTACTCTGCGGATTGAAATTGTATAGGTTTCTCTTACATCTTCTTCATTGAGCCCTGGCTCTGCTCAATATAATTCAAAGGCTGTGACAAATTAACTCCTTACTAAAACTTTTAGATAGGAAGACAATCCTTGGAAAAATACGTCAATGAAATCATCCCCTAGGAACACAATAAAAACAAGGGTACATGTACATGTAAGACCTGAAAGCATTGTTTCCAGACTGCTGTATGAATAAATATTCCTTAGTCAAATCAGACATTTTGTTTCATATTAAACGTGAAATATATAACTTACCAAAGTTGCTGTTAACGATGGTGCCGATTGTCCTAATATGGTATTCTTCATACGCAACAAATTAGTTGGTTCCAAACTTAATGCCCCAACATCTGTAAAGTAGTAAACAAAGCAGAGGTGAATTATAAAGCTAGCTGTGTCATTTGTATTTTTTTGAACATATATTTCAGGGCTAAATGCATGTTAAAATATACTTAAATTAATTACCAATAATTAAAATTCAATTAAGAAATTAATCCAAATTTCAAGTCAATAATCTGCTGGCCAAATTCCAAATACTGAAAATTTTGGATTGCTTACCTACTTAAATTCAACATAGCATTGTAGACAATGATTTGAATTGAACCATTCTGAAGTGTCAATACTGCCAGGGGCGGATCCAGGATTTTCACCAGGAGGGGGCGTGCTGCACCCACTTGGGAGTTCGAAGCGCGGAATCGTGATTTTGGAGTGGAAAAAATGGCCACAAGGACTAATTTCATACTAGTACTGTAAATTACGATTTCCAACCTAAACTATTTTTGTTCTCCTTTCTCGCGAGAATATATGGAGCTAAAAATTGTTCGGCAAGCTCAAAAAATAGAGGGGGCGTGCTCCGGGTGAGCCCCACTCTGGATCCGCGCCTGACTGCTGTTGGCAAGGGACTTGCCAATCTCGTCAGTATTAGCAACGTAATCAGGTGATGTGGAAAAGTAGGACATTTAAACCCTATTTTATTTCAAAGTACAGGCGGACTGCACCACACACAATTTACACAAAGATAGGTTGCCAGGCAACAAAATATACGCCCACAGGAGATACTACACATACATGTACATCAGGAGAAACGAAATGAAATAAAATGAGGTTTTATGGAACGTCAGCTCAGGAGAATCAAACCAACGCCAGTTGACTCAATGGCAGACCTCATGATACAGTGCACACGCGTGAACCATTCGGCGATCCATACCCCCTACAAGATAATACAACTTACTGCTGTGTCCCAGATGAGTGTTAGGAACGATGGGATTGGGTTGACCAGTCGGTGTTGATGGCATACTCTCACGTCGCCTCTGTTTAGCATCTTCCGATAATGTTCGCTGCAGACGGCGAAGACTGCTAGGTAATCCAAACGGCAAATCATTTGATTTCTTTAACAAGGGTGATGGCAGCGGAGATGGAGATAGGATAGGAACAAAATCAGACTGAAAAAATAAAAATATTCAACGTAAATACACACATCTTGAATATTCTTACAGGATTACATGTCATTTCGGTCCCGCGTCATTTCGGACTTTCGACATTTCGGACTCCAAAAAATATGGCCTCGACATTTCGTACTCGGGTATATGACATTTCGGACTCGGGAATAAGTTGGAATGAAAGGTTGAACACAACTGTCAAATCAATATAAAATTCGCCATGGCTATTCTTAATAGCCCAACAAAAAATAACTTACGGGTTAAATGATATAATTTAGCCTACCGCTCGCCAACAAAAAATAACTTACGGGTTAAATGATATAATTTAGCCTACCGCTCGCCATCAAGTAGGCCTTCGGCGTGGAGTCGTGCATCACGAACCTACACGACAAAATTTCCAATGTTGAGTGTTTACGAAAAGAACGTTTTACTTCTTTATACATGTATTACTGCACTGATGAATTTATTAGAAATAGGCCAATTTAAAACACGAAAGAAAATATTTATTAACATGAAACACGTGGTTAATATAAGGCTCCACCAAACGATAAAACATTAGTTGCACTTACGGTTCTTTGATAATCATCGTTTTCCCGTAAAAGTAATGTATTTGTTTAAATCCAATAATATGCTGATAAATTTATTGAAAACGACCTACACAAAAACAAAAATTTACACGACATGCACTCTTTTTACAAGTCTCTAGAAATTGTTAACGATAACCCAGTGAGCTGCACGTTGACATGCATTCCTTCCGCTTGGCAATACCAATCGATAAATTAGTGCGTACCTACAAAGCAAAGTGTTTCTGAGGAAAATATTAGAAATAGCAACGAGCAAAGCTGATTAACCGATAATCCCGATGTTATTGTAGTATGTGCAAAGAAAGCTTGCGGTTCTTTGGTGGATGATGAAAAACGTAAGTTGTCAATCATTGATAATGGCGGCCGTGTGTTGATTGCAATTATTCCGTTTCACCAAAGAAAAACATTAGCAGTGATCGATCAATCAAGCTCGTTTAATTTTTGACAAAAGAAAAAGAATGAAGTATTACTAAATATACACAAATTTTATTTTTCAACAATATTTTATTGCCAAGTTCAATACTCGCCGATGAAACAAAAGAGAACTAGCAGTGTTCATCGCGACATCAACAATCGCTGACACAAATTTTCTACATTAATTTAGTTATTAATCAGAGTCCGAAAAGTCACTTGACTGAGTCCGAAACGACGCCAAGTAAGTCTGAAAATGACGTGCTACCTCTTACATGTATGTGAACAATTCAGCTTTAACAAGTCTGTACCCCCTCACCACCCCACCGCTGAGTTCACTCAAAATTGTTTGCCTTATTTCAACTAAAACATAGCCCTTTTTAAAATTTGGTTGTTTTAATAAATCGAATACTCGAATAAGAAACTATGTGCAAAGTTTTGTGTTTCTGGATCAAAGATATTTCTCATAAACAGTGATTGAAAGTTGAGTCAATTCTTATAAACTTAAGTCTGAGAATGCTTTGTGAACTTGGGGCCCTGTCACAGACTTGAGTAATATTTTTTTGAAAATGACATGATCTATCGTACACATTAAATACAGTTGGTATTTGTAGATTAATTAAAACTGTATTTTTGTAAATTTCAGAACAAACCAGATAATTTGTTAAAAACCAACTTTCAAATATTTCACAACCCCTGGACCACCATGAGTATCAAATATAAGACTGTCAGATATATGATCAGTAATATCTAATATCACATCAGTCAGTAATATCTAATATCACATAAAGTCAGTAATATCTAATAAGTCAGTAATATCAAATATCACATCAGTCAGTAATATCTAATATCACATCAGTCAGTAATATCAAATAAGTCAGTAATATCAAATAAGTCAGTAATATCAAATATCACATCAGTCAGTAATATCAAATATCACATTAGTCAGTAATAACATATATCATATCACTCTCATATATGATCTGTAAATATTACATGACTGTCTTATATATCATCAGTAACTATCACATGACAAATATATTAGTAGTATCAAATCACTGATACAAGTAATATCCAGTCACTGTCATATGATTAGTAATATCCAGTCACTGTCATATGATTAGTAATATCCAGTCACTGTCATATGATTAGTAATATCAAATCACTTTCATATGATTAATTAGTAATATTAGTAATATCAAATCACTTTCATTTAGTAATATGGTGTGACAGTATTAGTTCTTAAATCGGGTTCTTAGATGACAACACTGGTGTATACTTCTAATAATGGTTTTATTCTGCTTCTTACAAATATGTACAAACATCGTGATGTAAACGACCGTAGAACTATCTATATGGAGGGAGTCATGACTTAATTAGCCTGGCTTATCACGAGTGTGCTAACTCCAGAAGCTCTCGTCTCGTCTCCGACTCCTAGACCTGACTATAGTACTCCTGAGGTACCTTAACTAGGCGCCCGCCTAGCATGGCCTCCTGGACCTGCCTAAAGATTCGTTTCTGTTCTGAGTTTATAAACGTATTCCAGACAAAGGAGCTCATTAGACATCTGTCTAATGTATCAAGCATCATATGAAGGTTTAACATTCAATATAGTTTATCAGATAAAGAAAGCTAGATAAGACATGCCAACAACAAATTATAGTTACGCAATGACATAAGGAATACTACCAAGATCTCCAGCCGGGTATTGATAGCGACAGGTTTATGTTACAATCACTAACACGTATTTTAATATGGCAGGACGCCTCTATGACATATGTCATTATGTTATAATGGATACATGTAGTATCAAATCACTTGCATATGATCAGTAATATCAAATCACTGTCATATGATTAGTAATATCGAACCATTTTCATCACGATATCAGTAATATCCAATCACTGTCGTGATTAGTAATATCCAATCACTGCCATATGGCTAGCAATATGACATCATTGTCAAATGGCTAGTAATATCACTTCATTGTCATATGGCTAGTAATATCACATCACTGTCATATGGCTAGTAATATCACTTCATTGTCATATAGCTAGTAATATTCAAACATTGTCATATGGCTAGCAATATCCAATCACTGTCATATGGCTAGCAATATGACATCATTGTCAAATGGCTAGTAATATCACTTCATTGTCATATGGCTAGTATTATCCAATCACTGCCATAAGGCTAGCAATATCACATCACTGTCATATAGCTAGTAATATTCAATCACTGCCATATGGCTAGCAATATCACATCATTGTTATATAGCTAGTAATATCACATCACTGTCATATAGCTAGTAATATTCAATCACTGCCATATGGCTAGCAATATCACATCATTGTCTTATGGCTAGTAATATTCAATCACTGCCGTATGGCTAGCAATATCACATCATTGTTATATGGCTAGTAATATTAGTATTACATCGAATAGGAGGTTTTAAACTTTCAACAAAGCAAAAAGTCGATATTGATAGTTAGGTGCCTAATTAGCGACAGAAGGAAATTCTACTGTTGACTAGATTGATTGACTCAAGCTGTGGACCTACAATTTTATACGCAGGAAGGAAAACATTTAACAAAGCAAATATACACTTTTATATTTAGCCTGATGAAAGAGGTTTATTGATGAGATCACAAAGGATTATTCCACGTCTTATTTCTAACAAAGATCAGAATATCAGCAGGTCAGCTGTTTTCTGGCTACCAACTCCCAAGTAACCACGTTTATAAAGAATAAGTTTTAATTGGCAAGTGTTCAGAGAGTGAAATAACATGTAAAAGTAATGATGTCTATTTGCATATTTCGCGAAATTATCAAATTTCTTACGGCTTAATCACAGTGGTTCTAGATTGATTACTTTATATTTAATTAAGAATTCAAAATCAAAATATTACATGGATTAATTAAAGATCTATCAATCAATTTTCACTAACATCCCAATTAGTGGTCGGCTTTTTACATACCGGTAACAAGGCAGCATAGATCTATAAAATTTCAATTCAACACAACTTTGTAAACACTAAACAGAATTGGACTGATATATAACAGACTCATCATCTATGTTTTTTATCGTACCGACTTTAGTAATGATGATCGAAGCTGGGCCTAGAATTCAAAAGCTGATACATGTATCTTGGTTCACAGTTGAGCAATTTGACGGAAATTTTCAGCATATTCTATCTACGTTATCTATTTTTTTTAACTATTATTATTATAGCGAGAACTGTCAGTTCTTTTTCTAATCCTCCCTTTAAATAGCGCATCAAAACTTTAAAATACAGTGATGAATCTGATAAAAACACAGATCTATATTTCGCCGCTAATCTCTCACATCATCCAGAACGCGGGTTATATAACAGCTCTTCCAGATCATAATGTAGTAAAGACAAGTTCAACACGATTTTGAACTTTAAATAACTATAAAGAAATAGGATGTGTGTTTTAATCCGATTGATACAGGAGTGATAAGTTAGTACGATCATCTTTAATCTTCTGCAATGATTCTTCTCAAGCACGTGTTGTGAACTGATGAAAAGGTTATAGAAAATTGATTATAGAAGATGTAAAGGAGAAGTTAATGGGTTATTATTTTTAAGATTGCCTTCTGGTTATTATGTAAGATAAGATTATATTTATATACACCAGATACCTTCTAGAAAACGTATTTAATCCGACCATACTAGTCTTTTTGCATTATATTTTAACAGGTATTTCTTTTTCTAACTTCATGCCGTTAAATGAAATGTTCACGTCAATTGATAATATGGAATACATTGAGATTTTCAAAGATTAACATCTGTCTGTACCATTACTCATCATAATCTCTTCTAAATAAGCAAAATGGCACAAAATAGAGCTTATAATCTACTGAGAGCATAAAGGAAATAACTGCTACAATGACATAATTTCTAAAGTGACATCAATGCTAATTGTCATCATTTCGACAAAGGCATAATTTTTTCCATTCCTAGCACAATGACATTGTTATCAATGCTACGATGGCATCATTTCTACAATGACATCATTTCTACTAGTACAATATCCCCATTGGTACAATCACATCATTGCTATCATGACATCATTGCTACAATGACGTCATTGCTATATAATAATGCCATTTCTACAATGACATCATTGCTACAATGACATCATTTCTGCAATAACATCATTTCTCCAATGACATCATATATTTTTATTATCAATCATGAAATGCATGAAACAATTTTAATGCAATAATGGATTTTCGACATGTATGTTATTGGAAACTATTCTGAACATAAAAACTTACACATGCTGATGAACGAGAAGCAGACGGCGCTTCTCCATCTGAGTCCGTGTCCGTGAATGATGTAATCCGTACTCGGAGCATGCACCCTCGTCTTCGCACAATAACTGGAACATCTTCTTCATAAACCATTGATTCATTATGTTGAAGTTCAAAAGTCTTGCGCTTCGACTTGGCTTCTGATAATTTGGCTTCTGATTTTTCAGCCATTTTGATTTTAATGCTAATCTAGTTGTTTAACTTCACGCATGAAATATTTCATGATGTCAATTTGATGTCAACATTGAAACTTATTCAAACAGAAACTGTTGGACGTGCCAATCAATCAATCACAAAAATCAATAGAAATCATTTTCACTTTCTGCCAGTATGAATAAAATTCATCCATTTCACATTACCAGGTCAATTTACCGGTTTTATCAGTGGTTAACCTTGAGCTTGTCACATTTTCTTTACCTCCATATGTTCGGCAAACAAAGATAACGTATCTTCTCCCTGATAAATTCTTTTTTCTTGCATGTCATTCAATCATATCATAATTTGATCTAGTAATACACATATTGCTCGACGTCACTACCCGTAGATCTTCATTAAGACTATTCTCAATTTATTTCAATAATAAATGACGCTTCCTGTAACAGCATCGAAAATAATCGCTTAATCTTTTCAATATATTTTAATAATAAATGACATTATTGAAAAAGCACATACACGTACAACAGAATTATGCCCAGTTATCGACTTGAATCTAGTTCAATTTATTTTAATAATAAATGACATTTCCTTTAACAGCACTTCCATGTGGAATAAATCTTTACTATGCACAGATCAAATTTATTTCAAAAGTAAAAGACATTTCCATAACAACCACAAATAGAATAGAAATCCAAGTAATTCTGACCAAATCTAAAACATCACGCGAACAAGACGTTTTTTAAATTAAATAATATTGTCTTGTACGAGAAGATAAAATCACAAAACCAGCTTGTTCAAACACAAATAATATTTGTTGGTGTTTTGGTCTCACGTTACTGTTAAATGGAGTGTATTAGGCTTTTCATGGATAGTTCTTCATGATTTCAAACCAGTGTTAAAGAGAGTTTATGGTCTAATAGTCTCTTCAATATCTTGTATTATATGTATACCATGACCTACACACATGGTCAATTACTAAACAAACTGTCTATATCATCAAAGTGTGGCGATTATCCAAGCATAGATTTCTCATGGATTATTCTTGAAGATATTATTAGTATACCATACTATACACAGAGTAAACCCTTCATATTGTTATAGTCTCCATATGGCGAAGTTTTTCACAGCTGATTCTTCAAGATCTTCTATTATACCATAACGCTGGCTACATAACATAAAAATACTAAATAACTGTTCATATCATTTATGTATGTTGAGTTACGAAGCATAGGTTCTTCTTTTATACCATATCATTGTAAACGGAAAACTGTTCATTTCGTTTGCGTAATTGGCCAGTAGAGAAATCTGTTATTGTTGGTTAATTGTTGAAGATCTTCTATATATTATACCATAACCTAGCTATGATAATAAATAGATATTGTTATGGTCTCCGTCTGGTGAGTAGTAGTGCAGTCGAGAAACTTGTTATTGAAGGCTGACATATCAACATCCACCTCCATACTGATAAATACCCACGGCAATAATATTAATCATGATGATGCGTATTTCATCATCATCATGGCTAGCAAGGCAAAAGATAAGTACCACTCAAACTATGGGAATTTCCTTCAACACAAACAGATTACAAGAATCCACGTTATTTTTTCTTCTATGTCCTAGGACACCATCGACACGTTACTTGTTAGTTCCATCACACAGCCTGTTCCAAGCACATTGATTTTATTTCTGAAGCTTCACAGAGTTACACAAATCCGTGGCTTACCACTGCACGTCAATGATTGTCATCATATAGGCTAGAAGCTCTGGTTATCATCAACTAAAGAAAACAGAAATATCATAAACATCGACAGGGCCTAAATCTTTTTGAGGATTTCCAGATTTTTGGGCTTGTCTATTAGTAATTGTAGGAGGACTGCACCACACACAATTACACAAAACAAATGTACGAACAAGACACAATACATAGAATTCATAAACAAATGTACACATCAGATTAAAATGAATGGATCCGGGGGGCTAGCCGTCAGGCGTCCACTGCGCTGTCTATTCCCAGGCCAGTAGTGACACAGATTTCCCTCAGCTTACAATAAACAGTCGCAAACAATGACTTTAAAAATGCAACCAGCATGTCAAGGATTGTTAGAAGCTGAACCAGTAATCACCTACATGTATATAGAAAATACAAACATTGTAATCACTCCACTATGATTCTTGTGATCTGGATGTGGAGATTGTCAAGCTTGTCTATCTGCTAGCTTACACTAAACTATCGCAACATGTGATATAAAACCTAATCCAATCTGGCTTTATCAATATTGATTGTAATATTATACCAGACAACCGAGAGAGATTCGGTGTGATAAATATATAAACATCGTGGACAATGATATTATATCATCACTTGTTGAAACCCGAGGAATATATCATATCTACATGTATCTCATATCTATAAACCACATCTACACCACAATATAATCATACAGCCAAACAGGCCACAAGTTCGTAAAACATTCTCAGACTTGAGTTAAGAATTTACTCAACTTTCAATCACTGTTTATGAGAAATATCTTCGATCCAAAAACACAAAACTTTTCACACAGTTCCTTATTGATGTATTTGATACATTAAAACAACAAAAGTTTTATAAAAGGCTATATTTTAGTTGAATAAAGAGAACAATTTTGAGTAAATTCTTAAGTCTGAGAATGTTTTTGAGGCCACATTCTGTATAAACAAATGACATTATCACTACCACGTTGGTATGGGGTAGTTGTACACACTGTTTTAGCAGGAGGTATCTGTATTCAATGTTTAGTTTCAAATCATTGTTAAAATTTGTGGAGAATCATTGGAAATATGACGGCTTTCTACTTTTCCTTAGTTTAAAATGGTCAATCTAGATTAGACAATAGGTGTCAGTGAGAGCGAGAGAGAAATGAGATTTAACCCCCACTCAGCACAAAGTAGGTAATTTCCGGACTAACGTATCGTTAAATTTTGTTTCAATACTTTGCTTGCACGTAGAGATCTTCAATAAAGGGAAGAAACCGGAGGACCCGGTGAAAACCCACAAGATTGAACACGGGACACTACTCCGCGTCACTCGAAACCACGCCAGTTGACTCAATGACAGACCTTATGACAAAACGCACACCGCTAACCATTCTGCCATTAAAGACACCTTTTTCCAACGATGTTGAGTGATTAATTTGTTAGTTAATATCTCAACACCGCTCGGAAAACTGACACTTCTGCTTAAACAGCACAACTACACGATGCCAGCGTTGTAGTTTTTACCATTTGTTGAAACTGACAAATAAATCTCAATGTAAAAATTAATCATATCTACACCACAAAATATCACCCAACCCAGTCAACAAGATTGTGAATGTGTATCACATATTATCGACATTATATCACTTGTTAAACTGAGAAATATCTCTGTTGTTTAAACAACATATAACCAGACCACACGGTGTCGAGTCTGTCCACACAACAATAATCCATTCAGATATAATTCTACCTGAATACAATACCCTAAAGTAAACAGCTTTAGAAATTACTACAATCAATCTTAATCGAAAACTAATAAATAATTCAGAATAATAAATAAATCTTACAGTTTTTACAACATTAAACTTTCAAATATACTGAAAAATAGCTACAAGGCATTGAACTGTAAAATCCAATAGCTCCATTTTTTTACCCCTAAACTTTGAAATGAAATGGAGTTTAATAATTAATGTCCTACTTTTCTGCACTTAACTTTGAGAGAGAGAAAGAGAAAGAGAGAGAGAGAAAGAGAGAGAGAGAGAGAGAGAGAGGGAGGATTAACTCCACTCGATACAATTTTAAGAGAGAGAGAGAAATGGGGTTTAACATCCACTCGACACAAACCAGGTCATTTTGGGACTAACATATGGTTTCATTTTATTTCAATAATTCGCTTGCACGTAGGGGTCTTTAGCAGTGGGAGGAAACCGGAGTGCCCGGAGGAAACCCACAAGGTTGAGAAGGCACCCCTATCTCCATGCCACATATACGCTCACACCAGGGCTCGAAACCACAGCCGCAAGCCAGAGATGACCGGCCAGCTAGAGGTCGAAGCGCGGCACTCGAGACCACTAGGCAAGTCCTCCCCCCCCCGATACAATTTTAAGTCATTTCGGGACTAACATATGGTCCAAAATTATTTCATTCATTAGCAAGTGCATAGGGGTCTTTAGTTGTGTGAGAAAAGCAAGGACTCGAAGAGAATCTAGCAGGTCGGACTGGAAGAAAATCCAGGAGGTTGGACAAGGAACCTTGTCACATGCACACAGAGAATCGAAACCACACCTCCTGATCTTTGAAATATACTAAGAAACATCGCTCGAAGATAACCACGACAAACGGCAAAGCCGTGGTAAAAGCTGCCGCACCTCCCGTCTGCCACGGCATAATTCATTTTTTTTGCCGTGGTAGATCTTACGATCCTTAAAATTATAGTGACTAAATGAACTGGTTATAGAATAGTACCAGGAGGATATCGTCTGACCGTGTAATAACGTCATGTAAATTTATCATTTTGTAATTGTATACAAATATATTGCAATCACCGAATACCAGTACATTTTAAACCCATGTGCTGTAGGCATATCCATGCTTTACCGTTTACAGCATTGATCTTGAAATAAAAAAAGTATCGTGGTGCCGTAGCAGTACCATTCTGCTACAGCATTTTTCATTTTTTTGTGCCGGGGTAGAAAATTCTTAATTTCAAGGACTGAAGAAATACATTGAAACGTAGCTAGATTTAAATATATAACGAAAAGTAGCTAGATTTAAGAATTCATTTAACCAAAAACACAATAAATAATTCACACCTTCTCGATCAGAAAGCAACAGTTGTTACCCTGTGAAATATACTGAAACAGAGCTACATTTAACAAGTCACTGAACTATAATGAAAAACATTGGCACCAGATTCCAATACAAGAATTTTCTCTGACATTCTTTGACTACAAAATAAACCTGCAGAAGATTTTCTTGTTAACCAGAAGTGAAATAAGAGAATGTATATAAGTTTTTGGCACAACGAGCCTATAAAATAAAATCGTGAACATATTACAGGTGTTAGAATTTATACGTCTGTTCTCTCTCACTCGTAGATATTTACATCTTAAACTTCTTACATAATAATGTCGACGTACACATGTTCAAAATAAACACCGCCATTGTTACATGGCTACTGACAGTCTTTCCTAATAAACACAAAAAATAGGTTTTAAAGTCCTATTTGTCTTTATATAAAGGGCAATTCCATGATTACTGACGTGCCATTTGTACACGTTTTTCTTCCAATGAACAATATTTCTCAGAACTTCTATGATAAAAAAACAAATCTTTTTGTGTCACAATTTTTAGAATAACCATGGACTTTAACATTCCAGTTGACTTCACCGAAGATATACAATGAAAAGGGGTTTAAAATCCCACTTAACTTCACCAAATACACAATGAAAAAGGGTTTATCATCCCACTTAACTTCACCAAATACACAATAAAATACATGTAGGGTTTATCATTCCACTTAATTTCACCCAATACACAATGAAATAGGGTTAAACAACCCCCTTTGACCACTTAATAAGCAATGAAATAAATATTCTAAATATGGGGTGTAATGTCCAATCTGTCTTTACCAATCATACAAATAATGTAGGAAAACTGAAACGAAAATATGAAACAACAGAATAACAACACTAAACTAAGAAATAATCATAACATGGCAACTATTCTAGGGAATACAATTACAACTTATTAATGAGCAACGTTTGAATTCAACTTCTCTAACCTTGATTAATCGGGTATAACAATAATAAGCTGTATTCCCTAGAACCCTGACCTGTATAATTGAAGTTCAATAACTACTTCTCTGAACAACACATGAACTAACTGTATCTAACGCCCGATTACGAGAATTGATCAAAGTGCATTAATAAAACCATCAATAAATTCAAATAATGTCTGATTAGTAGAACTGATTGAAGTCAGTACATCAATAAATTCAAAGTATTCATATGTTGTATAACCCCCTTTAATATCTATCATCTATATATCAGCTATATATTATACCACGGTTATATTATTTATCATAACAACCTCTATATTACATACAGTATATCACCCCATATATCTACTATTATTATACCATAGTTTACTTATATCAAATCTCTATATACCACAGTTCATATACTCTTATACTCTGTTTCATAATATATCATATAGATCTAACTTCAATAAAATCTTTATCACCCCAGGATTTACTCTATACTCCACACAAACTAGGTCATTTCGGGACTAACACACAGTTCAATTTTCTTTCAATAATCCACTTGCACATATGGGTCTTTAGTAGTGGGAAGAAACCGGGGGTCCCAGAGAAAACACACCTGGTTGGACAGGCGACCCTACTCCTTGTCACATAAACCATGGATTCCAAACCATGCCAGTTGATTCAATGACAGACCTTATGATACAGCGCGCACTTGCTAACAATTCGGCCATCTGACCCCCTGCATATAAAAGTCATCAACAGAACTCATAGACCCAAGGTAATCAAATTGTTAGGAACCAGAATAGATGGAAGACAGTAAACTATCAAATTGTAAAAATCGTTTCCAAACAACTAGATCTAGAAGACATCAGACTATCAAATACCAATACTTTCATTTCCAATGATTAACTAACTTGAACCAATCGAACTCGATAGAGAAATCCAAGTCAGATAATTACACAAACCAGTACAAATGAACACAAGATGTCTACAACTAGTAAACAAACGTCATTCCATTCCGTCAGGAGTCAGGATATAAAAAAAAAACACATTAAATTTGATATTGATTCTTCCGATTTAATGTCTGGACTATAAGCATTTACATGTATAGGACAGACGAATGAAGCCACAAGATATACGATAATAATCCTCGTAAACAAGCCATAATGAACATACGATCCGAATCCGAACACATCATGATTAAGTTTTTATCCGATCTCATCTTTAATCCCTCTTCAAGCTTTAACCTCTTTGACTATCAGCCATTCCAATCGACGTCTGCTAGTGCCAAGTTTTATGGCAGTCTTTCTGTAATAAGTCTATGTAAATATCCAAGTGGATATAAAGCCTGTCAGTTCCTGTGACTAATACTAAAGACAAGTTATAAACTTGTGGCGTTCTCACAGTTAATACTGACATGTACGTCACTTGGATCCATTCACTCAACCAAACATCAATAAGCCTTCATTTTCATCAATTCAGTAGTCAGTATATCATAGTCTGTATCATTTAGTCTCTTTCTACTATACATTCAGTAGTCATGTTGTCTAATAGTCAGTATCAACTAGTCTCTTTCAGTAGTCAATCTCTAATAGTCTCAATCAACTAATCTGTTTCTGCTATTGGCATAGTTGTCAATGTCTTATAGTCTTTATTATCTAGTCTGTTTTCTGCTATAGATTCAGTAGTAATCAGTAGTCTCTATCACCTAGTCTATTGTCTGTAGATTTAGTGTTACTGTGTGGGAAGCAAGAGATTCTAGTGTTCCTGTAAATAATCGAAAATTGATCCAGTCGTCACTGGTTTCATTCAGTCAACAAAAACTTCCTTCTGTGATTAACCATTTACCTATTCATTGTAAATATAGACATTGAATACATTTACATATGTAATACTGTAAACTCACATGTTTACTCAACTATTCCATTATGAGAGTGAGAGAGAGAGAGAGAGAGAGAGAGAGAGAGAGAGATGGGGTTTAAGGTCCACTTCACACAAACTAGGTCATTTCAGGCGTAACATATGGTTTTATTTTATTTCAATAATTCGTTTGCGCGTAGAGGTCTTTAGCAGTGGAGGGGAAACCCTCAAGGTTGGACAGGAAACCTACTCCTTGCCACTACAACGGGCGATTCGAAACCACGCCAATTGCCTCAATGGCAGGTCGAATGATACAGCGTGCACACGCTATATAATCACCCGACCATCCACCCACCCACACATGTTTATTCAACTATTCCATTATGAAAGATAGGCTGGCACTGCCAGGCAGGATACGCCCACATTTTCGAGAGATGGACAGAGAACAAGCAATACTGAAAGTGATTTTTCCTACATCTTTACGTCCTGTATTTCATACTGTATTGGGAGCAGCCATTTAGTTGGTCAGTTCCAGTCTGATATTAATGAAACTCGAAACCGACAATGATTATGGTGTGACGGTACACAACCTAGAAATGTGACTTTTCATCAAAATCGGATAAGAATTGTGACCTGTAGCGAGTCCACAACCATGATATACCATATTTTTACACTATTCGCGTACAAACGGCGACCATTTCGTCCGGCAATTTTGGTACGATTTTCACGAAATTAGAACTCAACCTTCCTCATCAAAATCGAATTAAAATTGTGACCTATACAGGGTCCACAACCATGATATATCATTTTTTTAACAGTATTCGCGTACAAACGGCGGCCATTTTGTCTGTCAATTTTGGGCCGATTTTCCTGAAATTCAAACTCAACCTTCCTTACAGTGCAACGGTGATATAATCAAACGTTTTTTTAAATTGGATAATAAATGTGACCTCCAGAGGGACCACAAGCTAAAGAAAGGGGGATTTTGCGTATAACCAGGGGCCATAATTCAGGAAGTTAGGATCCGATATGCGCAAATATTGAAAAGAACCAAGATCTTTGGGTTATAACCATGAATTTCAAGTTTCATCAAAATCGAATTAAAATTGTGACCTTTACAGGGTCCACAACCACAACCTTGATATACCATTTTTTAACAGTATTCGCGTACAAACGGCAGCCATTTTGTATGACAATTTTGGTCTGATTTTCCCGAAATTCGAACTCAACCTTCCTTACGGTGTAACGGTAATATAATCAAACGTTTTTTTAAATCGGATAATAATTGTGACCTCCAAGCTAAAAAAAAGGCGATTTTGCGTATAATCAGGGGTCATAATTCAGGAAGTTACGATCCGATATGCGCAAATATCGAAAGGAAGCAAGATCTTTGGGTTATAACCATGAATTTCAAATTTCATCAAAATCGAATCAAAATTGTGACCTCCACAGGGTCCACAACCTTGATATACCATTTTTTAACAGTATTCGCGTACAAACGGCGGCCATTTTGTATAGCAATTTTCGTCCGATTTTCCCGAAATTCGAACTCAACCTTCTTTAGGGTGTGACGGTAATATAATCAAACGGTTTTTTAAATCGAATAATAATTGTGACCTCCAAGCTAAAAAAAAGGCGATTTTGCGTATAATCAGGGGCCATAATTCAGGAAGTTACGATCCGATATGCGCAAATATCGAAAGGAAGCAAGATCTTTGGGTTATAACCATGAATTTCAAGTTTCATCAAAATCGAATCAAAATTGTGACCTCCACAGGGTCCACAACCTTGATATACCATTTTTTAACAGTATTCGCGTACAAACGGCGGCCATTTTGTATGGCAATTTTTGTCCGATTTTCCCGAAATTCGAATTCAACCTTCCTTAGGGTGTAACGGTGATATAATCAAACGGTTTTTTAAATCGAATAATAATTGTGACCTTCAGAGGGACCACAAGCTAAAAAGGGCGATTTTTCGGACAATCAGGGGCCATAATTCAGGAAATTACATTCCGTAAGCCGCAAATATTGAAAGGAACCAAGATCTTTGGGTTACAAACATGCATGTCAAGTTTCATCAAAATCGGTTCAAAATTGTGACCTCTATAGGGTCCACAAGCTAAAAACGTGATTTTTCGTACAATCAGGGGCCATAATCCATGAAGTTTTGATCCGATACATGCCAATATCGAAAGCAGCCGAGAACTTTTGGGGATAAACCTATATTTCAAGTTTCGTCAAAATCGGATAAGAATTGTGACCTGTAGAGAGTCCACAAACAAATTGTGGACGGACGGACGTCCGGACGGACAGGGGCGACGACATAATACGTCCACATGAAAATGTGGGCGTATAATAAAATGGGTTTTAACACGGTTAATAATTACACTGTAATGCTGTTTAAAGGACAATGCCACTCTTGCTAGCTTGGCAGCTCCGAGTCCAGAAAATAAATAATAGCCTTATTCTAAGTTCTAGATGTTTTAGTATCCTACCTGTTGTGTAAATTATCCATTACATCTTATTTTACTTGTCCACAGAGAGTTCGAAAATATTTTAAAATCCAAGTCATATTTGAAAAGGTTTTACGTTAGGCTTTTCAAATCATTTGGTTGAATTGTTCCAATTTTTTAAATAAGGTGTGTTAAGATGAAATTTGGATCATCAATTAATTGGAATATTGTAAAATAATACAATTTGTTGACCAGTTACAACCAGAGTAGTATTGAGCCTTTAACTAGGAATTTAATGAAAGAATAAAATGGAAAGGGTTTTAACTGGAATAATGAATACAGCTGTAAACGTCAGTGTTTAAATTTAACTTAATGAATGAATGAGATAAAATGGTTTTTAACTGGGATAATGAAGATGCTGAATTAACAAATCAGAAAGAAATACTTTGATTTTGTTTTCTAAAATGTTAAAGTTCCAATTTCACTTTTTCTAAGAAAGTCAAAATATAATCATTTCTATGTTTTTTGCTCAAAAGGTTGTCAACTCACTATTATACGATCATGGACAAAATTTTGGGGGGGGTTAGAAAGGGTGACACTGGTTGATTGAGGAAATAGTTACTCAATTACCTCCCTTGTTTTCCTATTCTTCTCCATGGACGGCCATCTTCAAACGTTTGAATTTGAAGTTGAAAATGATATTTTGCCAATTTCTCAATTGGCAATAGTGAATTATAGGATTAATAGGATTATTCTTTAACAAGGTAGGACTGTTTATAGGTTCAATCTATTTTGGGGCTTTATTTTAATAAATTTTAAAAATAGAACTTAAAAAAATGCTATTGGAACTTTAAGTAATTAATCTGAGTACATAATAGCGATATTTTCAGATATAATCCAATTATTCACAGTTACTTTAATGCGAGTGTCATACATGTATGATGAATATATATTAAGCTATTTGAACAAATTATATTCTATTATTAATTAGAAGCAGGATGTCCGGGTTCCCTCGAGACCAAATTAGCTCAGGGCCCAACTGTATCCAAGGCACCAATTTGTCCCGGGCATAAATTCGTAAAGGGCCTAATTAAATAGCCTAAAACATACACAGGGTCATGCTTGTTCATTTGATACCACATGTATATAAGTGAAGGTGGGAAGCCGTTACGAAGCCTTTTTCATCCCTTGTCCAGGCCTAGTCCGCCTATGAAGGACGAACACACAGACATCTTTGATTGTATTTATATAATGACCTGCACCAGCTAATTACATGTAATCCATCTGTAGATAAAACCCGGAAAAGTGTTCTGTGTAATATTCAATATAACCTGACCTTCAATAAATCAATATATCCTGACCTTCAATAAATCAATATGTTCTAATATCCTGTTAACTCATCAAGAGTAATTAGCTATTGTCCATCTTCTAATTAGCGACATTAACCTGACAGAGAGAGAGAGAGAGAGAGAGACTAACATATGGTTCAATTTTATTTCAATAATTCGATTGTGCATAGGCTGTCTTTTAGCAGTTTGGGGAAACCAGGGGACCTGGAAAAAACCCACTAGGTCAGCAAGGTGACCCTACTCCTTGTCACATACAACTGGGGATTCGAAACCACGTCGTTTGACTCAATAACAGGCTTTATGATACAGCATAATTAATAGGCTTTATGCTGACCATTCAGCCATCCAAACCCCTTTTCCTGTACCAACTTGACTGATGAAGACAAGGTTTGCATGGGCCTATCATTTAACACAATCGCCACAGTCAACAAAACAATGTCAAAAAATCACAAGCACATAAAACTTTCTCCACCACGGCCTCAAGATATTGAATCTATGGATCAGAAGACTCACAATTGCAATAAAAAAATGTTTCATTACGAAAAAAAACTCGATTGAATAACAATCGTCAATCTAAAGTGATTTATTGCTTGACGACCTAATGACATCACCAGACATCAATTATCCAGTCGATTGCTCGTGATCGCGTTATTCAACTCATCCTAGATCCTCATAACGCCATCACCTACTCTTTTTAAACATCATAATTATATCTATTAACTTTATCCGTATTTCAACTGGCCTGATACATTTCTTCAGTTTCTATAGTTACCAAAAACAAAACACAAATCCCAATGTAGAAATTGTTGACAATCAAGTATATCATATGGTAGTTCAATTACATGATATTCTTGATTGTCAACAATTTTTACTATGCGAATGTAATTCCATGATACATGTGGAATAAAAAAAAATGAATATATAATAAATTTATCCCGATATCAAAACGTTAAAATACCTATAGTGGTCTGATACAGTTTCTCAGTTTCCATGGTAACTAAAATATAACACAAATAAACTAAAATGAATTAAGGTTCGATGTCCTACTGTTCTGCTCCAACTAGGGTAATGAAGAAGAGCATACACCATACAGTGTGCTATGAGGAAAATTTTCCCACACAGCAGCACTACGTCCTTGTCAGGCCGTCCACCCTGTTGTACTGATGGCAATGGGAAATCATGATGAACTTTCTCGGCCAATGCAGGGATCAAACATCCGACCTCCAGGCTAGCGATCCAGCATCTTACCCACTTAGGCACCGTGATTCCCTAACAAATAACACAAATCACACGGTAGAGAAATTGTTGACGTCAAGTACCTTATATGTGTGTCCCAACAAGACAAACCTTTAAATCTATAGAAACTAAAACCAACACAACTCACAAGGTAAAATTGTTGACATCAAGTATACATGTACATATCGATATACATTTAAAAGGGATTTATTTAATAAATGGTATTTATGTAGCGTAGAGAGGTCAGTAAAGGTAAAGAAGACCTTGGGGCTATGATTATTATTACAAGCTCGGATCAATATTTATAATTTGATCTTCTGATTATCTTCCTGCTTGGTTTTGTTTGATCACAGTCCAACTTGAAACTGTACGACATGCTGTATCAATCTGTTTTCTCACGCTATATGATCATAGCATGCTTTATATTAATGAAATAGGTGCTTAACCAGTCGTACTTGTTTGTATTTTAGAGGAGAGTCCAAAAAAAAGCTTCCATTAATCAACAAATTGAAAGAATTGCTCCCTTCCAAAAGCTCTCCCAGTTCCGATAAGAAGAGTGATTTAGAAATTAAGGAGAGTGATCTGATATTAAGAGAGAGAGCGAGAATTAAAGGTCCACTCTACATAAACTAGGTCATTTCGATACAAAAATATGGTTCAATTTTATTTCAATAATTCGCTTGTGCGTAGGGGTATTTAGCAGTGCAAGGAAACTGGAGGACCTTCAAAAACCCACGAAGTTGAACAGACAACCATGGTCATACTCCTTGTCACATACAACCATCGAATCGAAACCAGGACAGTTGACTCAAATACACATCTTGTGATACAACGTGAACGGGATAGCCATTCTGTCATCCCCACCCCACTTCTTCTATACACAAATATTTTATAACTATAGTTTTAAAAAAAAAAAAAACAGCATATAAGATTAAAATTGTACAGCAAAAATTGATCCAAAAATTATCTTTAATGTTGGATAAACTCCAGCATAACCTGACCCCTACATGACACCTCTAATCAGCTGTAAAAATTATTTTACAGGTCAATGAATAATTTATTAATCTCAACAAATTGTCAAAAAATATTCTAAGTCTATTTTGTATTAAATACAATGTACCAAATATCAACAATAGGTCCTCAGCTCACTTCAGTTCTCAACAGACAAGAATGTGCTCAAGACTAAAAAGTGTGTTTTGTATCAAGAGTTGATGAAAATTCGAATCACGTCAGATCGGCATGTGGAGTACATCATTTCTTCTCAACACCTGGAAACATTTCTGGCTTCTTCATAGCTTCATCCTTTCTTCCAATTATTGATTTTACACAGCAATTTTTCAAAATAAAATTACTTCATTTCCTTGACTTCTTCACGATTCTGATAATCATTTGACCAATTTAAACGCTATCACGTCATTCTGTGCTCATTTCCGACAAGTCAAACCTGCTCTACTCGAATAGCTCGTACCATAATCTATTATATTTTTTTCTCCAGTAGTTCCTACCACAAACAATTCTTTCTTCAATAGTTTATACCAGAAACAATTATTATTTTTTTCTCTCGTGGTTCGAACAACAATCTTTTATTTTAGTCATGACATTTTCTCATTCAATCCAACAGAAAAATAAATAAATATCACATGCAGTCTACTATGACGTAAAATTTTCCAAGACTGCAACATTTTCACCTACTTTTCATCCATTCCAACTGTCAAGGGCACCATTTACATGCATACCAACGTGCAGGTCACATGGCCTGACAGAAGTCAAGTATTGAGAATCTTCGGTCTCGTGTACACATTGCAACATATTATAAGAACCCATAACAGTTGGAATTCCAAATAAAAGTAGGCCATAGACGCCATAGTGCCACTGTCAAGACAAATTTTCTACTACGAGTAAGAACACAGCATGGAGCATGTCCGTCTCTATTAGTTATGACAGAGCAGAAAAGCAGAATGTTACAGCCAGTTCTTCTCGTTTATGATGAGATTTCGCTCCAGCTCCTCTCGAAGCACGTCGCCTTTCCTTCGCGGGAGTCATTAAAGACTTCTGCAAATTTGCGAAATTGCTCTCCTAAATATTGAGATTAATAAACTACTTTCATTTTTTGTTTACTTTTAAACTGCATACATTCAAGGTACCAGGAGCTTTTTATGGCTCCCGCACCATTTTATAAATGTGAAGGACTGTACAACCCATTTTATTTCCTTTCGGTGTCAAATATGACACCTGTACGTGTGTTAAGGAATATAGTACAGTAGAATTTGAACGAGCAAACACTCCTATTTAGCGACACCTTCTTGTAAGTGATTACAATAAACACCCCCCTGCCACCCTAAACCTATATATTTATCTCTTTAATAAATGTTCATTCCTGTAACGGTGCCTACGGTAACTGTTTCAGTTGTAAATTGAACCAACCATGGCCCATTCAACTCAACAGTCATTGTTGATATCATAATAGAGGTTCCGCTAATCCCGTGATTAGCAGTTAATTATCAAACTTTCCACCGATCAGGTAAAAAGAACTGTTAAAATAACAATAAACCTGATCGAGAATATCTGTTAATTAATCTTTCGTTTTATTAAATGACAACCCTTGATCCACACAGAGTCTAACAAAACATTTTCCGACACTGATTGTTGAATACTATATATGACGCGTACTGTTAGAAACGGTTTGCTTATATTAAAGACAGGTTGCCAGGTAACAAAAATGAATCACGTAATTTCTGTTCCAAGCGCAAGTTTAAAGGACTGCCAAATTTAACGAAAAGAGTATCAGTATTTTCTTTCGATATGTCTAAATGTTAACTTTTATTTATCGACAATAAAAAAATATATAACTCTGCAATTTTATTTAGAGGTCATTCTCATTAATAGGTCAGTCCGTCATGAAAATTCTCGTTAAGTAGCTGCTAAATAGATTTTATTATAACAGGTTTGTTGTATTATCTTACTTATATCATCCAGGTAGATCAATCTTTATAAATTACTATTACCTGTACAGGTAACATCAAATACAGGTAACACATTAATATATCAATTATCTTTAACTACCTATAATTCAGGTATCTATATTTACACACACACAGAAATGGGGTTTAAGGTATATCGGGGGAGAGAGAGAGAGAGAAATGGGGTTTAACATCCACTCGACACAAACTAAGTCATTTCGAGACTAACATATGTTTTTTTAAAATTTTATTTCAATAATTCGCTTGCGCGTAGGGGTCTTTAGCAGTGGGAGGTTTGGAAAGGGATCATGAATAGTCTTTTGGATGGTACAGAAAAACAAGGACTTGTGTACACATTGGTGTGCACGTAAAAGATCCCCTGGCAGTTGGAATTCAATATAAGAGCAGGCCTTAGCACTTTTGTCCAAAAAAAATTGATTAATCAATCAGCGTTAATGTTTTACCCACAGTTCCGTAACAGACCGTTTCATTGGCTAATCCCTCACGTAATTTAGAACGCGATTTATATAACAACTCTTCAAGATCCTAGTGTAGTAAAGACAAGTAAAACAAATTTTGAACAATAAAAAGCAAAACGAAATAGAATCAGATTAATTATTTCTCTGCTCGTGTATCACTGACCAGGGAAACCCCAAGGCAACAGAACTTCTTTATGCATATCATTGACCGCAAGAGAACATACAGCTAGCCTGTTTCTAAAAGTAAATCACTGACGTAGAGAATCAACGAGATCGTATGCTAAATCTATTACCGGTAATCAATATAAGACTGTATAGTGGAAGGGCATGTTCCTGTGGTTTTATTACCTAAACATACACTTGTTCCATGAATTACTCCGTTACCAGACCAATCTTTATTGATCCGAGTAAGTTAAGCCGATATTAACGTCCAATAATCGTGTATTTCTAGTTGAGCTGGGAATTACAGAATGTCACGGGTGGAGAAGACAAATATGGAAACCTGTGTGTACAATATACATCTCCATTTAAAACTAACGCTTTAAAAAAATGTCAGAGGCAGAGAAGAGAGGGCAATGGGGATACACGTCCACTTACATGTAACAGATCCTTTAAATTGTGACCGACTCCCACGAAACCAGGCACTTGTCGCACAACTTTATTTTGTACTACGGGTACAAAAGCATAAACCATATGCCTGATTGGTGCTATGAATGATTTGAATTCAACTCGAAGATGATACAACAAATTTAAGAAGAATGTATTTGTTGCTGTTAATTATTTGCTCCCGAAATAAAATGTTGAAGATCCATTCCAAGAATCTGTAGTCATTTCTGATACTTAAAGAACACACCTCAACGAGCTACATTCCCTGAATGTCGAACAATGTTTTATTTTATAGTAAGCTTAAATTAGGCTGTGGAGTACTCAAATATGCTGCCAGCTCTATTTTCATAAAAATGACCAAGAGCCTGGTATTGTGGGAGCAGCTGACCATACCTCCCATCAGCATTACCTTCATGGCATAACCCTAACAACAGATTCACTGATAGCCAAAAACGTATCTAAGCCAAGCTACATGTTATAAAATGTTATGGGTTTGGGAAAAGAATTAAAATACTTTGGAGACAATCCCTGTAAAATATAGACCGCCATCAGCACTAACTCCATGGCATACCCTCCGCGACTAAACTTGCTTATAGCTAAATATATACAGCTTACTTTAAGTCAAACTAAGCATTATAAAATGTCACAGGTCGGGGAAACAAATTCGAGCGCTATGGAGACAATCCCAGTAAAATGTAGACTGCCATTAATAATATCTTCACGGTATATAACCCTGATGATAAACTTGCTTATAGCCATATAATCTTATAACATTGCTGGTCTCGCTCCGTTATAATAGACCCAAGGGGGTTTTGGTATTGTATTTAATGAATGTGTCATTAATAGTCATCTTATAACCATACGTGTTCCTTGTCTCGTCTTCTGTTTGTAGGGCAAGGATGAGGCGCAGACAAGGATAAGACGAAACATTTCCTATGGCTTTTTTATACTTAATTACAAAAATCTATTAGTGATTGACAAGTATAGTCTAAGGGCTGGTCACATTACAAGATTTCTTTCTACTGACGTTTAAAAAAAACCTTATAATATAGTTGGTGCACATGTTTGAATTCAACTAATTACAAAAATCTATTAGTGATTGAGAGAGACAGTCGAAGGGCTGGTCACATTACGAGATTTCTTTCTATTGACGTTTATAAAACCTTATTATTTAGTTGGTGGAGAATGTTAGAATTTAATTTAATGTTGTATATCAATTAAGAATCGTCCATCCTCAAATAGACAACAGCTTGTTGTATAACATATTAATCATGGTGTTGACGGAGAAAATCCTTCAAGATAATCCAGCCTTGTCAGACGTGCAGGGACAGGCAACTAAAAAAACATGTCAACTCCTTCGGATGGGATGGAAACCTGAGGTCTACCTGAGTTGATGCAGAAATGTAGGAAATGAAAACAAAAACCCCATTTCATTTGTTTGTTGCAATTAGTGCCACTGCCTGGGCAAAATTTACCCCATAGTACACTGCATGACATATGCCCTCATTCCATTTCAATAAATTTACTGTGTTTTTGGATCTGTAAGTAATGACCTACAATACCTTAAACAGCCAATCTACTGACAACTAAATCAATGTCGATCCGTCCAGCAGAGATCTTCATTCATACACATGTAGCATTCCAATAAATCTTTTAAATTTGTTATTCAATAGGCATAGTAATCTTGTCTTGACTAATCCAGAATCGGAAAACGGTAACAGAATTCAATCTTCTAAACAACCAAGGTATTATACGACCATGTCATCTTGTCATCTGTTTTCCTGTCAATTCTAGATAATGAAATTCGTCACACAGGCAGCAGGATCAAAATAATTCTACAAATATCTTTCCATTCTTGCCACAAACTAGGTCATTTCGGGACTAAGACATGGTTCAATTTTATTTCAACATTTCGCTTGCGCGTAGGGGTCTTTAGCAGTGGGAGGAAACCAGAGGACTCGAGGAAAACCCACAAATTTGGACAGACCATCCTCCTGCGTGTCACATACAACTGGGCAATCGAAAACCATGGCACGTGACTCAATAACAGACCTTATGATGCAGTGCATCAACTTTCTTGACCACTGTTTAAAAAAAAAACAACAACCCAATTGATTATAATATTGATGTATAATGATTGTTTTTGAACAGTGGTCAGGAAATTAAACACTTGTAAATTAGACATTCATTATCAATATTAATCAGTAAGCTTTAAATTTTGCATAAATCAAAACATTTTTTTACAAATTTTTTAAACAAAGATTTGATATTAAATGAATGTTAAAGAAATTAGTGCAAACTTGACAATATTAAATGATACCAGAATTACAGTGTTATTAGATAAATGGGTTTATGTTTTCACACCATTAAGTGCCAGTAAGTCTAAGCATACATGTAGCTACATAATTTTCTCTCAGCCATTTATAATCATATTATATAATTGAATATGCATATTGAGAGTTTACTCTATTACCTCTTTCGCATGTACGGACAAATAGGTTTGGAAGAATGTGGTAACGACCGTTATGCAAGTTAAAAATAATTTGTTGTTCTGATCAACTTGTAAACATTGTCTAGTTCTGTTCCTTGGGTATATAATTGATCTAGGAATTCTAACAATTGAAGCTCCAAGATTGGCACGTTTGCTTCATGTTATCTTACTATTATTTATGTAATTGGTTTAAAAGTCTACAATCCGTGTTCAACTGCTATTTCTAAATTATGATGTCAGGTTTTGGGATTGGGAGTTCTAGTAATCTTTGTTCTAGTTACATATTTTTACAATGAGACAGAGAGAGAAATAGGGTTTAACATCCACTCAACACAAACTAGATCATTTTGGGATTAACATATGTTTTCAATTTTATTTCAATAATTCGCTTGAGCGTAGGGGTCTTTAGCAGTGGGAGGAAACCAGAGTACCTGGAGAAAACCCACGAGGCTGAACAGGCGACCCTACTGAAGTTTTACAATGTAAATACTGGCTGATTCTGCAATTTGACGAACTGAACGACTCAGTCGTAACAATCATAACAGGTTTTCCTATTTATAATCATGGGATAAGGAATAAGACCAGTCAATCTGTCTTGATTTCTTCCGGTGGTTTTCAAGTAATATCCTGTGATATTATTATGCTAACACACCATTCGTTGCATTGAAAAACCGTGTGCGAAAGTCGGCAGTGTGACGTCAAGGGAATTCCCATCCACCACTTAATGACAATGTGCCAAATATGTTGACAAGCGCTGATGAATCGGAGTCCTGCAGGTAGCCTACATGTAATGCGTACAAGAGAGATATAGTTAACAGAATTTTATGAAACCAGGCAAATGTAAATAAAGAAAGTCTGGACTTTAAAAGTACAATTATCTTTTTTTCATCTTGCTGATTTTAATTGCCGAAACTTTCACATTAGGTCATGGGATATTTTTTGTTTCTTTCATTGCAAATGGCCCTCGAAAACATAACGTAACAACATCATTAACCCCTTGTGGACGGGATTTTCGACGAAATTTCGTAACCCTGGACGGGATTATTTAGGGGGCAAAATCATTTTTTTTAAAATGTGAATTTATCTTCAATCTGCTTGGCTTAAATTCTTAAAAAAGAATTCCTGTTGTAATTTTATGATGTTTTGAGTTCACAAAATGAATTTTCCTTGCCTTATTGTCTATTTTACTTCGTCGAAAGACAGCTGGCGCTTCCTGGCAACCGCCATTGTTTACATGTCGTAACTATGCAGAAAATTCGAGAAAATTACACGATAAAATACAAGTGATGCCATCTAGAACAACGGGAGATAACTAGTTTATGATCGCAAGGCAAAGGGGGATTCCCCGTGCTAAATTTAGCATATATATTTAAATGAGGACTGATTCAGGGTGTCACGTGTGACGTGCCAACACGTCAACCGTCTCTGGGCACGGAAAATATTTGCGTGTCAACACGTCATCCGTCCAAAAGGGGTTAACAGATAAATGTATCTTAAATATTAGATATTAAGATCCAATGTTTTTTCAAGTAAGATACCATCAATATAAATTTAAATGGACAAATATTAATTTGCATTTTCAATTTCGATCATCATGGAAATTATTGCATTAAGAGTTATACACTCTTAAAACCATTGTTTCAGGAATATAAAAGGTTATGGAACGGTTATTAGCCTTGATTCTCGAAATCTAACTTATAATAAATACCAGTACATGTATGTACTTCAATTTTTTGATTGGCTAAGCAGTGAAATCAATCTGATATGATCCAATAAAATTATAAAAATTTGGATTTTATCTTAGTTAAATTTCGTGAAACAGAACCAGGCAGTTAAAGTGGGAAGTGTGGCTATACGTCTGATTTTTATCGAGTTCCTTTAATACTGGAATAAAACAAGGTCTTCTACTTTACTTCTAGGTCTTGGCCGATATTAGCGTAGGCAAGAAAATTGTAGATAATTTCTATAACAGTTAATGTCAGACATAAACTAATTGACCAATCAAATTATCATGTCTGTAAGTGGTGAAAAATACTTTTATTGGTCATTATCGGTCATTACCATCCAATTTGTATCGAGCAATTAAATAAAAATACTGTACATACAATAGCTTATTGCGGGGGATACGTAATAGTCGTTTAAGTTGAGCATCATCAAGCTTCTATGTTCACCAGCTAAATCTACAAAACTATAATTGTGTAGTTATTCAGGAGTCCTGTAAATTGTATGGAATAATTACATGTATTATAAGTCTCTAGTGTTATAAAGTTATAAGGATTTGAGGAACCATTCCAGACATGTGTAATATCAGGAGGACATCAATATCCCTGTCATTCTTATGCATCGATAAAAACTAAAATCTGATTAAGCTAAAATAATTCTTAAGAGTCGACAAGAAATGAGAGTTTCAGACGACATAATTAAAAGATGCGATACAAGAATCGATATTTTTCCAAATTGTTTTTAATATTTTTCAACTACATGTACAAGCATGTATTATATTTGTTGAATATCATCATTAATTTGTTTTTTTTTTAAATTTCAGTCACTAATTTTTTCAAAATTTTCAGCCATTATTTTTGTTAAATTTTTCAGCCAATATTTTTGCTAAATTTTTCAGCCAATATTTTTGTTAAATTTTTCAGCCAATATTTTGTTAAATTTTGTCAATTAAATTTTTCATCTATCATTTTAGTTACCGTCAGGGGCGGATTTGGCCGGTCGGACAAAAAAAGAAAAAAATAATTTTGTCCAATTCATAAAAAAAACCTTTTCTGCTGAATATTATGTGGGGAGAGGGATATTGGACCGGCCATGGAGCGATGATGATCATATCGTATGTGGCTGGTGGCTTTAACGGGCCGCCACGCCATCACTCGAGTTTGGAATTGGCTGCTATAATAGACTTTCTGGGCAGGGTGTTCTGGGCATGGGCCAGAATTCGGAATCCTGCATTGGGGATTCTGAATTTCATCCAAAAATTTCATCGGATTCACCCGACACTGTCACCCGACACTTCACCGGCACCTGGTTTGTAGAGATACACCAGAATCCAAAATTCAAAAAGCAGAGGAATCAACTAGTCAGGTTTCGGCCTAAGTTAATCGATTTATGAAATATATTATTTGACAGAGAATATAATCAGATATGCCCCCAAATCGCATATTTGGGATTCATTTTTCAAAAATTTCCAGGGGAGATCCCCCCCCGCCGGCCTGGCTCCGCGGTCATTAAAAGGGGCCACTACGACACTGGAGCCCGGGCCGGTTCCCGGCCCCAATCTGCCCCTGGTTACCATACATGTTTGAGCTAATATTATAATAGTTAAATGTTCCAGCTATTAGTTTTGTGAGATTTAAATAAAGAATATGTTTATTGGTCTTCTGACATATCAAGGTTTTTAACACAACCAGCTTCAACGAAAATAGATAAGCTCTAGACTAGTCGTTCTCTCCTTATCATCTTAAATCTGAAATCCATGACATTTACATGTAACATTGTGGTTAACATTTCAGCCATCCTAATCTTAATCAGAAAGAATCCAACATGATAGAATTATCTAAGTGGAATGACAATTACTTCTGTGTTATGGTCCCAAATCGAGAGAGAGAATTTAACTTCAACTCGACACACAGGCCTGGAAATAACGCTTTTAGACGTACCTTACAAAATGTCAGGCACTAATGAAATCGTACTGGACATTTTCAACTAGTGGCGGACATGTATTAATAATATCAGCTAAAAAGACAAATCAGTGCCAGACAAAATGACAGGCACCAGACGTTTTGTACCTGACAAAGCCTGAATCTGTGCATGACATTGTCAGTGACATGTGCCTTATTTCCAGGTGTGTCGACACAAATTATATATATATTGTGTGTCATTTTGGGGGGAATAACTTATGGATGACCTACAGAAAACCAATGAGATTGGACATGCAGCCTTACTCCTTGTCACTCCTTGTCCAGGCAATCGGAACCATTCAATGACAGACCTTATGATGCAGCGCACACAAGGATGTCGAATTTTTGCCCAACATCATCAATGAATGGTGCCCTTATTTCAGACTTGTTTCACATCGTATACTATACATTGTACTATTCAAAAAAAGTAGGGGATATTTTATTTTTAAGTGTTATTAAAGTCACCTAATGAAACTGACGAAGAAACAAATGACAAAATGAAATGAAGTTCACATTCATCGATTTATTCCAAATGATCGTTAGACTGAGTAAGGCACAGACTGACCATTATAAGGGTAAAATGATACCCGGGGTTAAACAGCAAAGTTACCACAGCATCACAACAAAGTCAGTAACGGGTAAATCCTCCTCTGTTTGCCAAACAAGCATTGATCCGACGTGGCATACTTCTAATGAGACGTCTAAGGTCCTTTTGGTCCAGATTGTCCCATTCCTGTTGGAGGTAACCTGTAACGATCCTGGCCCTGTGACATCTTGCGTTGTCATCCTGGAAGATGAAACGGCGACCATGACGTCGTCCGAACGGCACAACATGGACTGCCAAGATGTTGTCCCGGTAGTACTGGCCTGTAACACGCCCCGCAACAACATGTAAAGCTGTTCTTCCAGCAACAGTGATGCCTCCCCACACCATAACAGAACCACCCCCAAATCGATCATGTCTGATGACGTTAACGTCTTGGAAGTGCTCGTTTCGACGACGTCACACCCTCCTACGTCTGTCCAAAAAATCAACAGTGAACCTTGACTCATCTGAAAACATCACATTGCTCCAGCGTCGATTATTCCAGTGTTGACGATCCCTACACCAACGACATCTTGCCTGAATGTGATGATCTCTCAAACAAGTGATCACGCGAGGACGTCGGGCGCGAAGGTGACCCCTATGCTGTCGATTCCGAATCGTCTGGCCACTCACTCTCACACCAGTGTCTGTTTGAAGACAAGCGCTGATCTGATTTGCTGTGATGACACGATTTCTCAAGGCCAAGGTACGGATAAATCGATCCTGTGCTTGAGTTGTCGCCCTTGGTCGACCTGAGCGTGGTCTGTCCTGTACAGATTGTGTATCACAGTATCTGGACCATAGCCTGCTTATGACAGACTGAGAAACATTCATCGTCCGCGCCACAACCGCCTGTGTTGTGCCGATCTGTAGCATGCCAAGGGCACGTAACCTTTCATTTTGGGTAAGCCGACGCATATCAAAATTTGTTTTCTGGTCACTAAAACAATTAAACTGATGTTTCCACCCTGGAATTCAATGCCACAGTGACTGTACATTCAAAGTCAGAGTCGTGCAAATCTTGGGTTGGACCCCCATGATGATCCCAAGCATCACCTGCATTCCATGCGGTAGCTATTGGTGCATTTGCAGGGGTTGAAAGGAATAAAATCATGGAGAGCTCTAAAAGCTGCACCTAAAATTACAAATTCAGAAAATCGCTCTTCTAAAAACCTGCACCTCAGATTTTCTAGGAGAGTGTTTTTCAAAAGTAGATTTTGTTTATATTAATTGCCCAAATTCAGTTGTACTGATTTAGAAGGTTTTAATGTGTAATATTATGTTATAAATCTGTTTATTTTACATATTTTTTCTCAGTCAAACGGTTGTTATAGGCCTGACTATCACAACCCGTTCAATATATTTATTATTTTTAAAATATTGAGTCGACTCAATATTTCCTGCGACTTAATCCTTTGTATAATAATACAATAGCCTACATCGGTCACTTTATATTTACTTAGTCTCAATCTTAATGTAGCTTTTTTTTCCCAAAAAACTGTTGAAATAAATTCGCCCTCATTTCATTAGAAACAATAATCGCCATATCATGGAATTCGCTAAATTGGATATACCCGGATGTGTAAATAACCCCGAGTTTTTCCCCTTTCAGAATTCGTCTGCTCATTATAAATGACTGCACGATGACAAAAACGTTTGTATTTCTTCATTCGGAATCAAGGCTACATTATTTTAATAATAATAAACAATTTACGAATTTGTGATAACAAGTTAGTTAGGCTATTAAATTTTTTCTTTAATTTTTGCAAGCGAATTGACAACGAATTGTCCGCCATGTTGGTATTGGTCGCGCTCACGTACGCAATGTTTTGGATCGACTTGTGCTCATTGTTTTGTGGTTCCTGAACATACATCGGCCTATCAATGGTAATGCATCATTCAGAGCCAAGTCTACATCATTTAAAAATTAAGTACAATTTATACGTAATATGAGACGCTTTATTATTAATTAGACAAACAAAAAACATCTATCGCAACATCTTATGGTTTTGACTTTTATATACGTAACCCATTCTTGGTTACGACCGGGAAAATAAGATTGTTTCGATGCTATCAATCGACATTTCAATGCTGATTATCGATAGTAAAAAATAACTATTGATACCCAACACAAATCGGCGACCATACATGGATAGATAGATAAAAAAAAATCGGCCACGAATCTGCGGCCAAATTCTAAAATTTGGAGGCCATTGCCGCCGAGGCCGACGGCAGAGTCGAGCCTTGCTTGAGACCGTTAAATAAAACTAGATTATTTTTACGAGAATTTTACTAAAAGCGTTCGCGTTTATTCATTAAAAAGGTCGGGGATATTTTAAAAAGAGAGCCGCGAGTTAGCCTTCTGTACGAGGAGCATTGTTTATAAAATTCAGGTGCGTCTAAAAATATGTACCTGGGTTTCACTTTAGGTGCGTGGTAGGTGCGCGAGCGCTTTCGCGCGCCTTTCTTTTCGAGCCCTGCATTTGGGCGTCACATGTAACTGGAAATGTTTCTTCTGTTAGGTTCTATAGTGACTTTTTTCGTAGTCATTTGCATATTTTAGTATTATGCCCCCAAAATCAAATATCCCCTACTTTTTTTGAATAGTATATCAGTGCACATTTTCTCGGGCAAAATAGTCGGTCTGGTGCAAATGCAAATGGGCTGTTGGCGAAAACACACTTGGAAATGTTGTGAAAGTGCAAACAGGGAAAGTAGGCTTTGCTCTGACAAATAGTAAACTTTGGCCTTTGTGTTTATTGATGGGTGTAGATTTCAATATTGTTGATGGTAAACTTGTGAACTTTGTCTGCTACATATTTATAACATAATAACCAAAGTTCATCTAGATAACATAACATACACTGGATACAGTAAACAATACAATCCCTGCCTGTCGTAAACAATACAATCGCCACTGCCACCGTACTATTAACATATAGTTAACAATACAATCCCTGCCATACAATTAACGCGTCAAGGACACAGTCAACAGTTCAAGTGATTAAAGATTTTTTATTTACGAGTAATTACGATATAATTTGTGTCTAGTTCATTAACTAAAGCTGACAACAAAATTACTCATAGGACTGGGCATGGTGTGATTTAATGTTGTTGAAGGGGGTGGTGGCTTGACGAATGGTTAGTGTGCGTGCGCTGTATCATAAGGTCTGTCATTGAGTCAACTGGCGTGGTTTCAATTCTGGTTGTACACGACAAGGAATAGGGTGGCCTGAGCAACCTCAGGGTTTTGTACGGGTCTTCAGGTTTCCTCCAACTGCTAAAGACCCCTACGCCCAAGCAAATTAATGAAATAAAATGGAATCGTGTGTTTGAAAAATTTGCTTGTGCATAGGGATCTTTAGCAGTGGTAGGAAACCGGAGGAGCCAGACAAAACCCAAAAGGTTGGACAGGAGGCCCTACTCCTTGACACGTACACGTACAACAGTAGTTGGACTCAATGACAGACATATCACAACATAATTCGAATGGCTATATACATTCAGATCTCAACACAATTTGAAATGCTAGAAATATTTGGATCATAAAAACAAAACTGAATTTAATGTACATGTAAGTAAATACATTATTGTTTGGAGATTAATATAAGTTAAACTTTAATATTGAGCTGACATGTTTCATGAAATGAGTTTTTCAGTGTATTATGAGTCGTTTGGTAACAAGAGAATTAGAATGTTTATAGAATATATGTCATGAGAGAGTTTTTCCTTGCAATATGAGTCAAGTACACAAAAATCCTAAAATTTCTAGAATAATGTACAACAAACTACACATGTCAAGGCTATCGACAGAGTATTGTGGTGAATTGCGATGTGTTAATCTAATGAAACACATGTATTATGCCAGTCGTATTTCATCTGGAAACAATCAATAAAAGCGTCCGTCCGTTTGTGGTTACGTAACATCAAGTTTAATTAAAGGGAAACAACCCTGTATACACACTTCATGATCAGTTGTAGGATTTATCTAAATCTGTGTGAAACTTTTTCATGAATTTACTCCCTGGCTTGTAATTATCCATTACCAAGAATTTGATAAAATATTTATGGTACTTTCCTTGTACCTGTACCTGTACATGTATGTACCTTATCCTTGCAAGACATATAAAAGTAGATTTCACAGTTTAAAAAGATATTTATGGATATACTACTTCTGAATTTATTAACATGCTACGTTTCGATACGCATGCATAGCATATTAATAAATTCAGAAGTAGTTTATCCATCATATCAATGTTTTTAATTTGTATGTAACTGTATACTAGCCTAAATTAAAAGGCACCTGTTAAAAACATTGTAAGCCACAAATTCAGATTTTGTCAGGCACGCCTTTCAGTGTACTATGAGTCTATGAAGGAAATTTTGTACGGACAGCTGCACTGCTGTACTATATGACCTATAGAGAGAACTTATAAGTTATATAGGCTTTTACACGTTGTTCAATCCAGTTATCTTTACTGAGTTAGAATATTGTTTAAAATGTAGCCACCATTTCCGTCCATCATACAGGGCATAGCTCAATTTATATTGCGATCAGATTAGTGTTTTGGCTAAATAAAATGTTTACAACTCAGAAATTGCCATTCAAGGGAGATAACTACACAATTCTTGTCAATATCACACATGTTTTTATTTATCAGTTTGAAGCTACAACAACTGTTTCTCCTTTTTAGAATAACACCTGCTATTGGGTTTCCTTGATAAGAGTTATTGCTACTTCAAACATTTTTACCATTAAATCTGGGGTACAGCAAGTGTCAGTAATTCAGAGCTCTTCCGTTTAATGATGAGTAAGTTTTTTAGTATTTGACCCACATCTGTAGAGAGGATGTGAATCAACTGAGTGTAATGACCGGATAATAAGGTCTTGGTTTAATATAATTATATTCACATGGTTTAATCTTATTAATTTGAATAAATGGTAAAGTTAATTTATTGTTGCAGATCAAATTACATGATCTTGGTGAAAAATCTACCCTCATAGTTTTACCTGGGTTTATAATATACATTCAAAGTATTAACTGGGTGCATAATATATCCCAATCATTTACCTGGGTATATAATCTACCCCTTAGTATTAACTGGGTGTATAATCCACCCCATAGTTCTACATGTAGTGGGGTGTATAATCTAGCCCTTAGTATTAACTGGGTATATAATCTACCCCTTAGTATTAACTGGGTGAATAATCCACCCCATAGTTCTACATGTAGTGGGGTGTATAATCTAGCCCTTAGTATTAACTGGGTATATAATCTACCCCTTAGTATTAACTGGGTGTATAATCCACCCCATAGTTCTACATGTAGTGGGGTGTATAATCTACCCCTTAGTATTAACTGGGTGTATAATCTAGCCCTTAGTATTAACTGAGTGTATAATCTACCCATTAGTATTACCGGGGTACATAATATACCCCCATAGTCCTAGCTGGGTTTATAATCTACCCCCTAGATTTACATGGGTGTATAAACTGTATATTCTACATCCCATGGTTTTGCATGGATGTGTAAATAGTTCTACATGTAGTGGGGTGTATAATCTACCCCTTAGTATTAACTGGGTGTATAATCTAGCCCTTAGTATTAACTGAGTGTATAATCTACCCATTAGTATTACCGGGGTACATAATATACCCCCATAGTCCTAGCTGGGTTTATAATCTACCCCCTAGATTTACATGGGTGTATAAACTGTATATTCTACATCCCATGGTTTTTCATGGATGTGTAAATGTAATATACACTAAATCCATTTAGGATGTAGATTATACACCCAGCTGGGATGTAGATTACACACCCAGCTAGGTGTATAATCTACATCCTAAATGGGTGTATAATCTACATTCTAGCTGGGTGTATAATCTACATCCTAGCAGAGTGGATAATCTATATCCTAGTTGGGTGTATAATCTACATCCTAGCTAGGTGTATAATCTACATCCTAAATGGGTGTATAATCTACATTCTAGCTGGGTGTATAATCTACATCCTAGCAGAGTGGATAATCTACATCCTAGTTGGGTGTATAATCTACACCTCCTAGCTTGGTGTATAATCTACATGTACATCCCAGCTGGGTGTATAATCTATATCCTAGCTGGGTGTATAATCTACACCCCAGCTGGATGTATAATCTATATCCCAGCTGGATGTATAATCTACACATCCTAGCTTGGTGTATAATCTACATGTACATCCCAGCTGGGTGTAAAATCTACACCCCACGATTTTACATGGGAGTATAATCTACCCACGATTTTACATGGGAGTATAATCTACCCAAATGTTGGTACTCATGCTATTCTAACCCCCATATACAATTATATCTATTTCTTACCTCAATGTCACTTTCTTCCTCTTCCTTGGCTTTTTCCACAGCTTTTAAAATGAGTTTTCTACACTGAGCATCATCTATCTTATAAACTTCCTGTAAATCTTCTTGCGTTAAAGATCTGATATAGAGATAAAATACATACATCAAGTAAAGTCCAGCCATCTTAACTTCATCATGCTTATTCTCTTGTTCAATATCAACGAAAGCGCCACCGTCATTGTATTGTTCTATTGGCGGTATTTTAATATGAACAATAGCGCCACCGTTTTTGTTTTGTTCCACTGGAGATATTTCAATATTAATAACAGCGCCACCATCATTATTTTGTTCCACTGGGGGCATTTCAGTAGAACTATTAAAAGTAGTTCCACAGTTATTCTTTCGTTTTACAGTCAACATTTCGGATCGTTTTGTATTAATAGAAGTTACTTAGGCGTTCTAACTAACATAGAATATCTAATGACACTAGGACCTTGTGCGTAACCGTAGTTACCCAGACCTTCCTTTCCAACTACATGTAACAGTAATTCTACAGGCTTTCTAATGACAGTGGGACCTTGTACATGCATGTAGTTCCACAGACTTTCCTTTCCAACTAACTGTAAATCCACACTTTCTAACGACACTAGGACCTTGTAACAGTAGTTCCCCCGACCTTCCTTTCAACAAACAGTAATTCCTGACAGTAAAACCTTTCAAGAGTTGTTCCCCAGACCTTCCTTTCCGACAAACAATAATTCCCGATAGTAGGACCTTGTAAGAGTAGTTCTCTAGATCTTTAGTTCCAACAAACAGTAATTCCAGACAGTAGGACCATGCAGGAGTAGTTCCCCAAACCTTCCTTTCAATTTACAGTAATTCCAGACAGTAAGACCTTGCAGGAGTAGTTCCCCAAACCAAAGCTTCCTTTCCAACTAACAGTAGATCAACAGACCATCCACATTAAGTGCCCAACCTTCCTGATAATTTCCAGAAATCAACCAACAAGGATCTGGCACTATCTGTTCAGGTTCGAGCCAACTCTCAAAATGAGAAACCCAATAACAACACCTCATCCATATAATTCACACTTGTTAAAGTTAAAGTGCACGCTGCTTTTCAATAATTCATATTCTAAAAATTAACTGCCTTCTTTGATTATCCTCTTTGAATACCATTCGATAATTAAAAATCCAATACTTTGATTTTATATATCGTCTAGCTAAAAACGACGATTCAAATTATACTCTCAAGTTCACACACATAAAACAAAATAAAAATAAAAATAAATTTAACTACAAAAGTTTAAAGTTTTATGTTTCCAAATATAGCCGAAAAGCTCTGATTCATTTTTTATAGCGTGAAATATAATTGAAATAAAATTGGGATTAAATATCCTACTTTTGTTCACGAACTGGGTTAATGAAGGCTGGGACTTCGACATTACGACCTACTTTTTATTTCAAATTCCACTTGTAAAGGGTTCATTAATGTGCACGCCAATATGTACCCGAGACCTCAGTTCTTCGTACCAAACAAAATAACAATTTGCCTTGCCATCTTTGCTGTCCTTCAAAATTGACATGGGGAAAGCACCTTTTCTGCAAAAATTGGGATATTCCTTAGGTTGGGCACGCACACGCTTGGGATTGAAAACATGCCAACTGACTCAATGAGAGAAACTACATCTACAATCTAAAGTGCATTATGTATGACAACTCAACCAGATATTTTTTGTCTTTTATGTAATGTCTGAATCTATGGTAAGTCTAAAATTAGGGATAATTTCAATATTTGTGCTTAAGTTAGGGCCTACAGTGAATTTTGTTCATCTCTAAAAATTAATTTGAATGTATTATCTGATTATTTAACTACATGTACATGTATGTTAGAGGTTAATTTCCGGTGCTGGCCGAGAAAATTCGTCAGGATTATCCTGTGTGGACTAGACAGCTGTCCTTGTCAGTCCCCCCGTCCTGCACCACTGACAATGGGAAACCATGTCGGTCTGAAAATTCCGATAAACTTTCTCAACCAATGCAGGGATCGAACATGTGATCTCCAGACTAGTAAGCCAATGTCTTACCCAGTGCTTTGTGGTTCTTTGTATAAAGACAATATACATGTACAAATCACTTTAAATTGCAATACATGTTTTATTTTTATATAAAAGCTGCTTGAAGCCACCACGGCTCCAGGTTGAAATAAAGAGTACATTATATTATGCCCAGATGGAAGTTATGGAATGGAACAGTCATTTTTCAAGGTCTGCATTTCCAGATGCAGACTGACTGGCGGGTTTAAGTTGTTTGAAAACATACATGTACATTGAATTAGTTGCTCAGCCCTTCACTAGAGGATTTTAAGGGCTTTTAAGACTAAATTAAACAGTTTTATTCTCCAAAATATAATCGAGATTTGCCCTCTAAACTTATAAACTATAAACTATAACATGTACATGTGACAAACTCTGTCATTTATTTTTCATGAGATTCAGTGCATGATTCACGGCACATAAAAAAACAACTTCGAAAAACAATTCTGTTGTCTAGACAACCTTGATGAAGTCGATAATATTTTTTTTTTTACAAAATTCTGGATCTAATGAATAATAATTAAATGGTTGGCAAAGTAACAAACCACCACCAGTAGATTGAACCCGAGTACTCGTACCACCATCTTACCATTACAGTACATGTATATTCAAGGTCACTCACTACCACTCAACTGTATTCATATCAACTAATATACATGTACATGTACAGGAGTTGAGATTGTAGACACATGGTCCATGTTCATACATCCACTCTTGTATTTACATTGTTATACTAGTGTAACTTTATATTAGGGAGTAGATATAAAAAAGGGTTTAATGTCCTACTCTTATTGGGCTAACAAAGACGGGTATATGCCATACAGTGTTCTATGAAGGAAAGTTTGCTTGGGCAGTGACAGACACTATGGCCTACTCTTATATCAAACTAAACAGGACTAACATATGGTTTAATTTTATTTCAATAATTCGCTTGCGCGCAAGGGTCTTTAGCAGTCGGAGGAAAGCGGAGTACCCAGAGTAAACCCACAAGGTTGGACAGCCAACCCTACTCCTTGCCACGTACAGCCAGGGATTCGAAACCACGCCAGTTGATTCAATCACAGGCCGTATGACACAGCGCGTACATGCTAACCATTCGGCCATCCAACAGCCGAGAGATCTTTTACGTACATGTCAATGTACATTGTATACACAGTACAGGACCTCGTTTTTTATCATTGCTTCATTAAGTAACTGGTCACTCTTTATTATCCATGCCATACATTATCCATAGAAACACAAACAATCTTAAATTATTTTGGTCCTTATTTAGATTCACGTCAATATCGTGATATAAAACAGTTTTATTTCTTCGATATCGGTAGAATTAAAAAAATCTATTATTCATTTATCCTGTTGTTTTCTTGATTGTCCTAGTTATACACATTGTAAATTGTGAGACGATTTGTATCCTAGCACCTGAATTACAATATTTATCTTATCCTGACTGCAGTGGGAGAGAGAGAGAGAGAGAGAGAGAGAAATGGGGTTTAAAGTCCACTGGACACAAACTAGGTCATTTCAGAACTAACTATGTTTTTTTTTCAAATTTTATTTCAATAATTCTCTTGGCGTAGGCTTCTTTAGCAGTGGGAGGAAACCAGAGTACCTGGAGTAAACCCACGAGGCTCGACAGGCGACCCTACTCCTTGCCAGTGTGTGACTGTCGTGGTGATACCCAGCAATATTAAGGTTGCGAGGTGAATAAGGTGACGGTCCATTAACTAGGTCTAAGATTCAATTTTGGGGTTAACATAGAAGGTTCCCCAGGAGTTTAATCCAGCATGCCTGGGCTAGATTTATTTGTTGATGCCATCTCATGGTCGCTGAGATGTAAATAAGGTCAGAGCATATCTTGCTGTTGTTATTGTTGGTTAGGTCCAGGGTTAGGGTTAGGATCAGCGCTAGTCCTGTTTACATCACGTGACCTCTGACTAAACTTGAAGTTGGTCTTATCAATTAGATCTAACCACACGCCTGTCAGTGGTGAAGGAAGGGGTACGGACATGATCTTATACCGTATGCCTGTCAGTGGTGAAGGAAGGGGTACGGACATGATCTAACCGAATGGGAGTCCTGGCAAGGAAGACTAACTTATTGTTCGGAAAGAATGAAAAACTAGGGTCAAGTTGGCATGCACATAAACTAAAATAACCGTCACAGTACAGTGCATGGCGTGTTACATTGTACCTTTGTCTCCATTAGCCCAATTGCAGCAGAGAAGTAGGAAGTTCAACCATAATTCATTCATTCATATGCATTGTACATGTATTACATACGTTTATATAATTATAATACATTCATATTGTATCTATTTTGAACACTATACAACGTATACATGTTCTGGTCATTGTATAGCTGAATGAAACATTTAATAAAAGAATGAAAATGTTAGTATCCTTGAATGACATTTACAAGTGAAAAGAATAACATTCATCATAACAACTTCATGGACTTGCTACTTGTTGGTTTATGACACACATGTATATTGTACGACGTATGAAGCGACGATCAATATTGAATCCAACCATTTCATGTCTAAAACAAATCAGGCAATCAAAACAGAATAAATAATGGCAATGAAATGAAATGTGGTTTATTGTCCTACTGTTCTACTCCGAGCTGGGCTAATGAAGACGGGCATAAACCATCCAATGTGTTATGGGGGAAATTTTGCCCGGACAGTGGCACTACCGTGTACACTTACATGATATATCAAATTCCAACTGTCAAGGGATCTTTTATGTGCATGCAAATATGTGGACCGTGGTTTATCGTCCCATCAACTTGACTCGACAGCTGTCCACTCCTTGTCAGGTCGTCTGTCCTGCCCCACTGACAGGGGGAAACCATGCCAGAAAATCTGGGTGAACTTTCTCAGCAAATGCAGGGATCAAACACCTGACCACCAGGCAAGCAGCGTGCCAGCACCTTACCCACTTAAACACCAATGTTGAAGGGGCTCCCAATCAGTTATAATAAAATTTTACATGTAATGCTTTTAATCATATATTTATGATTTTAACTATTAAATATATTATTCTGATGTTCGTGAGAAATAAATCAATCTTCCTAAAATACTGTCATACAAATTGCATTTGTGTGACTACATGTATGACAAACAATGACCAGAATCCATAATTCCATTAACTCAATGAAAATGATGATTTATTTTTGTTGACATCTTAATTTGTTTATCAGCTTATAACAAATGGTAACCATGGAGTAAATCATGACCTTGAACTGGACCCTGACTGACCCTGAAATGTAGATATTGTATGTCTACTCAATGCAACACAATAACAATCAACGAACCTCAACAAATATTCTCAACAAAACATATGTAGGCGATAAACAACTTGAGAAGCATTCTTGTTATTCTTTTATAGAAAACAACCACCTCCAACAACGAGAAACAAGCTAAGGAATAAGGCTTTAAAGTAGCTAAGTCTCTAACTCAATATCATCCAAAATCTTCGACTATGAAAACACAAATTATTTGTCAGTTTAATTCAACATTGATGCTGTGATCTTCCCAGGATAAGATGGGCTTCCCATATCCAATATTTAAAACAAAATAAAAAAAATTATCATTGCTACACGAATCGAGTAGGACCATAATCCGTTTCCGGCCAATTTTGAACGAGGCTAGACAGTGACGCATGGAGAGAATACGCCAAGCAGTATTTATACTCCTGGGCATACGCAATAATGTAGACTGAAATAACCAGACACTAGAGATTGGCATGCTACTGCGACTTTATCAGCGATTAAATAAAGAGTTGGCAGTTCTCACTATGATAGTCAAAAACTAGATAATGTAAACGGAATTAATCCACTATGAACCGAGAATTAAGCAATTGAAATTTCCGTCTAGCCTCGATCATCATTACTACATGTGAAGTCAGTACAATAAAAAGCATACAGTAGGCTACATGTACATGTAGTCTTGATTAACCATTTTATGATTAAATCATGAAGGAAAATTGTGCAGCAAATCAGATCATAATCCACTAAAGATCACAGGCTAGTGATGACATAGAGATTTGATTATGGTCTGGATAAGTTAATTAATTTCTAATTAATGATTTAGATAACATTTTTTTAGGCCTAAAGAAAGACTTGCAACAGGCAGATTTACCTCTTTATTTAACAAAATAAATGTCCATTCATATTCAACAATTACATGAAGCACATATACATGTACATGTATGATTAAAATCTGATTATGAATACAGATATTCTAACTTATGTTGCCTTATTATCACTTTAAACAGGACAATGATTACTACATCATTTAAACTAAGGGAGCAATCATTGTTAAAATGTCATTTGTTATTCAAACAATTGAGGCTTGTATTATATGTAATTCATTCATTTAATAGTTTTCTCTAGAGACTCAAACAATGTAGTCTGTTCTCATGGCTGATGTTATATCAACTTTATGATTACAAATTATATTGTACCCGTCCAACCATGGGGGTTAACAACCTACAGGTACTCTTCTGCACTAGCTGAGCTAATGCAGACAGGCATAAGCCATATAATTGAAATTTGGCCCAACACTCCAAACAATGGCGCCATGGCCTGTTCTTATTTTGAATTCCAACAGTCAAGGATTCTTTAACGTGTACACTTTAAGTCATACATAATCACACCTTAGTAGGCTTGTCAGTTTTTATACGCCCACATTGAAATGTGGTCGTATATTGTCGTCGCCCCCGTCCGTCCGTCCGTCCGTCCGTCGGTCCGTCCGTCGGTCCGGCGTCCACAATTGCTTGTGGACGCTCTAGAGGCTAAAGTTAATATCCGATTGACTTTAAATTTATACACAGTGTTTAAGGTCATGAGACGAAGAAGCCTATTGTTTTTCAGCGATTTCCGATAATAACTACCAGAGTTATGGCCCTTGACGACTTCAAAAAATCTTGTGGACACTCTAGAGGTCAAAGTTAATATCCGATTGGCTTTAAATTTATACACAGTGTTTAAGGTCATAAGACGAAGAAGCCTATTGATTTTCAGAGATTTCCGATAATTAGTGCCAGAGTTATGGCCCTTGATCACCTCCAAAAATTTTGTGGACGCTCTAAAAGCCAAAGTTAATATCCGATTGACTTTAAATTTATACACAGTGTTTAAGGTCATAAGACGAAGAAACATATTGATTTTCAGCGATTTCCAATAATTAGTGCCAGAGTTATGGCCCTTGATCACTTCAAAAAATCTTGTGAACGCCCTAAAAGCCAAAGTTAATATCCGATTGATTTTAAATTTATACACAGTGTTTAAGGTCATAAGACGAAGAAGCTTATTGATTTTCAGCAATTTCCGATAATTAGTGCCAGAGTTATGGCCCTTGATCACTTCAAAAAATCTTGTGGACGCTCTAAAAGCCAAAGTTACTATCCGATTGACTTTAAATTTATACACAGTGTTTAAGGTCATAAGATGAAGAAGCCTATTGATTTTCAGCGATTTTCGATAATTAGTGCCAGAGTTATCTCCCTTGATCACTTCAAAAAATCTTGTGGACGCTCTAAAAGCCAAAGTTAATATCCGATTGACTTTAAATTTATACACAGTGTTTAAGGTCATAAGACGAAGAAGCCTATTGATTTGCATCAATTTCCGATAATTAGTGCCAGAGTTATGGCCCTTGATCACATCAAAAAATCCTGTGGACGCTCTAGAGGCCAAAGTTAATATCCGATTGACTTTAAATTTACACACACAGTTTATGGTCCTGAGAGGAAGAAGCCTACTGATTTTCATCAATTTCAAATAATTACCTCCAGAGTTATCTCCCTTGATCACTTCAAAAAACCTTGTTGCGCTGTAGATGCCAAACTTATCAACCGATTGACTTCAGATTGATACACAGAGTTTAAGGTGTTGAAACGAACAAGTATTTTGATTTTCAATGAATTTTGATAACTGAACAGCTAAATCCATGATATTAAATGTTTCCTATACTAATTGTTAGCGTGGGGCAAAACTTTATAAAAAGCAAACAAATTGTAATGATTTTCTGATAATTACATAATGAGTTGTTACTCAGATTTTAGTGTATTACAAATGTTTCATTACCAAAAAAAAGTAAAAATATGCGACAACCCTTGTTGACTGCCCGGACGATTTAGCTGCTGTGGGCGTATGTTTCGTTGCCTGGCAACCTATCTTTTATTATGTAGCCTACAGTACCCATTTATCTTGGAAAACTGATAGTTTTAGATTATATGTAAATGAGAATAATACATTTAGAAGAATACAGTAATTTACATGTAACCCCTCCATGTATATTGATTTCATTGCTTTGGTATTCTTTATCTAAATGTAGTCATATGACTGATGTGCTATTCTGGTTTTAAAAGATACAAATAAAAAGGTTTGATAAAGAGCTGTCAGTCTTTGCTATTTTAGTTTTTAAGATGCATTACATTATTACATGTATGTAAGATTTACATGTAGGTAAAAAGACCTGTAATATATATGTGTACAATGTAGTTCAAAATAGATGATGAAAAAATGAAAATATATTGAGAATTTCAAATAACCTCATCCCGAACAAAGTTATGAAAGTTTAAAGTTTCGACAAAAAATATGCTAAATTATCTGTGACGACTCGAGTCCATTGACACTTCATTTTATCCACTTTCACGATATTAAACAAAGTCTTGATTTTCAGGTCTTCAATGGTCAGTTCCTGGAGCGTTGTCCATGTACAGCATACATACACAGAGAGAGAGAGAGAAAAATGAGACTTAACGTCCATTGTACTAACTTCGCTTGCGAATGGGGGCTTTAACAGTTGGAGTAAAACAGGAGGATGCAGAGAAAACCCACGAGGTTGGGCAGACGACACAACTCATTGTCACTGTCACGTACATGTACAACCGGAGAATTAAAACCCTGCCAGTTGACTAAATGACTGACCTGATGATACAACGCACACACGCTGACAATTTGGCCATTCAATCCTCCTGTCTATGTACATGTATCAATAAACAAATATAAAGCGGACATCGTCTAATCCACTCAATTTCCCAATCATCTGATGGTCTGGATATCAAGGAGAAAAAGAGGGATCATGATGGCTAAGTGGGTAAGACGCTGGCTCCCTAACCTGGAGGTCGGAGGTTTTATCATTGCATTGACCGAGAAAGTTCATCCAGATTTTCAGGCGTGGTTTCCACTTGTCAGTGATGCAGGACAGAAGGCACGACAGGAACAGCAGTGAACAGCTGTTTAGTTGTTCGGATGGAATTCGATATATCAGTAAGCCACTGCCCGGACAAAATTCCCTTCATAGCACACTGAATGACGTATGCCCGTCTTCATTAGACCAGTATAGGAGCAGCACAGTAGGATATTAAACGCGATTTCATTTCATTAAAGCCAGAAAAATGAACAGCAATGGGCAAATAGAGCTGTAAGTCTATCCATCTTATTACAGGAATATATTCTCTATATTTGCAAACTTAATCCAACCGTTCACATCTTCTCAGTCTCTAAGAATATCAAGTAACAGAAACAATCAGGAAATACAGTGCGTTGCCGCCAACCCTTAACAGACAGACATCAGAAAATCACAACGTGAAATATTCAAGAAAAACATTAAATTCGAGTATCTTAATTTTAAGGATGAAGCCTTTTGATTAGTCAGAGATTAAATACTGGAACAAATACTAGCTTCCAGTCCCAGCCAATTAAAAAGGCTGCATCCATGAAGTACATTAAAAGAGATACATGTAGTAAAGAGTGACGAGTTTCGTTCATATTATCATATTGAACTTTTTAGACTGATTGGATTCACATGACAGCCATTGGCAGGCTTTTTTTATTTATACTAAGGTTTCCAAGGTTACTTGGCAGGGGTACCAGGGTTGGCTTACTACATGTACTTATAGAATCAGCGACAAACCTAAACCATTTTTATTTTTGTTACAATATTATTATACAATAGGGGCCTACACGTATTTTTTAAAACTAAGTTTTGTGAATAAGGACCTGTCATATCGAGGACACATTGACATATACATTGTATTGACGTTGCATACAACCCACAGTTTGTGTTGAAGATGGGAAGCACGATTTTCACCAAACCACCGAAATCTTGGAAATTGCATTTTAACGAGCATTCTGTGACACAAAAAAATCTTTGATTATAAATCAAATAACGAAGGCATAAAGACCAGTAAACTATTAAAAATTGATAAATATAATGATAGGAGTTGAAAATTGAAATAATGGTGGATTGCAGACTGGATGGAATACATGTATACAGTGTGAGAAATGGGGTTTAACGCCCACTCGACACAAAATAGGTCATTTCGGGACTAACATACATGTACATGTATGGTTTAATTTTAATTCAATAATTAGCTTGCGTGTAGGGGCCTTTAGCAGTGAGAGGAAACCGGAGAAAACCCATGAGGCTGGACAGGTGATCCTACTCTTTGTCACGCACTGGAGATTTGAAACCATGCTAGTTGACTCAATCTGACTCAATGACAGGCTTTATTATACAGCTTACAGTTATAACCATTCGGCCATCCCCCCCACCCCCCGCCCAATATATATATACAGGTAAAATGTACTTATAATTGCACTGTACCTGAAATCCTTCATCGTTAGCGACGACGGGAAATACTGTACAAACGATGACAATTGAGATTTCTTCATAAATTCCAAAAATAACTGATGATCCAAATTATCAGATGACGATCTCCCCAATGATCGACTAAGAGAACTTTTCCTCCTAGGGTGAAGAGCTCGATCAACCGATGTTACGATACGTAATTGTTTGTTTATTGGCAAATGGGGTTCCGGAAAATGCAGCTCTGTCATATCATCGCTGAATTCTATACTCTCTCGTAATTTACAGTCACTCATACTTCCTTCGTCACTCAAGTCTTCCAATCGTAAACTTGTTGATGTGCTGCACGGAGAAAACTCAGATGACGATAATGACATATCTTCGACGTCATCAAAGGCATTTTCTCGCATCAAACTGCTTCTATGGCTGACAGGAGTTTGTTCTGACGATGAATTTTGATCTTGTTTACTCTTAGGTGTTGACGAGGAGTATCTGTGCTCCCCCTCGTTCGGTGGGGAAGGAGATAAATTTGTCTCATCCATTTCATTTAGCGTCTCAGAACTCAGGTTAAACTTGATGGGACGATCGTCACTTTTGCTCTTTGTAAATCGTGTTACAGAGATTTGTGCCACATCTGTTGGTCGAAATTCACTTCCACAAACGGCTAATTTTCTAGTCGGCGTGTGAGCTTTTACAATTCTCCGGGGCGATATAAGTTTTTCCAATAATTTGGTTTCAGATTTTGTTGGTGCTAAGGTCCTTTTGGGTTCAGTCTTAAATGAAGAACAACACGGCCCTTCAATTTCAGACGGAGATTTTATCGTCATGGGAAAATTCGACGCATCAATCTCTTTCTTTAATTCGATCTTGATTTCTGATATACTAGATGGTTGACTAGGCTGATCAATTTTAGACTTAGTCTTAGATTTGCCAATTCCATGTTTCTCTTCAGCTTCAATCGGTTCTGTAGCTTGCTTAATATCTGGTGGGGTGTCGGGCGTACGAAGACGTTTACTCGAACTCTTCTTCCTTGTCGCTTGTTGAAACTTTTCACTAAGCGATTTCCTTGGAGTTGCCATCTTTTATTTCTATTACGATTACTGACAATAAACTATGAAATTATTGACATTTCTGAACCACAAGAATATTTCAATATTATTTTAAACTTCATATTCATTATGCTTGACTTCATAATTCATATTTGAAATATCGCACATCTACCGATATCTCTGGGCCAAGGCTGACTGATTATTTCAGACAATGCATGTAATATTTACATAATATTGATATTATATCAATATCAAAACAGATAACAGGCGTTACGGCATTCCACACAATCTATTTACCAACATAATTACTTTTTAAATTACGGAAATGTTGTACACATTTTTCCCATGGCAATCAAATCAATGAAAATTCATAGATAAGATGGCAACAAAAAATATTACAATTACACATGAAAAGTTTTGGCATATATCGAGTCGCAGCCGAGTAAAAAAAAACCAGAAACTTTGTCTCGAAGTTGACTCAAAATCAACACAACTTTATTTTCCTGAAATCACAGACAAAATCAATCCACACCTTATTATAAAACTAATCCACATCCTCTGACGTACGTAACTATTATAAATTTCAGGAAACACCACCATTAAACCAACCTACATGACTCAAATCCGTAATCTTAACAACAAACAAACCCGAAAAGTTACAACTCCATGTGGCGGAAAAAGTGTTTTGTTATGACGGCCATTTTTATACGACAATTCCACGCGACAAGTAGATTGCCCTTCTTGTTGAAGAAATTTACGTCTCGGCTATTTATCGCCATTTCCTGCTACGCTGCTTTGATATCTAGCTTCCCTCATTTCCACCTAAAAGTGGACTCTTTTGGCACTAAAGCTTTGTGGTTTAGTCCATTTGGTGCGATTCATTCAGCTTGGAGATCGACTTTCTGACCCCATTCATCACAACTGAGCCAGTTTTCGTGGAATTGTGGGAACAACATAAGAGCTGTTAAAAACTTCCGGGTCACGATTTATAGTAAATATTGTTAGTTATAAGTAATCGTTACCCCAGCGCAGTGAGACCAATTCATTTTTTCCCAACAATTTATTTTATTAAATATACGTGGATTTAGATATAATACAAAAGAATAACATTTTCTAATTTAATAATATACTGGCTGACGTTTAAAGTGCGTGTACCACTGCAAGCGAATTATTTAAATAAACTTATCCATATTTTAGCCCCAAAATGACCTAGTTTGTGTCGACTTGACGTTAACACCCCCCCCTCTCTCTCTCTCTCTCTCCCCTCTCTCTCGCTCTTAAAACGGCGTGTAGTTCTACTCTTTGAACACGAAAAAGGTCTAAATAAGGGGTCTAAAGAGTAATACGAATTGCATAGAGTGAATTATATTCAATTTTTAAAACAATTATTATTATTGTAGCTTATATGATTTCTTGTCAATTATTTTCGGTGAAATACGCAAATCAGCCCAAATTAAAAACAACAGTCGTTTAAGTCTGCTTAGCACATTCTTTAAATTATTAGGCCTATCGGGGGCGTTTTAAGGTTTATCATGACGGAGGCTACACTATTTTGAGGGCCCTCTTTCGCGATGGTCCGGGGGGGGGGGGGGTGTCTTGATTGATGATTTTCATACCAGTGCACAATTAGGCCTACTTCATTCTCATTCACTAGTAATTTGGACAGTAACCATGTAAAGAAAACGATTGACTCAGACTCGGGGGCCCTTACATTTGGCCAGAGGGGCCCTTTTGTCAGACGAGGGGCCCTTTTGTCTGCCTTTATAGGGCCCTCCCTAACTAGGGTACTTTTTTTTCTCATCAGTTTTAGCATTTTTCTCCTGTTTTATTTGTTCAACTCCAGCGACTCAGCTAAAACGCCTTTGAGGCCTATATATTTTGTCATTTTAATTGTGGGTGAGGGGGGTAGCACATGCGCGCTATATTATATAAGGCCCGTCAAATAGTCAACTGCCGTGTTTTCGATTCCCTGGTTGTATATGTGACAAGGAGTAGGGTCGTCTGGCCATCTTCATGGGTTTTTTCCGGGACCTCCCAGACTTGAAAAATCCCGAAGACCCTAATTCCCTCGAAAGCCCTTGCTCCCCCCACCCCCATATACAAAATTCACTTCAGTAACAGGAATTTAAACTGTTTACGAATCTAGAGGAATATTCAACCCACACATCGTATTGATTACACGTAACAATTTATCGGCAACCATTGGTAGACAAAAATTCATCTCAACGCTCGTAAATAGATTTGATTGTGAATTTTTAAAAAAAAACCGGAGTCGATGCGTGGTTTAATTTCTTGAATTCTCTAAGTGAAGAAAAAAAAACCTCTCGTAAAGAGGGTTGATTGTGTTTTTAAGAAGCTTAGTCTCCAACTCAATTGTGGCAAGGAGTACGGTCGCCTGTCCAACCTCGTGGACTTTCTCCAGGTACTCCGGTTTCCTCCCACTGCTAAAGACCCCTACGAATAAGAGAATTATTGAAGTAAAATTAAACCATATGTTAGTCCCGATGTTAGTCCCGAAATGACCTAGTATCTCTCTCTCCCTCTCTCTCCCTCTCCCTGGCCTTCTGATATTCAAATATTTAAGACAAAATAAACATTTTACCATTGGTACACCATAATACGTTTCAACGCCATTTGTAAAGGGGACTCGAAGAACAGATTCGACATAGACTGGAATAACGGGATTGTCACTCGATTGAGACTTCTTGCGTATTTCACCGAACATAATTGAAATTAGAGTAAATACGGAAACGACTGAATTTAAATCAGTTTATATACATCCACATTCAGATTACATTATTATATGCGTTACGACCCATTTATGTCAATTTCTAGGAACCAAATATTACCGATTTAGCTCCTTTAAAAAGAAAAATCAACACAGGAACCAATGCCTCGTTTAGTGTCTTGGATTCTAGTCTAGAAGAACAGAGATGTCGGGTCTCTAGAGATATTGGTGGTAATCTGGGTTTTTGGGTTGTTTTTTTTGTTGTGATATCGAGAGAGTGCTCATCGATTGAATAACGTTGATGAAATAAACACAGTCTTAGTTTTAAACATTATTTATATATTCCCCAATAGTCATTAGTCTGGTGAGATATTATCTCGCGGATGTCATGGTAACCTAACGTATCGTCAGTCTATATTGGAACTTCACAAGTAAATAATGGAATTCTGACAGGATACTCAAATGGTTTTCTTGGCGTTCATATCAACACTTCCAGCATACAGACAGCTATAATTGTTCTATCACGGGAATTAATGAAACTGTCTGAGAGTCTCGTGACTGAGTTGTGAGCTCGATGGAACGGTTATAGATAGATCAATGCTTTATATGGTCTAGGCCAAACATTTAGGTTGATTTCCTTTATTTGTTTTGTGATGCGTTGAAAATGACTTCCCTTCCGCCATTTATGAAAATAGATACCGTATTCCTTGCGTCGTTTAATTATGAATGTTTGAAACAGAGCGAAAATAGTCTCGATTGTCGAGTACCGTTGATACGATAATAATCAACGTCTCTTTTTACCATTTTAAATGACGTACATGTTCTAATCCACTGAATATCCCAGTCAACTGATCGTATAGACCAGAGAGTTGATTACATGGGCCTTTACATAACATAACGCATCTTTCATAATTAGTTGATTTGAAATTTTAGTAAAAAAGGAAACCAGTGAATGTAAATCAGTTTATACACATTCATAGTACGTTATTACTTGCGTTGTCAATTTCTAGGTGCCAAATATTAGTGATTAGCGCCTTTAACGTCCCAGTTTCCTGCACCAAACTGATTAATAAAGAAGGACCTACACAACACAGTGTGCTATGAGGCAATTTTTGCCCGAACACCGGTTCTACGGGTGGACTACTCCGATTTCGTCCAACCCGAATGACGACACGCTGTTACTTGCCAGATCTATACGGTGGATGGAAACTACGGGAAAATCCATAAGAATTTTATAACCCAAACATGTTATCGAGATAGTGTCCAAACGAATTATTCAATAATGCTGAACCGGCGAGAACCCCCTCCCTCTCTCATTGGATTATTGAAATAATGTTGAACCAAATGTTGAACCCCCACCCCGTCTCTCCCCCCCCCTCTCTCTCTCAGACTCGGACGTCTCTGAGGTAATCCCATCGTTTTATATCTATATCAACAAAACCCAGACTATATTTATTAGCTGGTATATATAGGCCAGCCATATATCAACATGCCTTTCTCTAGTTTATATTGATTAAATGACAGTACCTATTACTCTCATATCTACACGTGTTGGTATTCAATCAACTTTCATCTATCTTCAATCATCGCCTGTAACATGTTGATTTCATGTAAACATCTCATAATATACGTGCTATATTTCCTACAGGTGTGTGTATATAAATAAATACAAAACAAGTCCAGTGAAGAAGGGCATATATACGCCATTAAAAAAATATTCACCATGTTGCACTTCTTGTTTTACTCCATTTGCTTGCTACTTATATAAATAAATAAATAAATAAATAAACGTCTAGTGAAGTGAAATGGAGTTTAACGTCCTACTGTTCTGTTCGACTTGGCTATAATGAAGACGGGTATACTACGTAATACTGTGTGCATTGAGGGAAATTGTGCCCGGGCAGCAGCGCTACGGCCTATACTCTTATATCGAATTTCAACTGCCACCCAAAACCAAACGACTAGACAGCTATCCTTGTCAAGCCCTCCGTCCTGCTGCACCACTGACAAGGAGAAACCACACCGGAAAATCCCTATGAACATTCTCTGTCAACACCGGAACCGAACCCGCAACTGCTCACCGCTAAAGACCCCTATGCAAAAGCGAAGTATAGAAATACAAATTGAACCATATGTTAGTCCCAAAATGACCTAATATGTATCGAGTGGACGTTAAACACCATGTCTACACCCCCCCCCCCCATACGTGGTGTGTTATATTCATAATTTAATAAACAAAACTGTAGTTCATATATCCTGACAGCAACTTTTAAGACCGTGTTTTTGCTTTTGAATTTTTGTTGAATTCGCTTTATAGCCGATTGACTAGATTTGTCAATTTATCCTTTCAGTCAGAATACGATTCATTGAAACCTTGGACTCTGATCAATAAATTCTTCTCTCATCTTGTTACGCCAACAGAAGGAAGAGACACAAAAACATTGTCCGTATATAAACTTAAGTAAATTCTCGGACTATCCTCTGTCAATTTCTTTTTCCGCCATTTAATCACAGAAGCTTCCTCACCAATCAGTGATCCTCGAATATTTTTTTTTCTCTGGGGAAATCCAGTATTTTTCTGGTAAGATTGGGCGTCTATTCTTTTCCATTTGTAAATGAAATGAAAAGAAAAGAAGTTTAATTTCCTACTGTTATGTTCAGAACTGGGTAATGAAGATGGGCAAACGCCATACATGTGCAATGAGGTAAATTTTGCCCCGGCAGCAGCGCTACGACCTACTCTTATATCAAATTCCAACTGCCAAGGGATCTTTTACGTGCACGCCCATGTGTACACGGGACTTTGGTTTTCGTCCCATCTGAACGACTAGACAGTTATGAAAATGTGCCATACTTTCATTGTCAATATCTACTTTATAAATACTTTAGTGGGAAATTATTTTTGGTTGGTGTGTATGTTGGGCCCATGAGGGGGGTGGGGGGCTAGTTGGAACACTTTGTAAAGGGCCCAAGGTATACCAAGTAATGTTTTAAAAAAGAAATGATTGATATAAATTAATAAAAGTTACAGTGAATTCTGCCATTACACTTTTTTTGGAACACTTGTTGAACTAAAAGCTAAAATTCATCTCCCCGTGCCTTTGCGGCGTGGGTCCCGATCCTTCAGGGTATCCGGGTAACCGGGCCCCGGCTAGTATTCGTTGTTAAATCACAGTTTCTGTGTTTTAGCAAAGTGACCCCAGGTACTCTCTCTCTCTCTGTCTGTCTATCTCTCTCTCCCCTTCGCTGTCTCTCTCAACCTCACAGACACAACACATGATGTCAGACTCAAAAATAACCAGCTATAAACTTTGAAGTTAATTTATGTCGGCAATTACTGATGATTAATGGCAGGCACATATACACAATAACACGTGATTTTACCGCCATTCCAATAATACGTCACTAATGAACTTTAACACGTGACTGTGAAATATTATTACACGGTTCGATTCAAACTAATCAGCAATAAATACTCGGTTGGCCGCTACGAGCACCGAATTACCACTCTAAAATTAGTCTCGGTCATCCAGAACCTCTTAGTCTTCAACATACAGCTATGGATGATAGAGACCACTATGAAACAGATTGGCCATAAATAACGTGATTATTATAGCCTGACTTGGAATCAATCCATGAAATGTGTTCTCTGTACAGGTCAACAGGTTAGGCGTATATCATATCTATATTTATCCTATCTGCTATCTTAAACAGCCCAGGCGCGTAGCTAGCGGGGGGGGGGGGGGGGCAAGAGAGGCAGTTGCCTGCCCTTGAATAAATCATGCCTCAACCAAATGGGGCAAGAATTGGTTACCCTAATACTAATGGGCGCCTTTGTGCCCTTTCCAATGGTCGCAATACGATATTAACGATCTAACACCCCCCCTCCCGCCAGCAACGGACCTGCAGTCCAAGAACAGGGTTTCTACGTGGTAGACCAAACATCAAACCAGTTTCTAGCCAAGTGTCAAAAGTCAATAAAATCAATAAATCCGATGATGTTCTTTTGTTAGTGTTTCCATCTCACTGTTTGAATGAATAGAAATAGACACAAGTGGGTTACAACGTATATAATAATGTAATATGAATGTATATAAACTGATCTACATTCAATCGTTTCTATTTTTACTCTAATTTCTAACCAGTTATGCTCGGCGAAATACGCGAAGAGTCCAAATTGAATGGCAGTCTTTGGCGTCTGGCTATTCTAGTCTACACTGATAGTATCCTCCCGTGGGATATGTTTAGTCCCGTTCTTGCTATAATAGTTCTAAAATGGATAATGATAATGCAAATTGAATATATTGAAAATTTCATTTAGGTTACTTTATTCTGAGCCAATAAAGTACTTTATTCATCGTTTGAAAGAGAGAGAGAAATGGGGTTTAACGTCCACTCGACACAAACTAGGTCATTTCGGGACTAACGTATGGTTTAATTTTATTTCAATAATTTGCTTACGCGTAGGGGTCTTTAGCAGTGAGAGGACACCGGAGTGTCCGGAGAAAACCCACGAGGTTGGACAGGCGGCCCTACTACTTGCCATGTTCATCGTTTGAAGTTGTTTATTATCGTAACAACGGTACTTGTTATTCAAGACTCAGCCTAGTTTCTCCATTTTTAAATCAAATCATCAAATGACGACCGTATTTGAATCCATTCATATCTCCACTATACAATGACCTAGAGAGTTGATTAAAGGCTTGTCATCGAGTCTTAATAATAGTTTATATAACATTTGAAGCCGAAATAAAGACCTGCAATGAGACAGATTTAGCTCATATATAATACTTTTTTAAAAATATTTTTAAATATTTGCCATAGCGACATTACATTAGTTTTATTTGACATATAAAGTTTTGCGAATACTTAAAAAAAAACCGAAAAACTATTCGGTATTAGGTCTAGTCTGTTTCCGCTCAAAAGCGATACATTTATACAGACTGTATCATACGAAACTTGGACTGTCGGTGTACAATCAATTAGCTCGGTTTGTGAACAGACACGAAGTTAGTTGACTGACATGTCTATACCCATTTCCACGGCTTTAGTCTAAAAAACGTAAGTATTTTTCGCGAATTTCGTATACTATATATACTTCCCCCTTGTTGCATTTTCCTAAGTAATGAAATCTAACAGGTTTATTTGTGTGCTTGGAATTGATTTGATCCCCATAATTTATCGGTGCACTATTTTGTCAATATGGCGGCCATTCAGGACAGATATCAATTCTCAAAGTAGTTGGGGGTTGGATGGCTGAATGGTTAGCACGTGCGTGCTGTATCATAAAGCCTGTCATTGAGTCAACTGGTGTGGTTTCGAATCCCCGGTTGTACGTGACAAGGAGTAGTTTCGCCTACCAATTTCGCGGGTTTGCTCGGGGACCCCCGGTTTCCTCCCACTGCTAAAGACCCCTACGCGCAAGCGAACCATTGAAATGAAATTAAACCATATGTTAGTCCCGAAATGACCTAGTTAGTGTCGAGTGGGCGTTAATCCCCATTTCTCTCTCTCTCTCTCTCTCTCTCTCTCTCTCTCTCTCTCTCTCTCTCTCTCTCTCTCAAAGTAGGTAGATCTCTGTGTGAAGAATGATTGTGTATGTGTCCCAAGCATAATGGTATTCAATATGACAGAACTGGTCTTGTCTGATATGTGTAGGATAAAGCATGTGAATTAGGTTATGCTGACTGATGCCGAGGAGAGAAAGACTAAAGAAAATAATCCGAGAAAAGAGTGTTTTTTTTTTTAAATCTTTCTCTCCTCGGCATAACCGAAATCGAGGACTTTAACTTGGTTTTAAACCGTCTTCGTACGTTAAATGAGAATATCTCAGGATTCCACGAAAAACCTTATAAAAAAATACTACCCTGGAAGAATAACCCGATACAGGTATAAAGAAAAACTTTCAGAATAACCCCAAATTCCTCTCTATATATTCAGACCGGAAGTTATTCCGGGCATATAGGATATACCCTAAAGATCAAAGAAATTTGCCGTTACAGGTTTATAACGAATTACGAATGATTTGATTATATGGACCTTTTGGATATAGTGTTGTCCACTATGACGGAGTTGATTTGATTAATTATCGAATTTCGGGCTATCGCATGGAAATAGACCTTTGGCAGTACGATAATAAATAACGCGCGTAAATGACTAAAAATACCCGAGAACCAAAATAATATTCTTTATTCTTAGATTATAATAATTAATATTTCGAAATGTCAGCTGGAATGGACGGATGGATGTTTGACATCATTTTTATTAATTTTATATCTTGCCGAAGGCGATTTAAGGTAAGCCTTAAAATAGATGTCGACATAATGTTGTTTTATAAACATAAACACGCACGGCATAATATAACAAAAACTAGCATAAATTGTATTTTCAGGAGTAAAATTATTGCAACTATCCCTATATGTTGACATATTACTTTATTGATATCGCGGTATCCATCGCGCATTTATATTGATCAATTTGTCCTACAAAACGTGGGAGAATTGAGGTTTAACGTCCACTAGACAATAACTACATGTAGGGATCTTTAGAAAACATGAGGTATGACAGTCGAACGAAATGAATATGAAATGAAATGGAATGGGGTTTAACGTCCTACTGTTCTGCTCCGAACTGGGTTAATGAAAACGGGTATACGCCATACAGTGTGCTATGTCAGGCCCTCCGTACTGCATCACTGGCTAGGGGAACCACACTGGAAAATCCTGGATGAATTTTCTCGGGTGATGCAGTTATTGAACACCCAACACCCAACCCCAAGGCTAGCGAGTCAGTGTCTTACGCACTTAGCCACCACGACCCCGGACAGGAGAACGACTAGACTGCTGTCCTTGTCAGGTCCTCCATCCTGCAACACTTACAAAGGGAAACCAATTTTAAATCGTGTTTCTTAATTTCGAATATGAAAGAAAAAAATACAGAATTTGGAGTTCAACTCCTGTAAAATTTATGACTTTAGATCAGATTTGAATTTGATTATAGCGAGAAAACTTGGTGAACTATACGACGAAATTAACCCAGGTTTCGCAATATTATTGGAATTTCAAACGCGTAAATTTGACGTAATTTATCATATTTTTAGACATTTATAGGACTGCAAATCCACAACAATAGAATCACGATGCCCTCGGGATATAAGGTGTCGATATAGAAATACTGGTGATACACTTATAAAAACAAGGTCCCCATGAGGCCCCTGGATCGCTACCAGGACTAGCTGCATGACAGAGTTCCTTCCTAGCACGCTGTATGACGTATGCCCGTCTTCATTAATCCAGTCAATTCAGAAAAATAACACGTTGAACCCTATTTCATTTGGCCTTAGTTATCTTTAACAGTGGAAGAAAAACGGATCAATAATTATACCAAATTTAGCCTTTATTTTTTTGGGAAGCCTTGAGATGTTTGATTTATAGGTGACGATTAAGGTAAACATATATCATACCTTGTCATTTTATTATGTTTTTAATTTTTGATGAAAACACAAGTGTGAAATATTTTATACTATTTCACAGGGCACGCTTACGTCGTTGTCAAACTTTGCATACGGGTGACACTGTCATGGTAATGGCCTACTGTCTTAGGGAGAAAGGGGCGGGGAGGGGTTGGATGACCAAAGGGTTAACACGTGTGCGCTGTATTATAAGGTCTGTAATTGTGTCAACTGGCGTGGTTTCCATTCATCAGTTGTATACGTAACAAGAAGTAGGGCGCCCTGTCCAACTTCGTGGATTTTCTCCGAGTCCTCCGGTTGCCTCCCACTTCTAAAGACCCCCCTCTCCCCCCCCCCCCCCCCCCCCCTCACTCTCTCGCTCTCTCTGTATGCTAATTATACTATAAAAGAGATTCATCAACGGTTGACATGTTTGTGTCATGTTATGACAGAACACAAATATATATATGACTAATACTCTAATAGTAATATATGTCATGTCTTAGACGCGTAGACCAAAATAACTCCATAAATTAGGACTAAATATATACCACGTGTATTTATACACCGTTATAACTATCTTTACAACATCTCACACTTAGTCTCTCTAGAACACCCGATACCATCTGTTAGGAGGTGTGTCATACACGAGGCAGGGTGGACAGGCTTACTCTTTCTAGAACACTGTTCTGCCCCGAAACGGGCTAATAAATACGGACATACGTCATACAGTGCGCTATGACGGAAACTTTACCTGAACAACAACGCTACGACATACTCTAATATCGAATTCCAACGGCCAAGGAATCTTTTACATACACGCCAATGTGTAAACGGGATCTCTATTTCGTCCTATCCGAACAACTAGACAGCTGTCCTTGTCAGGCCTTCGGTTCCGCACCACTGACGAGGGTTTCTGATTATGACGTAATATTAGAATATACCATGTTAAGTTAAATATGTTTTTGTCTATAATGTGTGGTATTTGATATAAAACCAAGTATATAATATGTAAATGAGATATATATCCAGATATCGTGAGCAACATGTCAAATTCTTTTATCACAACTCAATCAAAATAGGTAAAAACAATCTTCTACGTGTATATCCACTTGCGTGTCAGCCCACTCAGTAGAATAGATAATTATTAAACCACTTTAACAAGACAGTGGCGCGCAGAGATGGGGTACAGGGAGGGAGGGGGGGCGGAGGGGCGAGGGCTTGGACATCCATTGCATCTAGTCATCCAATTAAAGGAGCTAAACAGAACAAAATATAGCCGTGTATTTTAATCAGACTGTTGCGGTAACAGCGATACATAATTATACCGATTGTGTAAACAGTTTGTTGGAGATAAACGTGATATAATTTCACTACCAATAAAAACAATCAGTTTAATTACAAACTGTTCTAATACATAGATTGACTATTCCATCGATTTACTATTCAATATTTCAATAAATCAAGATATTTCTGTTTACTTGTTTGTAGAAATCGATTGACTAGAGAGTGTAACATGTCGAGCTTGTGTTGCAGAACGTTGGAGTCAGACCACTATTACACAATTCTTCCAACATAAAACATATAATATATTTGTGTTTATTTGTCTATTGAAATCGATAAGCTTGTGTACAATTAGACGAGCTTATGTTGCAGAACGATTGAATCAATCAAATATACCGTTATTCCATCACTAGTATTCTTTTATGGCCAATTTTATGCTTGTAGGGTTAAGAGGTCGGCGCTATGTATGGCGGATATTTATATGTTTTAGTATTCAAGTTTGCTGAACTCAAAATTGCCGTGGTCAACCATATTCAAACTTTCGACCTGACCAGTTATTGTCTGTAGTGAAAAGCGTTGCAACCAACGACATTTGGCATATCGGGAAAGGTTGGCGCCGGGCACCGAGATCAGAATAGACGTGAAAGTCATGGGAAAATTAATGGTGGTTTTCATCCATTGTCTTGTACTAGTTATCTCCCTTTATTATGAATTTGTCCAAATTTCAAAACTGTGGTTTTTATCATATTTCCTTATCTTCTTCGGCCTCAAATGAAATGCAATGAGGTATATAGTCCCCACCGTTTAACACTGACCGATCTAATGAAGACGGATGTATACCATACAGTATGCTATGAGGGAAATTCTGCCCGGACAGCGGCGCAATTGCTTAAAGCGATAATTTCATATTTTCAAAGAAAGTCAAAACATAATTATTTCTATGTCCTTAGCTCAATAGGTTGTCAACTCACTACTATACGATCATAGGCATTATTCCCCACTTTTATAATTCATTAACCCATGCAATAGCTATCTTCAAACGTTTGAATTTGAAGTTGACAATTACATTCTTGCCAATTTCTCAACTGGCAATAATGAATTATAAGATTAATATGATTATTCTTTAACAAGGCAGGGCTGTTTATAGATACCATCTATTTTAAGGCTTTATTTTAATAAATTTTAAAAATATAACATAAAAATATGAAATTGCAGCTTTAATTACATTTCGAAATTCAACCTTTGTGTGATCTTTGACCTGCACACCAATCTGTACACATGACCTTGCTTTTTCGTACCATTCGACCGAATATACGCTGTTCCTTGCCAGGCTTCCCTGTCCAGTGCCATTGGCAAGTAGACCGCTGGATATTGAACGGATAAAAATGGCCAGCCGATTGCATATTATATAATTTCATATTATAGTCCAATTGTTTTGTAAGTGCAATCCGAATGTTATGTATATAGTTTTGTAAGTGCAATTCAAATGTAATGTATATAGTTTTGTATGTGCAATTCGAATGTAATGTATATAGTTTTGTATGTGCAAGTCGAATTTCATGTATATAGTCTTGTAAGTGCAATTCAAATATAATGTAAATAGTTTTGTAAGTGCAATTCAAAAGTAATGTAAATAGTTTTGTAAGTGCAATTCGAATTTCATGTATATAGTCTTTAAAGTGCAATTCGAATGTAATGTATATAGTCTTGTAAGTGCAATTCAAATATAATGTACATAGTTTTGTTAGTGCAATTCGAATACCATGTATATAGTTTTTAAAGAGTGTTTCAGGATGAACCGAGAACAAACCATACAGCATGGTAAAGTTAGTTAAGTGGAGAATTGAATGGAACAACTATGTTTGTTGGTCGTTTAAATGTCTCATGGCGTGGTGGATGTACATTTGAACAAAAAATGATTTGATCACGAAATCTCCTGGTGAGTTCCAGTTTGAATTTTAATTAGGGGCGTGGGTGGCGGCTTCTCTTTTATGAGAAATGTATAACGGTTATTTGTTTTAGACTTTATCATCAGACGGAATGTGATGGACATTGAAAGCGCGAGATAATGATATAGACATACATGTAGGTGATATCAGAACTAATGCTTTGCATCAATGGAATTGATTCACAATGTGATCTTATTAATCCGGATTGAAAATTTGCATCAAATGGGATGTTGGGTTTTTCTCTTTAAAAAGCTTGGGGGCTGGGATGGCCTAGTGGTCTAGAGTGCCGCGCTTCGACCTCTAGCTGGCCGGTCACCTCTGGCTTGCGGCTGTGGTTTCGATCCCTGGTGTCAGCGTATGTGGCATGGAGATAGGGGCGCCTTCTCAACCTCGTCGGTTTCCTCCGGGCACACCGGTTTCCTCCCACTGCTAAAGACCCCTACACGCAAGCGGATTGTTGAAATAAAAAATAAACCATATGCTAGTCCCCAAATGACCTAGTTTGTGTCGAGTAGACGTTAAACCCATTTGTCTCTCTTTCTCTCTATCTCTAAAAAGCTCAGTGTATATATGTATATATGTATACGTGAAAAAGACGATAGAGACGTCTACATCCCAAAACTTTGCAAGATGCACTGTCTCGGGAATCTGGCAAACCCCATCCTGCAAAACTTCATTGATCCGCCCCTGTAATCATTCGACACAGAAATCTTGCTAAAAACGAGATTTCAAACTCTTTTCGTGTGTTATAGATGTAGGAATAGATAAAACTGGTTGTTCGTAAAATAATAAAAGAGATGCTAAATTGGATTTATTTCCCTTGCTGTATCATGGTTAAACAGAGTAAAACACCGGGCGAAACCCCACTATATTGGACCGGTGACTCTGATCATTGTCACGTACAAGTTGTGGATCGAAACCAAAACACTTGACTCAATGACAGACATCGCGTTCTCAGCCAACCCACTTTTTAAATTTATATTGATGGGAAATCGGAGGATCCAGAGAAAAGCGACAATGTTAGACAGACAATCCTTCGACCTTCTCTATGGACACGAGATCATAATTCCTTGTCCAGTACAACTTAAAGATGTGTGATCCAAGTGGAAATTTCATATTTTCTAAAAAAGTCAAAACATAATTATTTCTATGTCTTTTGCTCAAAAGGTTGTCAACTCACAACATGTATTATACGATCATGGGCAATATTTCACAGGCGTAGAAATCCCAGACACAGAAAATAATAACACTTGAATTACCTCCCTTGTTTTACCATTCCCCTCCATGCAATGGCGATTTTCAAACGTTTGAATTTGAAGTTGAAAATGATATTTTTGCCAATTTCTCAATTGGCAATACATGTAGTGAATTATATTAGGATTAATAGGATTATTCTTTAACAAGGTAGGACTGTTTACAGATATCATCTATTTTAGAGCTTTATTTTAATACATTTTAAAAATAAAATATAACTAAAAAATATGAAATTGTCGTTTTAAGCATTCGACCAATCATCCTGACACGGCTATACTTTAATACACGGTGCTAGTGTCTTTACCCAGAAGATTCAGCTTCTTGTGTCCGGGACTAACATATGGTTTAATTTTATTTCAATAATTCGCTTGTGTGTAAGGGTTTTTAGCAGTGGGAGGAAACCGGAGTGCCCGGAGGAAACCCACGAGGTTGAGAAGGCGCCACATTCGCTCACACCAGGGCTCGAAACCACAGCCGCAAGCCAGAGGTGACCGGCAGCTAGAGGTCGAAGCGCGGCACTCTAGACCACTAGGCCATCCCACCCCCCCTGTGAATGATGTATATAGTGTGTTCTATTATACTACTAGCATTGTAAAGAAATGAATGAAAAGGATAAAATGAAATGATATGTGGTTTACCGATCTACTATTCTGCTCCGACTGGGCTAGGGGCATCGCGCGGCTAAGTGGGTAAGGCGCCGGCTCGCTAGCCTGGAGGTCGGGTGTTCGATCCCTGCATTGGCGGAGAAAGTTCATCTCAATTTGCCGGCCCCGGGTTCCTCTTGTCAGTGATGCAGAACGGAGGGCCTGACAAGAAAAGCTGCCTAGTTGTTCGGATCGACGAAAAACCGAGGTCTCGTACGTACACATTGGCGTGCATGTAACAGATATAATAGTAGCCCGGGCAAAATTTCCCTCATAGCACACAATCCACTGGCCTAAGCCCGTCTCCCATTCGCCAAGGTTAGGTGCAGAAGAGTTGGACGTTAAACCCAATTTCATTTCATTTCATTTCGACTGGGCCAATATGTACACAGGACCTAAGTTTGTCGTTCCATCAGAACGACTCTACAGTTGTACTTGTCAGGGCCCCCGTTCTGCAGCACAGACGTGGGGAAACAACGCCGGGAAATCACGATGAACTTTCTCGGTCAACGCCGGGAAAGAAACCCACGAACTCCAGACTAGCAAGTCAGCGTCTTATCCACCTAGCCACTGCGACTCCCCTATAAATCATTGTAGCACTAGTACATGTACATACTAAACTATAAGCAACATGAAGGAACAGCAACCGAAGCCCCCTAATTGGGTATCTGAGAGACGAAAAACGTTTCGTTCTGGTCATCGTGGATGTATGTACGCTGTATGTGTGATATATACTGTCTTGGTGCCTTTCTCTTGGGATTATTGTCATTCCAATACTAACTGGTCCAATAACGAGATAGGTCACCAGACTAAAGTTTCAGTAGAAACTCTTTGTGTCGACGTTTTAGAGATATGCACCCCTAGCATAAGACAGTCCTAATATACATCCTGCTGATAACACAAGCAGCACACGTCCTCGGTACTAATGTTGTTCAATATCTGTAGTTAACGTTAAAGACGTCTGGATTGCCTACACGTATCTGTAGTTGACGCTCAAGGTTGCAGGGGAAGGGAGGAGTGGATTACTTGCAACTGGCTACTTGTAGCTAGAGTTTTAACCCTCATCGGCAACTTGTGACTGATTCTTATATTTCCAGTTTCCGCTTGATTCCTGCGAATCTTCGTACGCGACTTGTAGTCAATACACGTGTCTCTCGTCAGTTTACTCAAATGTTACCATAGCAACTTTTATATTTTCGAAAAGATGCCTTTTACAAACGGGTTCCCTAGCGATCCCAGGGGATGTATGTTGCACAATAACACCTATAAATCCCTAACAGGAATTGTTTATCTCCTAATTAAAATAACTTTTTTAGCGATGACGCCGGAAGTTGTACTACACCCAACTTTGTTACAGGCCACAGGTCAACGACTGCGTCCATTTTGGGTAGATTGAATCTATGTCCCAATCAATGATAATATTTATAATTAATGTGTCGGATGTCAAAAGAATATATTTTCATTCAAAGATATTTAATAAACTCTGTGCTATAATTAGTAAGGTTAACATTGATAAACCCACTAACCAATTCCCAACTTTCTTTTAACTACGCATTTCTTAAATTGGTCGTTCACACAAACTCGTTCTACTTCCGGTCTTTCTTCATAATTAACGAATATCTTCTCATGTTTAGCTTCCTTTCTGCACGTTCTCGGCCTCATTTCCTTTTTTGTAACAAGACGCTGTTTAACCACGTCCTTGTATTTTGGAAGCATGAATTAAATAATTAATTAATCCAAGTAGAACAATCGGAATAGAAATAAACGTAAACCACTCAGATAAGATTGGTGTGTGAACGTAACAGATGCATTAGTGTATTACATGTGTAAATGATATTATATAAATGTTATTGCTGCCCACATTAACTGAACACGGGGACCAGTGAACTAGTTCATCTTTTTATTTGTGTTAGACAAGGTCGCCAAACTCGTCTGTAATATAAAAATGATGTTTAGCTGTTGCACAATGGATAGGTAGGTGTTTGATTATTCTTTTATGATTTAAAGTTGCTGATTGTGCGAAAAGGCGTAGGTTCGTTGACCTGGTGGTTCCGTGTTCGATCCTGGTGTTGGGCGAGAATGTTCATAGGAATTTTCAGGCGTTGTTCTCCCATGGTTCAGTGGTGCAGGGCAGATGGTATAGGGACAATGTATAGTCATTCGGATGGGACGAACACCGAGGTTCCGTGTACACGTTGCCGTGCACGTAAAGGAGAGTAGATCATAGCACCCCTATCCAAGCAAAATTTACGTCATAGCGAGAGAGAGAAATGGGGTTTAGAGTACACTCGTCACAAACTAGGCCATTTTGGGACTGATACATGGTTAAATTTAATTTCAATAATTCGCTTCCGTATGGGGGTCTTTAGCAGTAAGGGGACCCGGAGAAAACTCACGAGGTTGGACAGGCGACCTTACTCCTTGTCACGTACAAACGGCGTATCGAAACCACGCCAGTTGAATCAATATCAGACCTTATGATACTGCGCGCACGCACTAACTATTCGGCCATCCAACCTCCTCCCTCATATCACACTGTATGTCCACCTTATTAATCCGGATTGAAAATTGCAGTCAAATGGGATGTTGGGTTTTTCTCTTTAAAAAGCTGGGGGTTGGGATGGCCTAGCGTTCTAGAGTGCCGCGCTTCGTCCTCTAGCTGGCTGTGGTTTCGATTCCTGGTGTGAGCATATGTGGCATGGAGATAGGGGCGCCTTCTCAACCTCGTGGGTTTCCTCCGGGCATTCCGGTTTCCTCCCACTGCTAAAGACCCCTACGCGCAAGCGAATTATTGAAATAGAATTAAACCATATGTTAGTCCCGAAATGACCTAGTTTGTGTTGAGTGGACGTTAAACCCCATTTCTCTCTCTCTCTCTCTCTCTCTCCCACCTTTATTAGGCCGACCGGAGCAGAACAGTAGGACGTTAAACCCCATTTCATTTATGATTTGCATGTTTTATTTGTATCGTGTCAACGACATACCGGTTAATAACTACACTGGCACTAACACTCGGAAATATATGATACTAACTCGTGGATATATTGGATATACTTACCACTAACGCGTGGGTACATTTGACACTAACACGTGGATACAATTGACACTAACACGTGGATACATTTGACACTAACACGTGGATACATTTGACACTAACACGTGGATATACTTACCACTAACGCGTAGATATATTTGATACGTGGATACATTTGGCACTAACACGTGGATACATTCGACACGAACACGTGGATATATTCGACACTAACACGTGGATATATTCGACACTAGCACGTGGATACATTTGACACTAGCACGTGGATATATTTGACACTAACACGTGGATATATTTGATGCTAACACGTGGATACACTTACCACTCACACGTGGATATATTTGGCACCAACACGTGGATATATTTGATACTAACACATATACATGTATATATATCGTAAAGAAATATAACACTTGCATTGCAAGTAGAAGATAAATATATAAATATAAATGTTGTACTTTTAACAATCTTATTATTAAAAAACTCCTGCCATTTTTAAATAGAATAAACTCGTGGAATGTCTTGAATAAAGTTTTAATGATAACTAATTTTAATACTTTGGTAGGATGTTCGCATATCTTAAAAAAGAATTCATGTCTGACAAATGTAGGTGCAAAAATAAAGGGATGTGATTGTGAATAAATTATGTTACTATTAATATTCACTTACATAAGATAACAAAACTGTAATACAGGAATGTTATTATTATCATTACAAACAATTACATGTATACGCTTCACAAAATATCAAAACTAAATATTTTAATAGCGCTGTCTAATATATGTGTACAGATGCGCTTTACCTAACATGGGAAAAACTTAGATATCCATAAAGTATTAATGTAGCCAAATCAATATTGATGGTGTGATCTTACCGGGAAAAGATGGGCTTCTGATATCCAATATTGAAGACAAAATAAACATTTTATCATTGATATAAGAATCGTGTTTCAGAATGCGTTCAACAGCGCCATTTGTAACAAGGAACTCGAAGAACAAGTCATGTCAAACGGTGACGTCAATATTCTTATCTGAAGAACATGCCCCATAAATACAACCGGTATAGACTAGAATAAACAGAGGCCAGGGATTGCCATTCGACTGAGACTTCTGGCGCATTTCGATGAACATAATCAGGCGCGGATACAGGATTTTTTGCAGGGGGGGGGGGGGGGTCTAGGATTGATAATTGCTTAACTAAGGCACTCAACCAATTAACGGGGGGTTTGGGGGCCCTGTCCCAGAAAAATTTGGTAAATTAGATTCAATTTGGTGCATTCTAACGTATTTCCGGGAGGTAAATTCCAAAATTACAGGTCTAAAAATCGCTAATAAAATCGCATAAAATTTTTTTTCAAGCCTGAGCTTGCATAATTGTATTCGTTGCGTCCCATCTGTGTCAATTTCCAAGTCCCAAATATAAATATATATATTCAAATACATGTATAAATATTTATGGCATGTGAACATTTATGAAATACATGTATTAAATCAAAATATCCATAAAGTATAATTTTCTATAGAATGTATAAATATCCATAAATGTATAAATATCCATAAATGTATAAATATCCATAAATGTATAAATATCCATAAATGTATAAATATCCATAAATGTATAAATATCTATCAAATATAAATATCGATGAACTATAAATATCGATAAACTATAAATATCGATAAAATATAAATATCCATCAAATATAAATATCCATTAAATATAAATGTGAATATTTTATAAAATATCTATGAATGTTTAAACCTCTTGAAAATATAAATGAAATATAAATAAATATTCATAAAATATAAATAAAATATAAATATCCATAAAATATAGATATCCATAACATATAAACATTTATAGAATATAAATATGGATATTTATATATATCCATAAAATATAAATATGACGAAAAAGTATCCATGACACTTGCATATTTTTCTATAAGATGCATTAAATATCTATAGAATAAATGAAACAAAATTAATACAGACAATAACAAACTATTACCTTTCTCTGTCTTTTTTCAGAAATGTAGGGGGTCGTATGACTTTAGTTCTTTAGGTGTATCATTGAATCCAGGAGCGTAAATGGGGGGGGGGGTCCAGCAAAAAAAAAATAGTCGGTCGCAAAATCAGTGCAGTCGGTCGGGTCGCAAAATCAGTGCAGTCGGTCGCAAAATAGAGTAGTCGGTATCAAAATACGTACTCACTGTATGCGCCACGCTACTCACCCAAAACTTTAGTATAAAATAGTCGGTCGCAAAATCAGTGCAGTCGGTCGCAAAATAGGAGCAGTAGGTATCAAAATATGTGCTCACCGTATACGTCACGCTACTCACGCAAAACTTTAGTATAAAATAACCTTGTCAACTTATCATGTTTGAAAAGATGTTGTGTTTCACTCTCATTCTGTTGTGAGTATGTTGGTCTAACAACAAAATTTCACCCAGGGAGAAAAATAGTCGGTCACAAAAAGAGTGCAGTCATCCAGGGGGAAAAATAGTCGGTCACAAAATAAGTGCAGTCACTGCAGTCGGTCTCAAAAACAATGCCAGAATAGATCCCAAATACTATAATGTAGTTGCGTGAATCCGTGTGCCTAAATTGCATACGTCACACAAAACTATAGTATAAAATAACCATGTCTGCTTGTCACTCTCATTCTGTTGTGAGTATGTTGTTCTATGAAATGTTTTCTACCATGGCAAAAAATAGTCGGTCTCAAAAAAAGTACTGACTGCAGTCGGTCTCCGACCAGATGAATTAATGAGATAAACAAACCATCACAAAACAGGCGAAATTGACAGATAGGCCTTGAGATTCTGTCCCATTTCGATAACGAGAAATTGGTTCCATCTGCCATGACATTGATTCAAATTTTCAAGCTCAGTCCCAAAAATTTAAAAGCTCTGTTACATATCTGAAATTTTTTAGCGCCTGCGGCGCTCGATTCCATTTTAAAATCATTTTTCTACTCTTCAATTGTCTATACTGTCTCAGCACTATCATATTCACGATTATAGTGAACTGCCCAGTTTGTAGTACCACTGGTGTGTGGGGCGTCAGATTGTACAGATGTTATGTCAACTCTAGAAAACTCACACGTGGTGCTTGGCTCCAGATTGCGTCACTTGCACTGGGGTGGGGGCGGACGTGGGGTGTATGTGCATCAGTCGGTCACATTTTGGCTACCCCCCCCCCCCCCCAAACGAAATCGTTATGTACGCCCCTGATTGAGTCAAGAGTCATGGTTTCGAGTCCACTCCCGGTGTTCTCTTTACCCCCTTGTAGCTAGACCCCAGGCGTGGAAGCGAACTATTGAAATAAAGAAAAATTGTACCACCTGAAATGACATAGTTTGGTTTCGGTGAACGTTAGTCTCAATCTGAATGGAGGACGGAGAACATTAGATTTCTTTTAACTTTCTGTTCCTTTGCCCCTCTCTCTGTCAAGGGAAAACCACGCCTTTTAAATTCGAATATATAAGGGTTTGAAATAAACTCAAAAATTATTGAGAATTTATCAATTTATTTCAGAAAACCTGTTATATTATGTTACATTAGCAGGAAGGAGAGCTGGGTGGGCGAATGGTTTCGATTCCCACGGTTGTACGTGACAAAATATTAGGTTGCGTGTCCAACCTCGTGTGGTTTCTGTGGGCCCTTCGGCTTCTTCCCACTGCTCAAGCGAATCATTGAAATAAAATTGAACCATATTTTATTAGTCCAGGAATCTCTCTCTCTCTCTCTCTCTCTCTCTCTTTCTCTCCCCGCCATTACTAATTACTTTCGGATTGTCTTGTAGGATATGTTTTTCCTTGTTCATTACAAATGGCGCTCGAAAGCATAGAATACACAACTCGTGTATTGTGTCTTAAATATTGAATATTAGGATCCTATATATCCCCAGCAATGGACCATTAACGGGAAATATTGAGTTGGAGGTTTATTCCCTTTAAATGGTATAATGCGATTACAAACACGGTGGTCAAAATAGCAAACTACTCATTTAACTGGCGGATGTGGGGTATTATATTCACCTAATCTTTGGCCTCATTAAAGTTACAATGCATATATATGACATGCTAAATAATGTCAATTGCATAACATTAAGTACTTTAGCTCCTAGTATTGCCATTGTTTAGAAATTATTAATTATATTGTTTTTCCGTCCGTTAAAACAAATTTCTTACGCCCTAATATTTTAATTTTTTTTTTAGAGAAAGACTTGCAATTGGCAAAAATGGCTCTTGCATATTGTATGTTTAATATTAGTAATACAATTTTGCATAAAAAAATATGTTCACTTTTGTATCTCCTGTCTAATCTTACCCACGCCACTGTGTACCCACATTCAGCGGTTTATGTTATTAATTTATACCAACATTTAAAAGAAAAACTTTACGCGACATACCCCAGGCTCCTTAAGGCTTCGGACCCAACCCCCAATTCTCACGAAACTGGTAACATATGAAAAATAACGATGTTTGTTTCAGATTTGTGTATGTAACAGTAAAATAATTATCTATGCTTCAGATTTTTGTTAATATTGTGTTGTATTATTGTGATATGTAAGGGTAATATAATGATGTTTTGTTTCAGAATTGTGTTAAGCTTGAGCTATGTAACAGTAAAATAATGATGTATATATCACATTTCTGTTAATTTTGTCATATGTTACGGTAAAATAATGATGTATATTTCAGATTTGTGTTAAGTTTATGTTGTATTATTGTGGTATGTAACGGTAATATAATGGTGTATATTTCAGATTTGTGTTAAGTTTATGTTGTATTATTGTGGTATGTAACGGTAAGATTATCAATCTTAACGTGTATAAAGACGTCATCATACAGCAACACAATGAGTTCAGAACAACAGAATATGCTGCCAGTATGAATAGATTGGTGAGTAAGTTCTTATTGACTGGGACGATATTTGAACCAGGAAGAAGAACCGAAGAGGGGCACAAAACCTATCATTTTTTTTATCGATATGGGGCCCGGGACTTATCGCTTAGTAATAGAAGCTGTTAGCTCATAAGCCGTTGTAGCTTGATGACTGCATTTGCATAAGGAAAACGATCCCTTGGGGCCATACAAACCCAATATTTTTATTACAAGGGGACGTAGCTGTGAAGGTAAAAGTGTATTGGTGTTTTTATTAATATCTATGGTGGTTATTTTTAGTTTATGGGTGTTTTGAAATCACTGAACGGAACAAACCAGTTAAGTGGCAGCTACTTTTTGTCTTATTTCTGTGATACACAGACATATGAATATTTTATGTTATATTTTAAATTGTGTATTTTAGGCATGGAGTGACAGATTAGCTAACGAAGCCGCTCATTGGGTAGACAAATGTCGATTTGAACACGAGAATGGCGGTAGAGGTGAAAATATATTTTTTAGCAACTACAAACAGAACACGAGGGATTTGATATTAGCAGGTTTGGATGATTGGCACGAGGAAAGGTCAACATGGCGCTGGACTAATGGAGATTGTGGATCTGCTTGCCATTATACACAGGTATGGGCTTCCAAATCTAGCTCCTATTTTGACAAATAGCGAAAATTTCCCATTACTAAGTCTACCTCAAGTACACCAGAGAATCAAATTACCCCTGTGTTTGGCCTTGAGACATAGTTACGGGTTTAAACTGTCCAGTAATGACGAACAAGAAAAATAGAAGAGGGGGTGTGTGCTTATTTTCGGAAGTACGTGTGTCTATACACTTTAACTATTTGAGTAAGGTATGTTTCACTGGGCGGTGTGCTGTGATTAAGCCTGGTGGGGGGGGGGGGGGGGCTGCTTCCGGCAGCCGATAGTCTTGTACCAGGCGGAAACGTGTTGTGAGTTATGAACTCCTCGGATCAAGGTCAGCATTCACTACATCTTAAGCGACTGACATTTAAGACATTTGCATACATGATTTCCTTTTAAATTCCAACTGGAATTAATTGTTTTTCTGACATCAACTAAAGGAAACAACAAGCCTAACAACTCTTCATCTAAGTCTACTGTGACAAAGACAGGGGGCATGCAATTAAATTTCAAATTTCAGCTCTTTAATAACTTGAATTTAGCGTTTGTTTAAACATATCAACATACCGGTCTGGAGAGGCGCAGCGTCTAGTCGTGTGGATAGGAACAAACAACGAGGTTCAGCTCTGAACGTAGGTCTTATAACAATCTCCCTAAATCCTTGCCAAAAAATATAATCGGCACCCACTCAATTTTACTGGGCAACGGGACCTGTATGTGAATTCGGCACTGGACGTTATCTGTGACGAACATGTGATGATGTATTTGTTACACTGCGTGTTTTCAGATGGTATGGGGTAATACGACAACAGTTGGGTGTGCTGCTAAACAATGTGGACTACTCTATGATAAAGGCAGATTGGTGAAGAACACATTTTTCATGGCGTGCTACTATGACCCAAAGTAAGCAGTAAGTCTGTCTGCTTGTATGTTGTGTATTAAAGTATGTGTGCGATTTAGTTTCTAAGTTTAAGGTCTGTCACTAATTTTGATGTCCCGCTTGGACAGTGTCGCCTGTTTAACCTCGCAGATTTATTCCGCGTGTTCGCACACACAAACACACTGCTAAAGACCCCTACGTACAAGCAAATACGTTAGTTCCGAAATGACTAGTTTGTGTCTCTCGGTCTGCTTGTATATTGTATTTTGAAGTTAATGCGTGCGATTCAAATCGTAAGGTCGGTTATTGAGTCACGCGACTTGTTTTACAATCCCAAACCTTTACCTTTACCTCCGAATCTTCGACTTTGTGTTCTTTAAATTATTTTTTCATAATAAAACTTGAAGCTATGCTTGCTATTATGTCCATTGGTCTGTCATCAGTCCCAGTCCCAAATTTTTACAAGTATAACACTCTCGCTCGTATTCATCCCGTGTCATTGCTCTGAATTCTTGACTTCACTTTGTGTTTCTTTGGTTGTGCTTTTAATAATAAAATTTGGAAAATGCTGTTAAAACCCATTTCATTTCATTTCTTTGAACTGTTATAGCATTACCTTTACTGCTACATAATAAACATCGTGTCAATAATTTATGATTTTATTTCAGAGGTAATATAATGGGATTTTATCCTTTTGAGATAGGTCCATCTTGTACCAAATGTCCAGCTGGATTCAGATGTGATCGTTTATTGTGTAAATCGGTATCTGACATGCCTACAAAGACACTAGCACCAAAGTCAAGGATATCCACGGAGAAGCCTAGGATATTCACGGAGAAGCAACGAGCTACAACTCCTCCTGCTCCCAGTAAAACCCCATCTTCAACTGCTGCGTGTACGGATCGTTTAGACAGCTGTGAAAGTTGGAAACGGAGCTGTTCTACCAACCAAGCTGTCAGAATATCTTGCCCCAAAACATGCAACCAGTGTAACCCATGGGCACAGCCACAGAATTTACAAGCAACTTCAGGTTTGTTTATTCGTTATGGGTTCGTAAGTTTAGTAGGGCTGTACCTGGTCCTACAGTCGTAAGTCCAGATCAGTTGGTCGTACAGTCGTAATTTCAGGACAGTAGTCCTACAGTCGTAAGTTCAGTAGGGTTGTATTTGATCCTGGGGTCGCAAATTCAGTATAGGGTTGTATCTGATCCCTTGGCCATAAGGTCTGTATAGTTATATCTGTTCCCGGGACCGTAAGTTCCGTAGGGTTGTATCTGATCCTACGATCATTGATATGTATGTTCAATAGAGTTTATCCGCTCCTGCGGCCGTAAATTCCGTAGGTTTGTATCGGATAAGGGGTTCTGTTAAGAGCTGTATCTGACTCTGGTTCCGGGGTCGTAATGGACTAAAATCCCTCGTGGACCGAATTGTGTTACTCACTCCCAGTAGCCCGACTTTCCCGATCAAGTGGAAGTTTGTAACGCAAAATTAAAAAACGACACAAAATACAAAAAAATATTAATACATAATTGGCAAGTTTGTCACCTGTCAAACTGAGATGAAATGCTAAAATGAGTTGAACGTCTTAATTTTGTGCTTCGACTGGGTTAATGAAGATGAGCATACGCCATACAATTTTGCCAGAACAGCGGTGCAGCGGCCTTCTCTTATATTGAATTCAATCTGCCAAGGGATCTTATACTTGCACGACAATGTGTAAACGGGACCTCGGTTTTTCATCACATCTGACCGACTAGACAGCTGTCATTGTCAGGCCATCTCAGTGGCTCCCCAGTCAAACATAGTACTAGGGATTAATATAAAGCTGTGCAAGTGATTAAGGCGCTGATATTTATCCAATGTTGGCCGCGAGGAATAGGGGGCCTCACACGGGACTACGCAAAACCCGGACCCGCGTACACGTCGGCGTACACTTAAAAAACTTCTTGATCATTCAATTGCTGTCCGTGCAAATGTCCCAAACTCCACTCCATTCAAATTATACAGAGCGATTGTATTTTGTATTTTATTATTTCAGTGCCTTGTGAAGATGATAAAAAATATGCTTCAAGTTGTAATTACTGGGCTAAACTCAACTACTGTAAACATAATCAGTTAATGCGAGAGGTTTACTGCATTAAAACATGTAAAACTTGTTATTAGATATTACATCGTACTTAATATTTATCATTCTACGTACTTAATATTTATCATTAAACGTACTTAAAATTTATCATTGAACGTGCTTGATATTTGCCATTGAACGTGCTTAATAATTACCATTGAACGTACTTGATATTTATCATTGAACGTACATTTAGATATTACATAGTACTTAATATTTATCATTGAACGTACTTAATATTTATCATTGCACGTACTTAATTTTTTATCATTGAACGTACTTAATATTTATCACTGAACGTGCTATTAGATATTGCATAGAATTTAATATTTATCATTGAACGTACTAGAAAATATTACATATAGTACCAAGTATTTATCATTGAGCGTACCTAATGTTTATCAGTCTGATAAACTCAATGTTTATCATTGAACGTGTTATTAAATATCATCTAGAACTCATGTTTCTATATCATCATTATAATATAGAACTCATTTCGTCATTGAAATGTTTTTCAATATAATATAGAGCTCAATATGTATCATTTTTTAAAGTTGAAATGTTTCTATATAATTATTATGTCGAATTCATTTGTGTCATTGAAACGTTTCTAAATATTATATATAGAGCTCAATATGTATCAATACTATATAGAGCTCAATAGTGTACACGTTACTAAACATGAAATAGAATCCAGCATTTCTTATTGAACATGTTACTAAATATTAAAATGAACTCAACACTTTTAATTGAACATATTTATTGAACTCTTTATCACTGAACATGTTACTAAACTTTATAAGGAACTCAATATGAATCGTTATTAATTATTATATAGAACTCAACATTTCTTATTGAACATGTTATCAATAAACATTATGAATACCATAAAGACCTCACATCTTTATCATTGAATATGTTACCGAATATTATAAGGAATTCAATTTAGAACATATTACTTAATATGAAAAGGAACTCAATGTGTCTTCCTGAACATCATACTGAACATTATATAGAACTCAGTATGTATTATTGAACATGTTACTGAACATTATATAGAACCCATAACTCAATATTAACAATGGTAAATGTGAGTCAGTATTTATAAATGATATTTATCAGTATCATTGAACATGTTTATTATTGCAAATGTTTCTCATGACAATGTTACTAAACATCAAATAAAACTCATCAAAATCTGGTTTGAAACTTATTCAGATCGTTCTACAGCGGAACACACTCGGATTTGGCTTCATTCTCAAAGGGGCGGGATGGTTATACCCAACACTATACATAAAGTTCCAATTTCATATTTTCTAAGAAAGTCAAAACATAATTATTTCTATGTCTTTTGCTCAAAAGGTTGTCAACTCACTATTATACGATCATGGGCAAAATTTCACAGGCATTAAAATGGTTGATACAGGCTGATTGAGGAAATAGTAACACAATTACCTCCCTTGTTTTCCCATGGACGGCCATCTTCAAACGTTTGAATTTGAAGTTGAAAATGATATTTTTGCCAATTTCTCAACTGGCAATTGTGAATTATAGGATTAATAGGATTATTCTTTTACAAGGTAGGACTGTTTATAGGTACAATCTATTTTAGGGCTTTATTTTAATACATTTTAAAAATATATTGGAACTTTAATCACCATACACTACCGACTCAATCTGAAAGACAGACCCATCCTACCTGCAAAGAAAAGCTAGCTACCATTTAATTTTCAACATAATGATGCGAAATGGGCATATTACTTGAATGCGATTATCGATGCCTGGCTGTTATATTTGGCCCCCTATATCACCCACAACAAGCGAAGAATACGGTAACACAATACTACCGAATACTTTAAAGCCTTGAGCTGCATTAAGCGAATGATCACATAGAAACACAGTAGTAGGATGGCAGAGATTTAAATGGATTTAAACTCCCGCGAGATTTAAAAATGTAATGATAAACTAGATAATTGTGTCTTCGTCTCGGAATCAAGTACCATTGCTTGGAACTAATATAGCTAGAACGACCAGCTCGTGATTTAATTTCTTACATTTTGCATTTTACAGACGAAAAAGAATAAGTATTTTAAATGCACGAAAAAATGTGAATAAGTTTTTTTTCTTATTTTATTTTATTAAACTAGTTAAACCTTCACTTGAACTGTCTGCTTATCTGTTGAATGTAATTGATCATTTATCTTTATGTTAAAGTTCAAAGCATCTATTTATTCTGTATAATTTAATTCAATTGATAGATGTACAAACTTTGAATATATATATTTTAAAAGCTTAATCATGAAAGCGTAAATACCAGCAGACGTTATGATAGCCAGAGTTCTGCTATTTGATATCAATTCTAACTAAACCGTTTTAAATTGAATACAGTATAATTGCATAATTGTAGACCCATTGTCGGGATTGCTTTGTCTGCTATTATGCCATCATTTTCATATCTGGCAGATTCACATTTGAATAATCTGCCTACTCATTTGAAACAGTGCCCAATCCTATCAACTTTAAAATCAATACACAAAATCACATACTTATGGAATCATAGGAGTATGGTCTCGATGACAGTTAGGGGGGTAGAACCCGAAATGCTTGAAAAAGTTTCGGGTTTACAAACAGCGGCGTCGGTCTTTCTCGAGAGGCGAAGGATCGGAGCTTACCATGTATGGAATTGCCCCCTCCCCCAACAACAACATTTTGGAATATTTGATGGCTGAAAACCAGTTTTCCTGCTATTTAAGCCCGTGAACAAAGCAACTTCAAAGTGGTCGAATATAGCCTTTTTAAAGTGGCTGACTCGAATTCCAATCAATCGTTTACAGTCCCCGAAGACAGGACCGCCGCAAACGTGTTTTCCTGCAATTCCAGGTTGTGAATGCGGCAACTTGAATGTGGTCAAATATAGCCCACCTGGCTGACCCGAATTCAAAACAACTAATTAATCGTCGCGGGGTATGGGGCCTCACCCTCCCCTCCTGGAGAAAATTTTGAAAATTTAACCACCGCAAATGCGTTCTCTGCTATTCTAGACCGTGTAAGCAACTCCAAAAGTATCCAATGGTTTTGTAACCGAAATCCCACTCTGAATTCCAACCATCCAAAAAGACTGTTGCAGCTGCATTAAAAAATAATAATGGATGCCCCAAAATGCCCCAAGTGGTTCCGGTAGAAATTTTTTAATCTATAGACAAACTCAGTACAAATACGTGGTATTCAAATAAAAGAAAATCAAAATTAGTGTTTTATTAGAGCTCGATGACAGGAAAACAAAACTAGAAATGCCCGAAATAAAATTCAGGTTTACAGACAGAGGCGAAGAAGGGGGGCTGACTTTGTACGGACTTCAAGAAAATTTTGGGATATTTGACTGCCGCAAACGCGTTTTATAACTGCTATTCCAGCCCGTAAAATTAGTGTTTTATTAGATTTCGGGAACTTTTATTTGCCAAGTAGATGAAATAAAATTTTTTTGTCACCTTACCCGTCTTGCCCGAAAGTTTTTTGGGGGGGGGGGGGAGTCAGCTGCCCCCCCCCCGTCCCCCGACTCGTACGCCTATGTATGGAATAACAGCTACTTAATTTATTTAGGCGACGCTTTGAAGAGTATTCTCTCAATGAAGACTTATCAGCTGCGACGCTATGTGTTTTAAATCTGGCTAGAATCATAGAATACTCAACTCTTTGCATGCCCTACGAACATTCAGTCAATGTAAAATAGCGCCATATAAAATATCTTCAAATTATTATACTTTTTATATATTTATATATATCACCATCGCCTGTTGGATACATTTCGGGAATTAGCCCATCCTATGTAGGATAATCCTTTGTAGGATACTGTCACACCTTTAGGAAGTTGCCGAATTTAGTCCGAAGCTTTATGGAATTTACCGACCCCTCAGTGGCTGCTCTCATACCAGCCAAAATAATTGTCCTGGCTCATTTTGGGTTACTGCCAAAAATGTTACCGAACATTGAAGGCAACTGGAATAGAATTGCTGGTCTTACTCTATATACCGACATAAACAGAGTTATCTCCCATTCTACAGCTAAGAATTCAAATGTACACACTATTTGGCCACAGATCACTAATTATTTCCCCATTGACTTTAATGTTAATTCACGTCTCTTAGACCGGCTGTAACCTTTCCCCAAATATTCGTTGAGTAAAACGCTTTCTGCCACAGATGGAGCAACATGTGGCAAACTCTTGCCCCAAAGCATGTATGAGGTTCACCATGGAAAACTTGAGATACACAAGCTGGAAGTAATAATAATAATAATAATAATAATAATAATAATGATATCTTTATTTTCAAAGGTGAAAAATTAGGCTTAAAGCCTGTTTACAATTTTGCCCTTTATAACAAAGAAATGAAAAAGACAGTAGTAGAACAAGACACTTAACAAATACTCACGAACAAAGCATTCTAATATATATGATAATATGATAAGCTTCAAAACTAAAAGTAATATGATGGATAATATGTAGTAACTAGTAAGTAGTTGATATATTAAATATAGACTACATGTTAAGAAGAAGAAATAACATGCTTAGTGATATTTTTCTTAAATAAATGAAGATTTTTAATATTTTTAAGTGAAAATGGGAGAGAATTGCAAAGGACTGTGCCTCTATATTGTAAACTACATTTAAATATTTCATTATTAGGTCTACAGATACAAAGTCTATTATTGAGAGATGAATATGGAGTGGTGTTGTAATGAAAAATATTATGTAAATATGATGGACAGAGTTTATGAATAATTTTATAAACAAAAATATATTTGTTAATTAAAAGTCTTTGATAAATAGTTTGAATATTTAAAGATGAAGATAAAAATTGATAATTAGATGAGAAGGAATGCTCAGAGATAGGTCTATTGTAAATTAATTTAAAGGATAATTCTTGAACTCTCTCAAGTTTAGATATAGATGTAATCGAACAAGAGTCCCAAATAGTGGAGCAATAATTAATATGAGATTGAATATGAGCAAAATAGAACAATTTAAGTACTTCAGTAGGAAGCAACTGTTTTAATTTGCGTAATTGAAAATTTTTCTGTCGAAGAAGCTTAGATAAATGATCAACATGAGGAGACCAAGTGAAATTTTCATCAAAAATGATGCCTAAAAGTTTAAATGTAGAGACATTTTCTAAAGGTGAATTATTTATGTGAATTTGAAATTTTGTTGAAAGTAATTTACGCCTTGAAGAAGGTGTAATAATCATTGTTTTAGTTTTGATTTCATTAATTACCATGTCATTTGTGGAACACCAATTTTGAATAATAGAAGTTTCATTTTGCAGTTTGGTAATTAATGAAGTAACATCAGAAGATGAGGAATAGACAGTAGTATCATCAGCAAATAAATCACTATTAAAGGGACAATAACATTCTTGCTGGCTTGGTAGCTCCAGAAAATAAATAATACCCTTATTCTAAGTACTAGATGTTTAAATATCCTACCTGTTGTGTAAATTATCCATTACAACCTATTTTATTTGTCCAGAGGGTTCGAAAATGTTTTAAAATCCAAGTCACATTTGAAAAGGTTTACGTTAGACTTTTCAAATCAATTGGTCGAATTTTTCCAATTTTTTAAATTAGGTGTGTTAAGATGAAATTTATATCATCATTTACTTGGAATATTCTAAAATAATACGATTTAGTGACCAGAATGAAGATTGGGACATATTTTTCAGTTACAACAAGAGTGTTATTGGGGCTTTAACATGTAAATGTAAAGGTAGATCATTAATAAATAAATTAAATAACAGAGGACCAAGGATTGAACCTTGGGGAACACCTTGAGTTATCATAGCAGGGGCAGAATAAGTTTGTCCAATACTGGTACATTGTTGTCTATTATATAAATAGGAAGTTAACAATTTAATAAGAGTATAAGATAGATTATATAATTTCAGTTTTTGAAGTAGAAGATTATGATTTACTAGATCAAAGGCTTTGCGGAAATCAATAAATACCATACCTGTATACAGATTATTATTAATAGCATGATAAATGTTATCAGAAATATTAGTTAATGCCGTTTGACAAGAGCTATTGGATCTAAATCCTGATTGATTTGAATAAAGCAAATTATATTTCTCAAGGAAAGAATTAATGGATTGAGAAATATGTTTTTCTAATGGTTTAGATAATGTAGGAAACGGCCTATAATTACTAGGATCATTTTTAGCACCAGATTTGTAGAATGGTAGAATTTTAGCATGTTTGAGAGAAGAAGGAAATATATTTTTATCAATACACAAATTATAAATATAGGTTAATGAATCAGATAAAAAATAGGCTGCATGTTTGATAAAGAAGGGACCAAGTCCATCTAATCCGACAGATTTAGTTGGATCAAGAGAAAAGAGCAGTTTATATACCTGATTTATAGTCATATATGGAACATGACAGAATGTCTTATTATCAATATGCTCAGATACAAAGTTAGAGATTAAGTTAGAATTATTATTACTTAGTTGAGTAGTAGAATTCGGAATAATGGAAGATGCAGCATTAACCCTTTCAACGTAACCAACCTCACAACCCTTGTATCCTTCCACCTCAAAAAAATGAATATTCAGCAAATCCTGGCAGAAAATCTATTTTCGAACTCTTTTCTTCAATTCTACACCAAAAAGTCGACACAAATCGCCATGCAAAAGGCGGGAAAAGGGAAAGGGAGAGAAAGACTAAAAATAACTACGGGTTATGGCGTAGAAATATTTAGTGATCTGTGTCCATCTGTGTCTAGGATAAATATTAATCCTGCGAACAATGAACAAACCTTGATTGCACATACTTACCAGTTTCTAACTGGCATTAAGAATGCCCTTTATTAGAACTTGTCACCCTACCCAACACTTACAGGCCAAATCAAAAAAACCATCTAAAACAAATTTTTGAATGGAAAAAATTTCCACAAGGACTAATTTCATACTAGTACTGTAAATTACGATTTCCAAGCTAAACTGTTTTTGTTCTTCTTTCCCGCGAGAATATATGGAGCTAAAAATTGTTCGCCACCTCAAACAAAAAAGAGGGGACGTGCGCCGGATGACACCCCCCCCCCTGCCTCTGGATCCGCGCCTTTTACTATCAGTTTTTTTAGCTCAAGATCTCCATGGCGATCCCGAGCTTGCCATGGAGCGAGACCCTGTCAGATCCACCAAAACAAAACCTTCGGAAAACGTTTAGGGATAGGAACTATTGTGACTTCGTGTCAAGAACGAGGATATCCCATCAACCAAAGATCCAATAAAATTTAAAATGTAGGGAAATGTTATCGAGTCAAATCCTATATCATCATGAGCTCGCCTTAACCGGTCAGAGTTGCATATTTGAACCACAACGTTATATCTAAAAGTGGTCACGGTCGCATATTTGCGACCATAGCAAGAACCACTTATATAAGCCACATTTGAGTATTTAGTTTCGTATGTATTTAATTGATATCGCCACGCATGCGTCTCAGGCAGGAACTTGTCTTGTCAATAACATTGAGAAAAACATGTCTTCGTTGAACATTTATTGACTAGAAACGTAATTTAACGATGTCGGGAATGTTAAAGACCCTCAAAGTCATTGAAATGCCTATACAGTGTATATGATTCTGACTCGGATTATATCGATTACGCCGATTCTGAAGACGATATTTCTGGTGAAAATGATTTAAAATGATATGCAAATTATAGATCAACTTATCCTCTTCAACTTTTTTATTGGTGTCAAGAGTCTATCACTTATAATTATCCGGCAGTAGTAGATTGCAATAGGCATACAAAATATTTTACGTTAGTTTTTTTTAGCCTGACCACTTGAGGTCATATCGTCAAAATGACGTTGACCGGTTAAGGGTTAAACGACCCACGAAGCTCAGCAACTGTAATATATATGATCGCTGTAATAATCGTCACCACGCGGCTCGAAATTAAGTTGATATGATATTTGAGACCTGATCGTGCCACGAAGACTTGTTTGTCTGACTTATGGTTCTATGAGCCTTCTCTCTTGCCATCTCAAATGTGGAACTATGCTGCATGGATAGGTTAGTCTTGAACCGCCTCGGAATCCGATAACAGAGCTTTAGTGACATAAGTTGTTGTATAATAGGTAACTTGTAATAAAACTAATAGGCCGTTCACATCATGGAAAGTATCTATGTCTTGCGGAAAAGCAGCAAAATTCTGGTGCCAGGGTAAATAACCTCCCGTATGCTTCAGATTTCTGAACTATGATCATTTTACCATGGTTTATGGAAACGTTTAGTTTTAATCAGGATTCTTCGAATCGTCTAACAAACTACATCTTAAAGAACTCAAGTGACTAAAGCCATTAGACCATCGCTCACCCATTTGAGTCAAACTTGGAAAGGACCCGAGGCTGTAAAAGAAACCCAACGGGCATTATGCAATGTCCAGGAACCGATGGGAACCATTTTTTCAACCACAATTGGACATTGGTCATTTATCCTCCATACAAAACCCTGAAACAAGAGGCCAGGAGCAGAACGGGCAGTTGTTGTAGCAGGGTGTAGATAAGCAGGTGTGTCCCCTTTTGGACAAATGAATGGGGTTTAACTTCTACCCCATTTGGACGCGGAGGCCTTTTAGTAGGTGAGGAATTCGGGGTTCTTTGAAAACCCCCACGAGGTTGGCGAGTTGGCCCTACTGCTTGACACGTATGCGCGCTGAATCGAACTAGGCCACTTGATTAAATAACGGACCTTATGACCATTAACCCTCAGAGTGGACTATACATGTACATGTGCCACAACGTAATAGGAATATGCGAGGTTACGGTAGCTACAATGAGTTAATAAAGGTCGCCCTAAAAGCTGCTCCATTGCGACACGCACGACAAGCGTGGGTTATATTTCTGTAAATCTCTACACTCTAAGAGGAAGGTGAAAGATACGAGAACTAACATTAGGACACAGATCACTAAATATCCGGGCGAAAGTTATTTTTAGCCTTTCTCTCCCTTTCCCCTTTTCCTCCTTTTGCATGGCGATTTTTGTTGACTTTTTGGTGTAGAATCGAAGAAAAGGGTTTAAAAATACATTTTCTGCCAGGTTTTGGTGAATGTTCATGATTTTGAGGCGGAAGGATACAAGGGTTGTGAGGTTGGTTGCGTTGAAAGGGAGGGCCGAAAATTGCTTGTTTAGTTGTCTCTACTTCCAGCCTGTGTATCTCAAGTTTTTCATGGTGAACCTCATACATGCTTTTGGGCCAGAGTTGGCCACATGTTGCTCCATCTGTAGCAGAAAGCGTTCTACCCAACGAATATTTGGGAAAAAGTTACAGCCAGTCTAAGAGACGAGAATTAACATTAAAGTCAATGGGGAAATAATTAGTGTATGGTTGAAGGCTTCTTTTTGAAAGTAAGCTCTCTTTAAGTGAAGTTAGTTACCAAAGGGGGTGCTCGATTTGTTAGTCCAGAACGTCCCGAATTGACAGAATTGCAATCGATTGACAAGGAATTCAGTCCTTTCACAGTTCTGTCAGTCCCGACTACGGAGGTGGTGTGAGTAAAATTGTGACGTAATTTAACATAACGAATAGGTTTCGGCAGCATATTTGTTTGGTTGAGATATTTTCTTATCCAGTCTACGCATGCGTTGTAGCCTGACATACCCTTTTCACTCGATTGTCACTATTTTGAGGATTAAGAGAATTCAATTCGGTAACATTCAATCGAGTGTCCTTAAATAAAAAGAAAATGGGGTTTAATATTCGACTGGGTTGATGAGGGCAGGTAAAAATAAAATGATTACGAGCCATCCCCGTGTTTTAACTATATATGTTTTGGTCGCTTTACATGGGCGGATCCAGGGGCGGGGGGTCCAAACCCCACCCTGCTCAGCTACACAAAAAAAGTAATGCCTTGCATAAATAGAATGAAATCACAATGTGATCCTACATCGGTATAAAAATTATTCCTCTCTATAAAAAGCTCAATTTTTATGTATGCCTATGTAATTTAGGGACGATGGTGGCAGATTTCCTTAACTGGAACCTGGTAAACCCCCTCCTGCAAAAATTCCTGGATCCGCCCCTGCTTTACCCAATTCCCATACAATACACAACAGAAACTAAAAATCTGATCAACAAACTCAATATTTACCGTGAATCTCGAAATTGGATACAAAGTTTGTTTTATGATTGATTGTAGTAGCCTATTGAGAAATAAATAAAATCTGAAACCAATAAAACTTGTATCATAATTAGTATCACCTTGAACTACTCGACGCCAATATTTTATCATCAGTTCTAAGATACAGCAAAATAGATTTTGTTTCAATAAGAAACTCCATAATATACTGAATATGATGTTGTCTAAGAGGTTTCGTATAACCTAAATGTCCAATAGCAGATCAATGACCGAGTTACAATGTTTTGGAGTCTGTGTCATGTGCCTTAACTGTTAATCAGACTATGTTTTTGTGCTGTAAGTAAGTTTCATATAATAGTTTTTGTCCGATCAGGGGCTATAATGCAGGAAGTTACTGACCAATGTACGCTATTATCGCCAGGATCCGAGATCTTTGGGATATACATGTACACATATCTGTTAGGTTTCATCAAAATCAGATAAAAGTGTGACCACTAGAAGGTCCACAACCTTGGTATTACATACTTAACACTATTTGCGTGCAGGGTGCAGTCATTTTGTCTGACAGTAGGACTGTGTTAATAGACTTAAGTATAAAGATACCCTTCAATATAACAAATAGTAAGACTGTATTTATAAACCTAACTATATTGTTTTATTTACAGCTTGCTTACGATGGCGTACAAGCAGTAAGGCTGTGTTAAGAAACCTCACTATATAGATGTTATTGTTTTATTCCTAGTTACAACTTGCCTACGATGGTTTACAAACTAAGAACAAGCATGTATTGATATTTAACCTCTTAAAACCGTATGTTTTCTTTTAATTCCTCTTCAAAACTCTAGGCCCCGTTAGAGCTACAATAAGGGACACTTAAACCTAGCAAACTCCCAGACGAGTCAACCATACCCTTGCCGATCATACCCCCGTTAGAACTAAAATAAGGTACACTTAAAGATAGCAAACACCAGACCGGTCGGTCATACCCCTGTCGATCATACCCCCGTTAGAACTAAAAGAATGTACACTTAAAGATAGCAAACACCAGACGGGTCAATCATACCCATGTCGATCACACCCCAGTGGATCATACCTCTGTAGAGCAACACAAACAATGTAAATTATTCAGTGTAATGAGTTCTCTCCTGTTTTTTTTATTGTCTGGATTGATGTGTTTTATAGTGATTAATGCTGTAATATTGGGTAAACTGACATAGTAAAGAAGACAAATAATCTAAAACTAACTCCTGATTGAACACATGAAGATAAAATACAGTTATCTTGACGCCGGACTGGGTTATTCTGTTGGAATATAGAGTTGTTAAAAACCGTACAGATCAGCGACACGGTCAGAATTCACTCAAATTTAAAGTAGCCAAACCTCTAACTCAACATTATCGATGATATTAGAAAGTAAAAACAAGAATTAGAATTTAATATTGGCCCTTGTTAATCAATAATAATGGTGTGCTATCTTACCGCGACAATATGAGATTCTAATATCCAATTTAAGACATGTTAACATTTAAAAAAATAAATAAATAAAGGAATACTCCATAGAACATAACAGAAGTAAAACAATTATTGCTGATTGACACATGATCCAATAATTTGTTATGAAAAATGCTATTTTGGTTCAAATTAAAAAAACGATGAATGAAATGAGGTTCAAAGTGAATTCGTACCTCCGCCCCCCCCCCCCCATATTCCATTATCCATTATAGTAATTATTTCTTCACCATCAAAGAATCACTCTGTGAGTGTACGTTTCGTTAACTGGCAACCGATCTTTAGCACATTATCAAATTCTTCCAACCCCTCAAACTTTCAATTCACAGCAAACATCGGACGTCCCGCCTCCATTTGAATTATCCTATTTATTTTGTTCGTCATCCTTGACTCAGTGAAATGACGTTTTGTCTCATTCAGAAGATTTTATTGTATCTTGTTATTGGTTTTATTCAAATTGAAATTAATGTAGTTATTGGGATAATACAATTCATTTACTCCATAGATACCTAGTTTTACAATTGTCTAATAAAGTCTGATTGCTATGTTATGTTACATAGACGGAATCTGTCTCGTATATACAGCAATTGGAATATATTGGACAAGAGCTGTTAGAATATAAATTTAAAAGGGTAGATTTCTCGTTTAAGGAAATAGGTAAGTGGGGTTTTCAAAGATGATAAATTTTGGGAATCGCTAAATGACGTAATTCTTGGCGTGAAATGATGCGTTCTGTATATCCTGATGGTTTCTAGGTGTTTGTTCACAAATTAACCCTCTGGGACAAGACCAAAACGGTCGTACCCCACCAACTACCTACGTGAGGAGGATATTGACTTTTTTTAGGCACTCCCTAGCGAACCGCCTCAGTTGTCACAAACCATTTGAATCCCCCTCCCCTCTCTCTCTCTCTCTCACACACACACACATACGAATACATCACCTCACTTTTATTCAAGATAAATTAATACAGCCGCAGGTAATACAACCTTGTCGTGGACTATTTCCATCATTTTTATCTACAGACAGGATCAGGGAGAATTGATATTGACATCGACTGGCAACTTTCCGGTGATGTAATATTAAACTGACAGTAAATGTTTCTATCCTCTAGCTCATAGGTTTTTATTATTGACTGGAATGCAGGGTGCCCAGGGTGACGTATCCATATCGCTGCCATGTTTGACTTCAATAGATCATCTAATAGTTTGTTATATCATTCAAAATGTCATTAAGAGAAAGGTTATAAAATACTGGATCTTCATTGTACTTTAATTAATTTTATATTGGATACCACTCACGTAACAATACATAATTACTGATGTCTGTAACACTACATGTAACAGAAGATCAGCAGGGATCGAACAGCCGACCTCCAGGATAGCGAGCCACTGGAGCCAGAATCTTAGCCACCATGATCTCCCACTTAAGATAACAGAAGATCGGCATAATGAAAAGATCTCAAAGAACATGAAATAGACATAAATCGTGAGGAGCTCTATTCCATGAACCACTTAAGCCAGGCTGACACTTGCACGATTTCGTGGCACGCATTGGCACGACTCGAGTCGGCCCGACACCGTCCGATTTGCGCAAACTAGTCGTGCCAATGCGGGAGGTGCGTAAACAATGAGCAAACTATGCGTGAACTTGTCGTGCCAGTTCGTGTCAATGTGGACACTGATGGGCACGACAAAATCGTGGCCAAAAGTCGTGCAAGTGTCAGCCTGGCTTTACTGTCAGTAAACTCTTGATTATATAGCGTCCGACAATAGGGAAAAAGGATAAGCGTGATCATCATATTTGGTATTGTTTCTTTATTAGATAATGGTATCTGTAATTACACTAAGTATTTCCTTTTAAGTAAATAGCGGTTCATGGTATGATGCACGGACCACTACAACATTCTCTTTGGAGTCCTGTCGAGTGTTTCACCTTGTCAGTGATGCAGGAGGGCCCGACAAGGACAGCTGCCTAGTCGTTCGGATGGGACGAAAAACCGAGGTCCCGTATCCACATTGGAGTGCACGTAAAAGATCTCTTGGCAGTTGGAATTCGATATAAGAGTAGGCCGTAGCGACGCTGCCCGGGCAAAATTTCCCTCATAGCATACTGTATGGCGTATGCCCGTCTTCCATTAGCCCAGGTTACGTGCAAAAGAGTAGGACGATAAACCTCGTTTCATTTCATTTCATTTCTTGTCGAGTGGTGTGCACAGATCACGTGTAGGTTGTAAAGGACATAGTGAATTAATTACATGGTTAATTACAACACAGACAATCGTGGCTTAAGACACGTGCATTGCATAGAGAATTAAAGGGTCGATATTATATCTATTATTAAAACATCTGGAGATCAATAGGTTCAGTTTGATAAAAGTTATACACCACTTTGTCACACTTGTTGAGTTTGGTTTTAGACAAGATTACATTGATTCAATCCGCCTCTTGTATTCTCATCTCTTCTTGGAGATTTTTTTCGGTTGTGTACCGCTAGAGGCCCTCAACCAACATTCTATTAATTACAAAGATATCATTTACGAAATCGATTAAAACGCAGATCCTAATTCGTTTCCTTTTATAGTTCAAAATGTCTTTTTTTTTGTCATCACCACACCAGGAGTGTATGGCAAATGGGCTGTAGTTCTGGATAGTCGACAGTGGCACTAACGGATTGTTTTAAGTGTAAACAGTAAGTCGATTGTTCGTCCCATCCAACGATTATACCCCAACCCCACTCCCACCACACACTCGTCCGGCACCAGTGACACGAAAAAACACGCCGCATTAAATCAATCACCCACACAACCCCTCTCAGTCCATTTATCGTGGTTCATTGACAACTGAGAAAGCGAGAGAGAGAGAAATGGCATTTAACGTCCAGTCGACACAAACTAGGTCATTTCGGGACTAACATATGGTTTTAATTTTATTTAATGATGATTATAATTATAAACAATGTTCATGTTTTTATATTTCTGGAAATAATTTATATAAACTCGCACGTGTTTACCAGATGCCATATTGTATCTCTCGATTATGTAAAAATCGATTTGATAAATTCAGAAAAAGTTCAGAATCCAAGAAACGCCCATTTTGGGCTATTATTTTTTATTCTTTTGTGATGTAGAAATGAAACAAATATAAATAATTTTCATGATTTACTCATGTTACTGTTAACAACTAATGTTAAAAGAGACCCTGAAATAAAATGTTACAGTTATCAACTAATGTTAAAAGCGACCCTGAAATAAAATCCCAGTAGGGTTCTAATATTACCGTCATGAAGCTTTTAATTTTAATAACAGATATCCACTACCATGGGTCATTATATTATTTTAATTGAAATCTAAACATGTATCTGACATGTCCCCTGTGATCTTTGAAAATGTCCTTAATATCATTAAAATATAATTTCAACATGTAACGGCTTACTATTTTGCAGCTTGATAGTTCATCTGTTCTTGTTTAGTTGCCGTAATGGAAACGTCTCTGATTTCACCAAGATTTTATATCTGCATGAACAAAATAATATTACAAAAGACCCCCAATTAAACGCACAGCAGGATTCTAATAGCATATCAATGAGAGATATATACTACCAAATGAAGTCTAAACATGTATCTGATATGTCATTAAAATAGAGAATCTCAATAATAGATATCCACTACATGGCGTCATTATATCCTTTTTTTTAAAATCTAAACATGCTTTCTGATATGCCATTAAAATAATTATAGAAAGAAATCTACTTCTGTGTCATTATATCATTTTAATTGAGATCTAAACTTGTAGCCTGTGATCTTTGGAGAGAGAGAGAGAGAGAGATGGGGTTTAAAGTCCACTCAACACAACTAGGTCATTTCGGGACTAACATATGGTTTAATTTTATTTCAATAATTCGCTTGCGCGTAGGGGTCTTTAGCAGTGGGAGGAAACCGGAGTGCCCGGAGGAAACCCACGAGGTTGAGAAGGCGCCCCTATCTCCATGCCACATACGCTCACACCAGGGCTCTAAACCACAGCCGCAAGCTAGAGGTGACAGGCCTGCCAAAGGCCGAAGCGCGGCACTCTAGACCACTAGTTACAACTAGTTATCGGTAGTTTCAAATGAAACGGGGTTTAACGTCCTACTATTTTACTACGACTGGAATAATGAATACGGGTATACATCATACAGAAGGCTACGAGGGAAATTTTGCCAACTCTTATATCGAATTCCAAATGCCATGGGATCTAGGACTTGCATACTTAAACAGATTCGATAAAACAAAAACCCACAATTTTCAAGCGTAGGCCCACCACCGTCTTAAGGAGAATTATACACTCTTTCTTTCGTTGGTGTTTTAAAAAACCTACTAAACTGGATGACAATTGAGTTTTCGTTTTTACAATAATATTTTCAACATAATCATACTTGATTTATTGTCAACGTTCGGAAAGAAATGTGAATTTAAAACATCAAATGAATTGGAGTGGGGTTTAACGTCCTACTGTTCTACTCCCAAACGACTAAACGCTAACTTGACAGCTCAGCTCTGCACCATTGGCCAGTACCCCGTACCGAAATGAAGTGTACACTTCGTATGAAGCGTTCATTTCTTACACACTTCAAACGAAGCGTTCATTTCTTAAACGCTTTTGCAAACACACTTGCCCTGAAGTGGTTAAAAAACGCAATCGAAATGTTAACTTTTAACACACTTCTATGAGCACTTCAACCGACGTGTTCACTTGAGAACCACTTCCAATAACACTTCTTTGCAAAGAAGTGTTATAAAAACTTCAACCGGCGTGTTCACTTTAGAACCACTTCCAATAACACTTCTTTGCAAAGAAGTGTTATAAAAACTCAACACTGCAAAAAGATTGTCCCATTCCACAACACGAAATTAACAGTTCTATTTACAAATCATGCGCAACCTTCATGGCCAACACCGGGAGTCAAGTGGGTTACTATTTGTTTCATCTGGAAGGTAACAAAATTAAAAAAGTCAATTAATCTAGATTAGACGGGATGAATACTACCTACTGAACACGTTGACATTGGCGCTCATTACCCATAAGGTCGCGGATTCGATGATGGTTTTGTCTGAGAAAGTTCCCCGGGGGTGTTTGCACGATTTCCAACCCTTTAAGTGTAGATAATTATACTAATTGCATCCTGGTTTGGCAGAATAGATGTCTTTGTCGGCAAGAAACGATTTTACCTAATATCTTAATTAGGAAAAACATGAAAACATATCACACTAATTAAAGATACATTAATTAAGAGTTTAATAAAGAGGTTGCTATTCTTGCTATAACAATTTAAAAATAGGTGACACAAAAAGAAATTACTTATTCTGAACGGTGTTGTCACTGTTGTAAGTATGGACTACAAATAGGCATCAGCTGTGTCCGCACCGTCTACAAGAATTGCCGATTGTTTGATTGACAGACGACAACTCAACTCACATGTTTTCGATTATCAAGTAACATTCTCAATGGCTACGGTATCCTCGCTTGGGGGCCTTTCCTCGCCAGTCTACGGCACTGACTTATGGAAACGTTAACTTGTTCAGTCATTTATTAATTTAATTTTAAATGGACGACTGTTTAAATCTAAACTATTCCCAAACCATGTAAATAAAGGTCTATAACATTTAAGGCCTATAGAAAGATTTGCAATAGGCAGATTATCTCGTGCATAATCTCCCGTAATCTGGTAGAATCTAGCAAGTCAAATTTTAGTGAAAATTGAGTTAGAGCCATATTTGGTTATATATTCAGTAGCTTAACAAAACGGTTTTCTTGTATTTACTCAAAACTACATTCAACGGAGTTACTAGGTTTTTCCAGATTACGGGAAATGAGATAATTGTATACTAATGATGTTAGATGTTCTATTTTATTATCTGGAATTGTACTTAAGGGCGTTGAGCAGTCTAAGATTCGCACTAACTTTTCAACGCCAATCTTATTAAGTCTTTGCAAACTTGTTCCACTTATAAAATAACTCTCGAAAGTCGCGTCGTTTTATGTGTAACAATGGAGATACGAGGCGGAGGAATAAAACTATTTATAGCAAACGAGACTGATTCCCCGACCTAGATCAGGTGTTGAATAAATTATGACGTCATGCACGCCAGTCACGTGATCAACACAAACGTGGCTTCAACGGGAGTGGAAGATGTCACGTGACCAGAAGGAATTCCCTGTATGACGCGATTATCCAGGTCTATTTACAAGGAACATGACGGATTTTTTTTTTTTTATGGTCAAAGATTACTATTTTTTGAATGCATAACATGATTTAGAGTGCGGTGGAGTAGTGCAGTGAAGTAATTATTTACTTTTACATCCGAATTGTTGTAATTTAATACTTGTTGTCGACGTATTCAAAGAATTAACCCAAAATCGCAAAATCTCGTTTGAAGGTAAATAATGAACAATAATTTTAAAATACTTTGAGTTGGTATTTTTTAACGTTGTTGGTGTCGAAATGTAGCTTATAACCTCCACTTTCGATCTATTGGTGGGATTATCAATAAATCTTTTGAGCTTGTACTAATAGAATTTCCAAGAAAACGCATCGTTTATTTGCGTTTCCATGGATACAAGACAAACCACAACCTATAGCCAAAAATTGACCAGTGTATTTTTGGGACTTGCTATTAGCATTGTTCATGCGAAATTTGATGAAAATATCTGCAGGCATAACTGAGAAAATTCTACTTTTGTTGTCATCAATACCCCTTTTTATCATGCTTTTGGGCCAAGTTTGGAACATAGTTGGTAAATAAAATTGGTATTTATTTGGTGATTAATATGTAGTTTATCACCCCAAATAACAAAAAATGTCATATCTTATCAACAAAAATTACAGTGCTAGCTTTAAAATTTGCATTTTAGACTACTCAACGCCCTTAATTAAGTTAATATATATTCCTCTTTCGTAATCATGCCTCGAACCATCGTCATTATCTTAAATAAGAGAGGTTTTAGAGAACTGAAAACGTTTGCCATCAAAATACGTTTATTTGTTTTTTCTACGTAATTGTATATATATAATTTGTCTGGTGCATCCATTAAAATGTATTGGCTTCTATTGTACAGTATTCATCTGTTAGGACAACAAGAAGAACTTCCTATAGACGGGTAATGTATCATTGAAGTATACAGGTCGCCAGAGATTTACGTTTGTTGGCATGTTATTATACACAACTGAACAACTTGAACTCGAATAGCAGTCATATTTTTAAGGCGATCAATCGCTCTCGAGCGCCTGTCGATAACTTTGAATGTCGACCGATGGCGAGGTTTTCTCTCCCTCCACTTAAAGTTAAAAATCAATCTCCTTTACAAAGTCATGGGGGATTATTATTATTTATGATATCAAGAATGGACCCCTTTACATGCAGTTATTAATCACCTGACCAATTTTCCATACACACAACTTATCTCCCACGAATGGAATAGCCGTGACGACTTTGTTTTATGGTCTCAACCCAATCAGAGGCCATCTTTCTCGATCGGTAGCCTCAATACAACCGCTTAATAACAAATTCACCACTGGTTAACTGGTATAATAAATTTGCTGGTATGCTATTAGAATCCTGCTGTGCGTTTAATTGGGGGTCTTTTTTAATATTATTTTGTTCATGCAGATATAAAATCTTGGTGAAATCAGAGACGTTTCCATTACGGCAACTAAACAAGAACAGATGAACTATCAAACTGCAAAATAGTAAGCCGTTACATGTTGAAATTATATTTTAATGATATTAAGGACATTTTCAAAGATCACAGGGGACATGTCAGATACATGTTTAGATTTCAATTAAAATAATATAATGAACCATGGTAGTGGATATCTGTTATTAAAATTAAAAGCTTCATGACGGTAATATTAGAACCCTACTGGGATTTTATTTCAGGGTCGCTTTTAACATTAGTTGATAACTGTAACATTTTATTTCAGGGTCTCTTTTAACATTAGTTGTTAACAGTAACATGAGTAAATCATGAAAATTATTTATATTTGTTTCATTTCTACATCACAAAAGAATAAAAAATAATAGCCCAAAATGGGCGTTTCTTGGATTCTGAACTTTTTCTGAATTTATCAAATCGATTTTTACATAATCGAGAGATACAATATGGCATCTGTAAACACGTGCGAGTTTATATAAATTATTTCCAGAAATATAAAAACATGAACATTGTTTATAATTATAATCATCAAGTAAAAACATTTACTCTTAAGCTGTGGACACACTAGCCGAATGGTTCGGTCGAATCAATCGGCGTTTCAAATCGCCTAGTGTGTCCGCTGTCATTCGGCCGAATATTTAATCGGCCGAATTATATTCGCCTGGTGTGTCCGCTTCGCCGAAGCAGTCGGCCGAATGTAGAATACATTAGCCAATCGCTACTCATATCGAGAAGCCACGTGATTGTTTGAAGACATAGACGCCGCCATGTTTAAATCATGTGACGTGAGAGGTGATGTAATCTACTGGTGAATCGGGCAAAGCATTCGGCTAGTGTGTCCACCGATTCGGCCGAATAAAATTCTTCACCGATTGATTCGGACGAACCATTCTATACAAGATAGGCATTAAAATCAGTGACACTGGAAATAATAACACAATTACCTCCCTTGTTTTTCAATTCACCCTCATGGAATGGCGATCTTCATACGTTTGAATTTGAAGTTGAAAATGATATTTTTGCCAATTTCTCAACTGGCAATAGTGAATTATAGAATTAATAGGATTATTCTTTAACAAGGTCGGACTGTTTAAAGATACCATCTATTTTAAGGCTTTATTTTAATACATGTTGAAAATATGACTTAAAAATATGAAATTGCAACTTTAAAGTCACCTGTTATCTATTCGTTCATCGCATCCATCATTTTATTCATTTCATAATAACAAATATGATTTGCTAAAATAAAAACCAACATGGATGGCTTAGTTAAAGCGCAACATAAAAACTAAAAATTATAACATGCATGGAGAATTCTCATGCGCCCCAATGAGTTTCATCATCATATTATGACTGGTAAACTAATGCTGTAGTCGTGACACGGATATACCAGGTCTTATGGGAACTGAATTAAGTAATCATAAAATGAAGAAACTGAATAACTTTTTTGCCTTCTGTCAAAATGGCATAATGATTTATTATCCACTGGCACGAACAGCGAGATTTAGTTCAAGTGAAACTTTTTTTCAATTGCAACTGTGGATCTATATTTCGTTTCGCTTTATATATTTTCGGTGACGTCTACTACCACTCGGCTAATCTCGACAGATTCCGTAAACTACATCTAGTCTCGGATGTATGACAGTAAGTGATATGTACCTACGCCCATACATTTGCGATGCGGCTACCGGTTTACTTTAACAGGAAAACTTGACGCTATTACACAAATTGGGAACCAATTCGGCTAGCGACCTATTCGACCGATCAAGCTGCAACCTGTTCGTTGGAAACCTATTTAGAGTAAAGACAACAGTCTCTATTTATCAACCAATAAAATCCAACGTTATGTCTATCAAATGAAAGTAGAATATATTATTTTTTATCCATTCCTTCAGCTCAGAATAGACGTGTAATTTCGTCATTATCTTACAGCTGGATCTGTCGAATAGGTCGCTAGCTAAATAGGTTGCCAACTTGTGTTTGGAATGGGCGCAGCCATGTTTCATCCGGGACCTTAAAAGAAGTTCCAATATGGCGGAATTCATCATACAGCCGAGTTTAGATTCCCGAAATCTTACGAGGTTTGCCGAGTGCTCTACTACATGGAGATCTGGGCGGCTTTTGAGCTATGACGTCGGAAATTTGGTTAACCAATGATTAGCGATGATGTTTTTCGTGGGTTACCCACAGTTCCTCGCACCTCGCGCCAATAACTTCCTCACATCATCCAGAACAGAGTTTATAAAACAACTTTTTCAGATCCCAGTGTAGTAAAGACAAGTAAAACAAAATTTTGAACAATAAAAAACGGAACGAAACAGGATCCGAATTTCAATCAAATTGCGAAATTATTTTTCTCTTCGATATATTGTTCCACCTTATTAATTAAGCCATTTATTAGAGATGTATTATGTACGAGCTAAATCGGACAGCGGTACTACGGACTACTCATATCGAATTCCAGCTGTCACGGGATCTTTACGTGCGCGACAATATGTACACGGGCTCGAATTTTCGTCCCATCCGAATGACTAAACAGCCGCCCCTTTCAGGGCCCCCGTCATGCATCATCGAGTAGGGAGGACCACGCCGGAAAATCTGGATAAACTTTCTAGGCCAATGCAGGGATCGAACAGACTTGCGAGCCAGCGTCCTACCCATTTAGCCATGGCTCCTAAAAACAATCTACATTATATGTGAAACAATCACTGGTATAAAGACATATAACACGACGTTTAAACAAGTTTTCTCTTAACATGTATTTGGTACAATTATTAAACAAATGTATTATATGTTAAACCTTTACAAATGCAATATAACACAATTAATTAAAATAGGTCGACATCATGACTACTTATAGTTGCCATTGCTACAGAACGCGGAGAATTACTGCTACGTCACAGGGCCTCATAGCCTCCTCGTAAGTGATATAAGATAGTTGCGATCAGGGCAAACGAACCCATTGGCGTGTGGTTACCCTTAAATCCGACCGACTTATCAGTGTCGTAAGAGCCTCAAGTGTATTATTTTATAATTGAAAGATTGTCAAATTATTCTATTTTTTGGATGGGGGGGGGGCACTTCTCTGGGCGCGTTATTTTTCTGAGCGTGCAATGTATCCCCTACCCCCCCCCCGCTCTATACGGCCCTGTACCCCCGCTAGATACGGCCCTGTACGTCATTTATAATGTGGACTTCAAATTGCAAGTCTATCCTATGTATCTAAACATCATTAATCAGTAAATGATATATTTGTACCGAACATATGTACAGATGGGGGTTCACTAGTCCGCCGCTGAACAAGTCTATCGCTATAAGAAATCCTGTATCAATAAATCTAACCCTAACTCAACCGTAATGATAGATATCGGTGGATTAATGAACCCGTAAACTGTGCACTAGCATTCCCCACTGTACCACACTGATCAGCAGTCAATATTTGCTAGGCCCGTACAATCACTGATATCGAGGACATCAATGCGACTTAATGAGCCAAAAATATTAACAAATTAAATTCTAAAACATTTTATATATTAGAAAAATAAATAAAGACGAGTTTGAAGTATCTGTAGGTAAAATTATTTCCTCTTTAGTGTAAATGGGTGATAAAATGAGTAAAAGGCATCATTTTGTCCATCTTTAACAGAAGGCTTGATTCGCCTTAACTACATACATCTTATCAAGCCCTTCAGGTAATACCCTGCATATTTCGCCACTAAGTTTGATTGGGTAACAAGCCCAGTTTGGGAGCCTATCGGATTCCTTCGTTAAAAATATCGGAGAATTATCGGAACACATTCATAGCAAAGAGACTTGCCACTGCCGGTTTTCGTGCAAATAAACTCATCTTTAATTCCTAAAACTGCTTCAATTGCTTTTTTTTTTGTTTTCCGCGTGAGTTTCTCAATTGAAAAATAAACCTTTCAACGGCTGTAAACTTGTCTGTTTCTTTTTCTATAGAGGTCGTCATCTTTGCTTAAAGTGTGTTATGTGCCACGACCTCTGATTGGACAATTCTAATTAGTCACGTGTAAACACAGCGGGCGTAAAAGTTCGGGAATTGCTGAGTATTGAAGCAACGGTTAGATGTTTGTAAAACTCGCGGACGTTGCTTAAGGAACATGACCCTAACCCAACCCGAACCAGTAACGTCTTATGTAAACACTTCATTGAGTCAATAATTGACGACGCGTGATGTCACGCCTCGTGTTAAAGGCAGTCATCATTTACAGAGATATTATAAGAGAGAGAGAGAGACAGAGAGAGAGAGAGAGAGAGAGAGAGAGAGAGAAATGGGTTTGACGTCCACTCGACACAAACTAGGTCATTTCGGGACTAACATATGGTTTAATTTTATTTCAATAATTCGCCTGTGAGTATACGTTTCTTTAGCAGTGGGAGGAAACCGGAGTACCCGGAGAAACCCCACGAGGTTAGACAGGCGATCCTATGTCTTGCCACATACAACCGGGGATTTGAAACCACGCCAATTGACTCAACGGTAGACCGTCTTATATATATATAGCGCGCACACGCTAACCATTCGGCCATAGCTATTATAAGAACTTTCGTAATCATCTGTGGAACAGGTTGATACTGTTTATGATTTTACTCCATGTTCAACAGAGAAGTAGAGTTATTTCAAATGAGATTCATTACACCCATGTGTTACACCCATGTGTTGTGGGCTGAGTATTTGAAGACATGCGTATTCTATCATCTGATTGCAGTATTAGGTAATATTGTATCATGATGTCGAAATAAATAGGATTTAATGGATACTTCGTCGACGTTACAAAACACCTGGTCGACCGAAGAATAGGAAACTGATTAAAATCTTTAGAATTTCCCGTTTACAAACTATTATTATATTTTTATGACAGCTTATGACATAATTCAAACGAATTACCTATTGCTGATAATCAGAAAGCTTTAAAGTAGTTCAGGTAATACGAATAACAACCTATTTTAATGCTTACATCAAGGCTTATGACAGCATTTATTACGGATAATATATAATCAGGAAGCTATAATATAGTCCAGGTAACAAATTTAATGATTAACATAACGATTTGTGATCATATAAAATATACATTAGTTCTATCTAGGGAAGTAAAATTGATCCCAAGTAAATGAGTTCGTGATGTTATAATTATTGTAGAATAATATTACAGCCGAGTTCGAGTTACAATCATTGTTGAATTAGATGCGATATTAAATTGGTATCAACTGAATAAAACTGCTTTTCAACTCACTAATCCCACTGAAATACAAGTTATCCAGACAATCAGACGAGAGACAAATTTTAAAATACCTGTTTACTGGCGTTTAAGTAAGTTTCCTGTGTGTGTGTGGTGGATGTGCCTGAAATGCTTAGCGCTGTATCATAAGGTCTGTCATTGAGTATTCCAAAATACCAAAAGTCCCAGCAAGAAAATAACATGTATGGATATTGTAAAGTCGCAAATCATAAGTGACACCAAGCCACAGTTTAATTGTTTTATTTTCTCTTTGACCCCTGTGGTCATTATTTTGTATATTATTAACCTCATGTAACAACCCGCACTCATGCCCCTTGTGACACCATTACCCAGAAAATGTCAAACTGATCCCGCAGTGAATATTGGCTTGGCCGCTACAATCACTGATAAGCATGACATCGACGAGGCTTAATGACTACGGCATATTAACTTTTTAACTCCGACAAATTAAATTCTCAAACATTTTTTTGAGGTAAAAGAAAAATAAATAAAGACGTTTGAAGTATTTGAAGTTAAAAAATATTTCCTATTTAGTGTAAATGGGTATTAAAATGAGTAAAATGCATCATTTTGCCCGAAGCAGTTAGGTGTTAAGTAAACATTGCACGAGCCGTTGAGCCAATGACTACGAGGCGTGCAGTCAACGCGCGTGTTGTGGACAGTCATCTGTTACTGAGATAATTCGTAAGTAATTCTCTGTGAAACAGATTGAGAAAATGTATGTATTGCTTTAATTTATATAATACGAATTAAAAGAAGGTTGGTGCATTGTGAAGTCCAAACGGCATATGTGATTACCAGTACAGTCCTTAAATGCACAGGGTAGAGCTATTTATTAAAAGGAATTTAAAGTGTGGGTGTCAAACAAAGATTGTTATTTATAAAACTCGTGTAAAATTGCCAAGTAGTAATTACCAATCAAAATACCAGACTTTCATTATGAAAACAGACAAACTGCAAGAAACAATTAAAACTCAACGAAACTCAATAGACACATTATATACTAAAATTCCTAGAAGCTGTATGGATAAATTGCTGAAAATCCGTAACAATTGGACGAAGAAATGTAATACTTTTAGAAGAATCATTGCTCGAGAAAATAAGATGGCATATTACTTCATTAATTAATATCTTTGGCAAGTCAGTAGATTCACATATATGTACTTAAAGTACTTAAATCAACTTAGTCAATGATGGACATATTGTTATATAAAAAGAGCTACAGAACCATAACAAACTAGTTCTATCTTTCAACAAAAATACATATTCCTATTGCGTCATTTGGCTTAATTTAACCAATCATTTCGTTGATTGTACAGGTTCATGGTGATACCCTTGCGGCTGTAAAGGACACTATATTATGTCATTAAATCAGACGAGATTTAGATTCCAGAGAGAGATTAACATCTGAGTTCCGAAACAATAGCTTGATTCCAGAAGGAGAAAGATGTAGCAAGTTCTACTAGCAAACTCGGCCAGTGAGTTTGGGTGACTAGTGTTTGAGAATGACTTAGTATTGTAAAGCTTGTATGTATCCAGCTTGAATATATAAAACGTTAAAATGAACTATTACATTGTTATTCCTGGTAAGACAAACGTCTTAAGAAAACATTAAGAAGAAATACACAACGTGAAGGAAAAGGAAAGACGATCAGAGATAAATCCTAGACGATCACAAGGCTACGAAAATATGTAGTAAGAAAAGATGCATGGGTCATACTTAGGATGTGGCGACCGGTTTGTGAAAGGTCCGCTCTCCACGTCAGACAGGAGGGCCCATGGTATTACAGAAAGAGAAAATGATCGCTGAAGGACTATATTTCTAATAAATACTAATACCCAGCTTGAATGCCTAGGGAGCCTCGAACTCCATCTAGTATACTACCCGTGGCTTGAGGTTGTGGTTTTGATTCCTGGTGCGAGAGTGTGTAGCTTTCTCCTCAACCTGCAAGAGTACACTGGTTTACCCCCACTGAAAAGACCACCTGCGATAAGAAAAGGACCTCGATTTTTCGTGCCATCCGAACGACCAGGCAGCCGTCCTTGTGAGACCATACGTCATGCATTACTGACGTAGTTGAACCCACGCCGAAAAAAACCCAACGAACTTTCTCGCCCAATACAAGGATCGAGGACTCGACCTTAAAGCTAGCGAGCCAGCGTCTGACCCAGCGTCGGTGGAAGCGGATATTAAACACCAGAACAACACCACAGCATTGAGAGAGAGCGAGGAGAGAGAGAGGGAGTAGTTAGCGGGCTATGCGTGAGTTCTGTATACCACAGGGAGACCGGTAGATAAAAACAACAACATATATCATAGAGATTAGTATTTTTTATTATGATTAATAAATTGATTTGTGTATCAATATTGGTGAAGTAGTTGGCTTATATATTTGATTAATTCATGTTCATAGACTTGGGAGATATATTATTGATAGTCTGTCTACATCTTTATTTATTATTTGATGCAATTAGTTGCTGTTTCATTTTATCGACCAGCTGTATCTGGAGTATTGTTGTTTCTGGAAATAAAATGAACAGATCGAGTTGATGAAGAAGGGCACAACCATGCAATGAGATGGTGTATCTCTAAATGAAACGACAAGTAGGGTCGCCTGACCAACCCAGTTGGTTTTCTATGGGTTCTCCGGTTTCCCCCAACTTCTAAAGACCTCTAAGCACAAGCGAATTATTGAAATAAAGTTGAACCATATGTTAGTCTCGAAGTGACCCAATTTCTCTTTCTAAATAACTGGACCTCCTCGTTAGTGCCCTAGTACTCTACGGTGATGCCCAACTAGTTTGCCACGGCACACAGGTGTGCCGCGAGATCTTCCCAAGTGTGCCGCGAAATTTTGAACGGCACACTAAGAAAATTTCTCAGTAAAGAAGCCAGCTATTGGACTGATACAATTCGGAACACTACAATAAAGTAAGCTTATAGCTGTGTTCCATGTATCTTTGACTTAGCCATGTTTTTTTTCGAAATTCAAATATTTGTCATGTAATATATTTAGCCAGGTGTGCCGCTATTTTTTCATGTGTTCCAGGGTGTGCTGTTGGCACAAAAAAGTTAAGAACCGCTGCCCTAATACAATGAACACCGAGCCGCCGTGGCCCCATGCTTCTTTACGCTGTCTAAATCCCAGTTATTGGTTCTGTGTTCCCTAATAATATAATTTATTTATTTTTATTCATTAAGATGATAAATATGTCCAGATTAAAGAATGATATATTTACTAATCTCATGATAACATACACAGCTAATTAAACAGATAAACTTGGTTTTAATTAGGATATAAATCAATCTAAAATATACAATATCACATAATTTATTATTTACAGTATACTCTCATAATAATAATAATAATAGGGGTATCAACAAAAGGCATTTTCAGTTGATCCCGCTAGATGCATCGAGTTTTCGGAGGCCAAATTGACCGAAAAAACCAAATCTGGAAAAAAAAAATCTCTACAATGAGTTTTTGGGTTGGAGCCTGGCGATTTTCCAAAATGGCGGCCAATATGGCTGCCAATAATCGGTTTTCTTGTTTTTCACTCAGTTTGATGGCTGTACACACTTTGTTTAGTGTCGTGTTTGGGGTGTTCAGGGTTGCCGAGTCCAATGGTAGCATCAGCAATAGTGTCACGTTCACAGGTTTACCAAAAATCCAAAATGGCGGCCAAAATGACGTCATGATGACCGATTTTCCAAGTAAAAAGTGGATTAACGGAGATTCAGGTTGTGGCGAGTGAGCCAGAACAGGGGGTCCAATTACCTGACTATATCACCAGGGTCGATTTGGTCAAACTGGGAGGCTTAATGACGTCATAAGCCTAATCTATGACGTCACGAGAATTAGTTTTCGGTGATATAGACTGCAATGAACAATATTCTAGGGTTTCTGAGCCAAAAAGTAAATAGTAACGTATCAGTTTGGAGGCAGACATATTATTCTGTAAACTTCCTATGAGGAAAACACTTCTAGAATGAAACTTGCACCAGATAATTTCTTGATTTACTCATCTTTGTGTAATATCAAAATGACCAATAATAAAACACTTGAATAGAATAGGTAATCAGTTATCATAACATTGAAAATAATCGGAAATCATATCAAACAGAAGCAATAAAGATCACAGTTCTGATTTCTGTACATGTAATCCTTAGGATTCTAAGCCTCTTCTCAGTCCAAGTACTTCTATTCAGCTCACTGGTACTTTAGCCCACATACGTTCAGTCAAAGCTGCTCTTAGAATAGTGTCAAGTTCATCCTCAACCTTGTTCTCTGAACTCGTTGCTACTTTTATTGCTGCTCGCAACTCGGTGACAGAGAAGTTCTGGTACTTGAATCTATTCCCACCCATGATGCGTCTCTTCTGGCGAATTTCAGTGGCTACAGACAGTGAGTCGGAGAAAACTTCTTTCATACAGCAGCTGGCTTTCACTCAGTCTGGAAAGAATGTCTGAATTTGTGGAACTTACAGGTTCACCATGTCGCTTACATACATCCAGCACTCTCATCAGACGATTGTTCTTTTTCTTCTCCCTTTTCTTCTGGACAGCTAGTTGCCTGCTGAAATTAACCTTTTCTAGAAATTCAGTCTCGAGACCTCTAGTCATCTTAGCCTGCTTGGAACTCCTCGCCCGTTTCCATTTCTTTCGCCGGCCATCTTCACTCATCTCACAGAAGTCTGTGTTCTTCAGCAAACCGTTTTGCTTTACTATTGCCTTGCGCGAGTGGGCTTCATTCAAGACACGGCTGATCAACTGCCCTTTACCAGTTGTAGTCTTGGAAAAATCATCCCATCAGCCGTGCCTTGGACGAGGCCATAAGTAACGCGAAGCACACTCACGCAAGGCAATATAAAAGCAAACTGGTTTGCTGACGAGACTGAATTCCTAGAAAAGGTTACGTTCAGCAGGCAATTAGCTGTCCAGAAGAAAAAGGAACTGAAGAAGAAAAAAAACAATCGTCCGATGAGAGTGTAAGTGACATGGTAGACCTGTAAGTTCCTCAAATTCAGACATTCTTTCCAGACTGACTGAAAGCCAGCTGCTGTTTGAAAGAAGTTTTCTACGACTCAATGTGGCCACTGAAATACGCCAGAAGTGACGTATCATGGATGGGAATAGATTCAAGTACCAGAACTTCTCTGTCGCAGGCGAGCAGGAATAAAAGTAGCAACGAGTCCAGAGAACAAGGTTGAGGATGACCTTGACACTATTCTAAGAGCAGCTTTGACTGAACGTATGTGACATAGAGTACCGGTGAGCTGAATAGAAGTACTTGGACTGAGAGGAGGCGTAGGTGGACAGAAATCAGAACTGTGATATTTATTGTTTCTGTTTGATATGATTTCCGATTATTTTCAATGTTATGATACCTGATTACCTAACCTATTCACGTGTTATGTTTTATTATTTTATCATTTTGAAATTAAACGATGATGAGTAAATGAAGAAATTATCTGAACCCGGTTTATTTGGAGCAAGTTTCATTTTAGAAGTGTTTTTCCTCATAGCAGTTAACAGAATAATATGTCTGCCTCCAAACTGATACGTTACTATTTACTTATTGGCTCAGAAAACCCTAGAATATACCTTCATTACATAGTCTATATCACCGAATCCTAATTCTCGTGGCGTCATAGATTAGGCTTATGGCGTCATTAAGCCGCCCGGTTTGACCAAATCGAAATTGTTGATATAGTCAGCTAATTAGACCTCCTGATCTGGCTCACTCGCCACCAATCTCCCATATTACACAACCTGAATCTCCGTTAATCCACATTTTACTTGGAAAATCGGTCATTATGACGTCATTTTGGCCGCCATTTTGGATTTTTGGTAAAACAGTGAACGTGACACTATGGTGATACCATAGGACTATGGTGCTACCCCGAACACACCCAAAACGACACCAAACAAGGTATGTAAAACCATCAAACTGAGTGAAAAACAAGAAAACCGATTATTGGCAGCCATATTGGACGCCATTTTGGAAAATCGCCAGGCTCCAACCCAAAAACTAATTGTGGAGAATTTTTTTTACCAGATTTGGCTTTTTCGGGCAATTTGGCCTCAGAAAATCCCCTGCACAAAAAATATTGCAGATTTTGACACCCCTAATAATAATAATAATAATGACTTTATTTTCTGAGGGAACATATTTAGTACATGAGTTCTAATTTTCAACATGTCCCTCCTACTCTAAAACTAGAATCTACATGGTAATGATATTTACAAAGTACATATTATATAAGCTTATAATAATTAAAGAAAAAAAAAGAAAAAAATCAAACAAACAATAAGGAGAGAAAAGAAAAGCAAATAAACATACATTCAGAGGGCAAAAGTAATTAACAAGAGTTCAAAGATTTAACGTGTTTTTGAAAATATTGGAGCAGGTAAGACACTGCCTCGCTAGCCTGGAGGTCGGGTATACGATGCCTGCACTGACCGAGAAAGCCCCCCCCCCCTTGTCAGAGATGTCGGAAGGGGGTCTGACAAGGACAGCTGTTAGTCGTTCGGATAGGACGATAAACCGAGGTCCATGTACACATTGGTGTGCACGTTAAAGATCCCTATACAGTTGGAATTCGATATAAGAGTAAGCTGTAGTGCCGCTGTCCCTTATAGCATAGTTCGGAGCAGAATATTAGGACGTTAAACCAATTTTCATTTCATTTCATTTATATTTTCAACTTTGGCCGAACCCCCACAAAGCGACCGCGTTATACAATTGCTCGGTACCTTAGTACCAAGAATTATGAATGTATTTGTTTAATTGTCACTGTGTTTGATTGTCTGTTTATAAAGCTTTGGTTTAGGATATTGATTTTGTCTAATTGCTGGTTTGGGTATTTGTTATTCTTTATTGTGTCTTTTAGTTGCCATGGTGATGCAGCAATGGTGTGCAGGTGTTTTTTGATAGATATAACCGTCAACTAAGTACAAAAATTACCTTAATTCATATCTGTTAATATCCTGGTTGTTTCACTACAAATAACAATGAAATTATCATTTTGAAGCTCCTTGTCATCAAGGCTGGGGGTTGGATGGCCGAATGGTTAGCACATATGCACGCTGTATCATAGGCCTGTCATTGAGTCAACTGACGTGGTTTCGATTCCCCGGTTGTATGTGACAAGGAGTAGGGTGGCCTGTCCAACCTCTTGGGTTTTCTCCGGGTTTTCCGGTTTCCTACCACTGCTAAAGACCCTAACGCGCAAGCGAATTATTGGACGTTAAACCCCATTTCTCTATATCTCTCTCTCACCAGGGCTGACAAGGAAAGGGCGCCAAATCGCGTGGATGGAACAAAAAACAGAAACACACATGTGTGCACGTGTGCGCAAATTATTGTGAATATACAAGAATTCTTGGCGTTCAATGATCATACGCGCTACGAAGTATTGAAATAAAATTGAACCATGTGTTAGTCCCGAAAGTTTGTGTGGAATGGACGTTAACACCCCCCGCCCTCCCCTTCCGTTCAATTCAATAATAAATCCCCACATTTCTTTGTATATTAGACACCATTCCAGTTAACGTATATATGTTGAAGATGTCTTCGATCCATTTAAATCTAGAATTCTCCTTTACCTGGAAAAGGCTTTAAGTGGAAAGTCTATTCGCCACCTTGACTGATCAAACGCAGACACGCCGTTGGAAATGATTAATTCCCAATAAATGTTCAACCGACATTCACTGAGTTGTCTCACCTTAGATGGATAATGCCCCAAAGAAATACAAAGCGAGCTACGGTTGAGCAATGGGAATCCTGGAGGGAATTGTGTTTTTGTATACTCATTAAACTTCATGCTGCTGAACACACGACACTTTGATTAATCGGGTATTGTTGTTAATGTGTATTCTTTGTCGCTGGTGGACCAATCAGTCAGACACCGGGTCACTAACTCGCTGGTCCTCTGAGTTCCATGATTAGCTTGTAATTTAGCTCTGGTAGTTTTTGTTTATCTCGGCGTCGAGAGATTTTACACTGTGTGGATGGTACTTTCTGGAAAATTAAAACAATAAAAATGAATCCAAATAGGGTTTGGCTGCACCGACTGGGCAATTGAAGACGGGAATTCCAGTCGCTATCATGAGTTATTTTACATGCGCTTCAATGCATGTGTTGTCCTTGGCCAGACAACACGACTCGCATTACTGACAAGAAGGAATCACGCAGGAAAACCACCATTAACTTTCTTGACAAACACTTATATCAAACACATATATCAAAATACTATGAATTATACATGAAATATTATAGCTGATCCAAAACCTGTAACTTTTGATATTACTGCATAACTGATTCTTATAATAATGATGGTCTCTCGTGATGACGTCCCTTCGCCCATTCATAACTTTTGCTATATCTGAAATAACCTTATTCTTACAATAATAAAGTTAATCTGTTTTTAAAGACATGCTTTAACTTATTTCAATGATCTGTTAGTTGGTACGAAAACAACTTTATTATTATATTCATGTAGACAATAACCACCATTCAAGAATAGTTAATTTAATTTGTCTCGTCCGTTATGAAAACAGACCAACATATTCAACAGGGGAATTTATATATATACATCTCACCATTTGTCAGCATGTCTGAAAACAAATATGATCCAAACCAGCTGCGGATCAACCATGGAACTAATGAAGCTTAATATAATGTCGGGAGACATCAGAAATGACGTAGAGAACCTTAGTGTCTCAGTCAGTATAAAAGTTCGTTCGCTGGCTAACCTGAAAGTCCCGCGTTCCCAAAAGTTGTTGGCTGAAAAAGTTCATCCGAATTTTCGTGGTTTCGCCTTGTCAGGGTGTAGAACAGCGGGTCTAGCAAGGGACAACGTAAAGACGTTCGGATGCGAGGCGAATCGAGTTAGCGTTTACACATTGGCGCCAGGGGTGTGGTGACCCATGATTTTGCATTAGGAACAAGATCCCGTCCTGGGGCCTGTTTCACGAAATTTTAACTAAGATAAAATCGAAATTGGAGTAATTTTATTGGATAATATTAGATTGATTTTAGAGCTTAGCCAATCAAAATTGAAGTATCTGCTAAAATTTGGATTTTAACATCAGTAAAGATTTCGAGAAACAGGGCCCTGGATGCGAAGGAGGCAATGGTGGATGTTAGTCCTTCCCAGTATCTCCGGGTAAAATTGGCTGTGTGGAACATGATCGAGTCGATTTATAGCCATATCTTGCCCACGATATATGCTTGATACAGGTTGACCATTATGATTATAATTTTGAAAACCGTATTGAAACCGTGGGATGTTTTGCCATTTGCGAGGGAGAGCAAAACTCAAAACCAATGTAATACATGCAAGGATAGATGAGTTTAGGGGTCAACATCTTGATTGTTCCGGTAACATCCAGTGTTGCACCGGTAACATCCAGTGTTGCACCGGTAACATCCAGTGTTGCACCGGTAACATCCAGTGTTGCATCGGTAACACCCAGTACCATAGCAGGTAAACGTATGGATCAACAAGCCACTGTAACATCCTGGGTAGAATCAGAACTCCTGTACTATATGTACTATATAGGGATCAACAAGATGAGTTGCCCCTGTAACATCCTGGTCAGAATCAGAACTCCTTACTAGAGGTAAACTTAAAGGTCAACAACTACTGTAATATAGCTGTGTTGCACCGGTAACATCCTGGGTAGCACCAGAGTCCCTGTACTATATGTACTATATAGGGATCAACAAACCGGGTTGGCCCTATAACATCTTGGGTAGAATCAGAACTACTGTACTAAACTTAGGTGTCAACAACTACTGCAACATAGCTGGGCTGCCCCAGTAATATCCTGGGTTGCACCATCTTCAATAGAAGGCCTGATCTCGCCTTAACTGCATACACGTAATACCCTGCATATTTCGCCACTAAGTTCGATTGGCACAAGCCCAGCTTGGGAACCTATCAGATTCATCGGTCGTCATGAATACCAAGTCTCGCGCCTTTAGCTAAAATGCCTACATGTGACAATCGAGTTGCAATGTTCAAAGATCGATAAATGTCAAGGTTGCTGGTTTTCCACGAGTTTCTCAATTTAAAAAACCCTTTTTGTTTATAGTGTGTTATGTGCCACGAACTCTTATTGGACAATGCTAATTAGTCACGTGTAAAACAACGGGCGCAAAGTTCGGGAATTGCTGAGTATTGAAGCAACGGTTAGATGTTGTAAAACTCGCCAACGTTGCTTAAGGTACATGGGGTTGCACCTGTAACACCCCCACTACAAGTAACCTGGTATCATTTCATTTTAAAGGCCTTTTATTTATCTGTTTATATAATCATAATTTACAATTTTAACATCTGCATATTAACAAAACCTATCTCCCATCCCACTCCCCTGTCAGTTGGTTCAAGTCGATACTATAATTCACACTTCAATACCCCGATATGTAACAAGAATTCGGAACATTAAACACAATTCCATTTCACAAGATTTTATTTACTTATTTATATAATCATAATTCAAATTAAAAACCTTCCGCATATTAACAACACGAGAAAAAGTTAATGGTACGTTTTCAGGCAATTAGTTTAAAATAACACCAAGGTAGCGGAAAGCGAAAACGACTGAAAGGTCAGATCTGAACCAATATTTGTTTGGATGTGTTAAATCCATTTACTGCTAGTTATTTCTTCCAGATCATCTAACATCAAAGTTACACCATTTATTTTCATGCTGAATAATTTGTTTTAGAAACACATAAAGAGATAGAAGTCTCGAGTTTTAAAGATACATTAATGGACTGGTCTTGTTGTTTTGTTTAAACATGACATGACTTTAATTATTGATATGACGTCGCAGATCCAAGATGGCTGCACGTGACACTGGCTTCTTAGTCCTTAGTATGCTCGTGGGTGTAACTTTAAACTTAAACACAGAGATGCATTATGTAAAAACTTAATCAGCATTTTGTGGGTATTTTTGTTGGCTCCAAACGTATTATACATTATTAAATAGGCATTTTGGATGCAGCTATGGCGGGTGTGGCGCGCCAGGCAGGGTGGGCTTACTCTTCCGGACACCTGTTACCACTGTTTTGTACACGGGGAGTAGTCCATTTGCTGATTACACTATTTTGCCTATGGCGGTTTTTTGGGGGGAACTTCGAATTCTGTCTGGTGGTTTGGATTGATCGTACTTGGTTTTATTTTATTTTTATTAATACGAAACATTTTATTATTATACATCATTATTATTTGCCCTTCTTTTCCCCAATTACTTCCACAGCACGAAGGTGGAATGCCCATGCGAATTCATCGGACTTCGAATTCTGTCTGGTGGTTTGGGGTGTTCGTTTTTTTTATTCACAGGGTAAACCCATGGTCAATTCTATAGATCACAAGGTGGTCGTAATATTGAATAAATTAGAACACTGGAAAACAGAGTCAAATACAGATCCAGTATTTTGACGGAGGGGTGGGATGGCATAGTGGTCTAGAGTGCCGTGCGTCGATCTCTAGCTGGCCGGTCACCTCTGGCTTGCGGCTGTGGTTTCGATCCCCGGTGTGGGCGTATATGGCATGGAGATAGGGGTGCCTTCTCAACCTCGTGGGTTTCCTCCGGGCACCCCAGTTTCCTACACGCAAGCGAATTATTGAAATGAAGTTAAAGCATATGTTAGTCCCGAAATGACCTAGTTTGTGTCGAGTGGATGTTAAACCTCATTCCTGTCTGTCTGTCTTTCTTTTTATTATCTTCCGATGGCCTATACTACATGAAGATCTGATCAGAGGTGATACGAGCGGCTTTTGATCTCATGTCGTTAGATAATTGGTTAACTAGTTATTTTGGGAAGTCTCGTCAGAGGTCATACGAGGAACTTTCGATCCTTGACATTCGATTAATCAATAAGCATTGATGTTTATAGTGGTTTACACACAGTTCTGTACAACCCACAACCCACGCCTAAAGCTCCCCGTAACAGTCCATTTCATCATCCAGTATGCGGGTTATTTAACAACTTTTCCAGATCCTAGTGAAGTAAAGAGAAGTGAAACGAAATTTAAAACTATAAAAAAATCCAAATCAGATTGAGACCTCGTTTTTTTTATCGCACCAACGGTACTTGGAATTTGAAACATTTATAACTTCAACCAGAATACAATACTTGGACTCACATTTGCAATATATACATTTTGCATTAACTGTTTTGAACTAATATAACTTCGCTCAGAATAAAGTACTTTCACTGAAATGCTCAATATATTCATTTGGCATCAACTATTTCTGAACTAATATAGCAAGTCCGACCATCTCTTTATCTAAACCTTACACAATGGCCCTTTAAATAAAGATGATAGAAATTGAAGCCGATAAATAAAATATTTACAACTTGGTTCATCTGAATCTAAATGTCATCTAATTTATCATCTAACCAAACAAAAATACTCCTATAAATCTTTAATGTTTTTGATCACCCCGAAATGTGTTAGTGACGGAATTATACATGTTTCTTTTACGAAGATAAACACACGACCTAAATAAACAGATTATTCCACTTCATGACAATCTTCTACTTGACTATGATTAGCCAGCAGATTGTTTTCTAGATTCTAGTGTCACGTTTGTGGTTTTATAATGACTGATTGTCGACCAAGAGGTCACAATATTCAGCCGATCGGGCAATCGTTGTTGGTGGATTCCATAGATGCAAGTACATCTAAAAGAAAAAATTAAACTAGCAATCAGATTATTTTCTCTTTGCAGTTTTATAATGACCGATTATAGACATTACTAAGTCGATCAAATAAAAGCTGTTGATGGCTTTCATGGATACACGTGTATCTCTAACAAGTGTCTTTGTTAATACCCGGGTTGTCGTGAAATATGAATAGACTTGTAAGACGGGGGGGGGGCATTGATACACTCTACCTTTCCATTCTGTCTGCAATGTCACCCAATTTCATTTTGGGACTAACCTATGGTCTAATCTTATTTCAATAATTCGTTTGCGTGTAGGGTTCGTTAGCAGTAGGGGGAAATCGGAACATATGGAATACCCCACAAAGCTGGAGAGGCGACCCTACCCCTTGTCACGTACAAGCATGAAATCGAAAACACACCACTTGACTTAATGACAGACCTTACGATTCGACAAAAAGTATGTCATTTCGAGACTAACATATGCTTCAATGTATGTGTGTGTGTGTGTGTGGGGGGTGTGTATCGTTGGACCCAGACACTGGACAATCGACCCTACTCCTTGTCACGTAAAAGCCGGAAATCGAATCCACGCAAATTGACTCAATAACCGAACTTAAGATCTAAAGCGCATGCGTTAAGCCATTTGGTCACCATCCCTCCCCGCCTCTGGAAGCGAATGATAATCCCCACAAACACATACCAATTATTAATATACACGTACTGACATATTGTCCGTACTTATGGCTTCAGGTGACCATTAATTCCTTATTAAGTACGACAACTTTAATAATTACTCTAAGTGTCCGTTGGTGTCAATGTCCTCTGCATGAGATGTAACAAACCCTGGCTATAAATAGCGTGTATGACGTTCACCATGGAAGTCTTGAGATACACAAACCGGAAGTAGCATACTAATAAACATGTAACACTCTGCGCAACATTTCACCGGTACCCTTTCACTGCTTAATCCTCCCGCATGCCTGAAAATCATGAATATTCATTTAAACCTGGTACACAATGCAAATTTTCTCCACCCTTTCACCAAGACGTCAACAATGGTTGAAAAGGACAGACTGATTGTAAATAGTATTAATTAAAGTATTTAAACTATAGACTTCCTGAAATACCAGCAAGAGTAATTCCCCTTTAATACCCAAATCTATGTCCAGCTTTCTTGCTACTTGTCATCTAAATCGCTGGATAATCCAGATTAGTACGCTGATAGATGTTGTTATCGTCGGGGTTAATGACATTTGATAATCTATAAAAGCCGCTGATCTTCACATGATAGTGGACGTTAAAAGTCCAGAAACGAACGAACGAACCAACAAACGAATGTGATAGTTGGCTGGCGATTGTGGTTTCAATCCCTTAAATGAAAACTTGTCTGCGATATCACCTTCGGTGGAAGCGAACGTTAAACAATAACAACATGTTATAGCAATATGTATACTACGGATCTATTTACTTGCTTTGATATTTGTTTCTTATAATGTCTGGGTTGTTCGTTTTAGCGGTTTTGATTGTAGTTCGGTCCAACAACTCTAGAGGGATTGTTAGCGTGTGCGCGCTGTATCATAAGGTCTGTCATTGAGATTGAAACCTCGTGGGTTTTCTCCGGGTCCCCCGAATTCCTCCGGCGAATAAATACTTCTACGCACAAGCGAATTACTGAAATAAAATTGAACCATATGTTAGTCCCGAAATGACTGGTTTACATGTGTGCGTTGAATCATAAGGTCTGTCATTGAGATTGAAACGGCTTGGTTTCGATTCCCCGATTGCAAGTTGCAAGGAGCAGGGCCCTTGTCCAACCTCGTGGGTTTTCTCCGGGTCCCCCGAATTCCTCCGGCTAATAAATACTTCTACGCACAAGCGAATTACTGAAATAAAATTGAACCATATAATAGTCCCGAAATGACTTTCTCTCTCTCTCCCTCTCTCTCAGTTCGCTCCCCCTCTCTCTCTCCAACATCTACACGTATTAACACAGCTGTAATAGTACATGCCCTTAGGGCATTAAGTTCAATTATTTTAATTATCCTAATAGTAGCATTTATCAAAAGATGGGTTTTAAGTCTTGATCTAAAACATGAAAGAGTTTGAAATAATTTAATAACTTCTGGAAGATTATTCCCAGGTCATTGACCAAAGTTCACACAAGTACGTGCCCTCGGCGCGTCACGAGCGGGCCCAAGGCATGTGAGAGTCCGAGGGGTGTCTGGGGGGTTTTCCCCCAACGAAAAATATGAAAATTGCAACCGCAAACACATTTTGCAAGTATTTCAGATCAAAGCTTCCTATCTTTTCTTTTTCATGTCCAGTGTCCTCTCCTCTCCTTCCTTCTTTCTTTCTTTTCTTCCGCCTCTCCTTTCTTTCTTTTTTCTTTCTCCTTTTTCTTTATGGGCTTAGGCCCACTTTTTAAAATGAGCTTATAATTAGGCCCACCTGGTGGACCGAGTCCGGCACTGATTATTTCACTGAGAGAAGTGATTTCATCTTGCACATTGGGCAACACAGCTGTTGCTGACTGTTAGGACAGCGATTACGCGAGGGAACATATATGTTTAGTCACATGTATTTTGAAGCTGTCATTCACAGGCTGTTGTTGTTGTTGTTATTGTTGTTGTCATTCACAGACTTGTTGTTGTTGTGTGTGTGTGTGTGTGTGGGGGGGGGGTCACTTGCAAACTGCAAGTAAAAAGTCTTCAAGGGATACGTCCAAAGCAGGACCGTATCTAGCGCGGATGCAAGGGTACATTAGTCTCGGTCACCCAGAACCCCCTAGTCTTCAACGCACGGAGGGTCTGGGTCGGTTCTCAATTATTGACGAAAATTACTGGGTAATCTACCACATAAAAAAACAAACTCCCGGTTACGCATGGGCAATGGAACCTTTTGGCTAAAGTCTCGGTAAGTGATAGATATTATGAAGCCGGGCCGATTTTGATATATCCCACAATTCACTTGGCACATCTATTATTAGAAACAAAATAGAGACGATACAACAGCAAGAATCGCGATTAATGAGATTGTGAGAAGCCATATACGTTTTATTCATGACGAGAGAAAATTACCATTTCAATTAAAACCTTTAAAACAAAATTTTAGAGAGTGTCATTGTTGACAAGCGAAATGTTTTGATAGCTTCAGTACGTGGTAACTTAAAAGACTGGATAATCCAAACAATGACCTATTTTCCGTCAATTTTGAGGACCCATCCAGACTAATATTCGTAGAATATTTGTTTGGATGATAGGAGACTAGGGGTACATTGCACCCCTAGAAAAAATAAAGAGCCCCGAAAAATGGCGCCCCATCCCAAAAACGACAATTTGACAATCTTTCAATTATAAAATAATACACTTGATTATGATCACACAGTGGTGCTCTTAAGGCACTGACGAGACGGTCTGTTTTAACCCTTGCGCGTACACGTCGCACGAAAAACTTTGTCGGCAACAGGGGTAATTTAAGACCCCAGACATAAATAGGTTTTTGAATGAAAACTAATTTTATTCAAATACGATCAAACTACAGCTTTATATCAAGACGGAACAATAATCAATCAGGCTAAAAAGGAATTATAAGATTTTTTTGAAACCATACAAATCTAAAAATATCGTAACTGTCATGTTCCATGTAGGAATCGTCTATTGATGTGGTTGGTAGGGTACCTTGATTTGCTTTCAGATCTAGATTACTAGAATAACCAAAACAATATCATCAGTAAGAAAGATTCCTAATACAAAGCTAACACTGATTGCAGAACAGATTAGACACTTGTAACCAGCAAAATGTTGAATGGAAAGAGGAGGGGGGTCTACAAGAACCCTGGTGTCCGATAATGTAATACTCGAAGTTTCTTGTCAAATAATGAATGTTGCCACTGCCTCACGTCCATTCTATTTGCAGCATTATACTCGACATTAAGCAGGTGACAATGTATAAAATTCTCGCTAGACAATTATGAACCAGTTTCTCACAAACGTTGAGGATATGGTCGTAGGGTCCAAAATACCCCTTTGTATACGCACAAGGGTTAATGGCGCCCACACGCCAATGGGTTCGTTTGCCCTGAATCAAACTTTCTTATATTACTTACGTGGAGGCTATGGCGCCCCACCGCTCAGATGCACCCTCACTTTTAAAATCCTACATGCGGCCCTTGTCCAAAGGCGGTTCAATTCCTTTCTGTTGTTACAAAATCATTTGGGGCCATCTTTTTAATCAACCAGGAAATTTATCTACTGTTGAAAACTTTATTCTGTTTTCCTAATTCAATGTCACTGAACATTGGTAAAGCCGGGACAGGGGCCGAGTTATGGGGGGGGGGAGGGGAGCAACACCCTCGGCATTTGAAAAGGGAAGGGATTACATATGAGCCAAGCAAATGAAATAAGGATGGCCGGGGCTGGTACAACACAGTTAATAATGATAATCCAAAAGTTATTAAAAATAAAGTTAATTTCGCTCTTTCATGGAATGCCCCTCCGCCCAAAAGTATTAAATGCTCTGGTTAAATGCTTTGGTTATTCATGTCTTATTCATGGCTTAAACCACGCCTAAAGTACTCAGATTGATTTAGTGACATGAACATATTTCCGTATATGTTAATAAGTCGCATATAAAAGTTGATGCTGTGGAAGCGGACATTAAAACACCAGGTAGTAGTAGCAGAAAGATGCTATGTAGAAAGCGCGAAGGACAAATGAAAAGTGGCAGAGCGCAAATGTAATGAGAGAAATGTAAAATGTAGATACGTCAATAAAAGCATTTTATCTCAAAACATTTGACATTTGACACACTGCATTTGACGTTTGACATTTAACTCTCGCCTTAGAGGTTTTTTGACTTCATCATTACCGAGTATAGGACTTTGTAATTTTTACATATAATCAATGGAAACGACATTGTAGCAAAGCATTTAATATTGGCAACGATATCTTTCCATACTGAAATCGATGCTCGCGGTCATCAACCCATTTGTTTGTTCTCTTTCTGCATGTTACTGAATCAATCCGAGGAAGTTTAAGCCATGAATAATTGGAAAATGGACATGTCTACCAGCAGCTTAAATAAAGATATGATATTAGAATCGATTAATACCAGATAATAACATGGTATATCACTAACTAAATTAATTAATACACCGGGCGATATGAACAATTATAGAATGGATTATAGATACACGCTAGCATTAATATTGCTTCAGAGAGAGAAAGAGAGAGAGAGAGAGGGACAGAAAGGGAGATTTACGACACAGAGTCGAGGGGAAGAACGAACCCCAGTTAATAGCGCCATCTGGTAGAAACGAACACCAGTTAATAGCGCCATCTGGTAGTAAATTGTATAAGCTTTTTGTGGAACAATCAATTTCAGGTAAAAACGATTGGAGTCACATAAAACCAGGGAACTTCTGTAATGGCCCCGGGACAATTACAAGTCCATCGTACCCTTTATTTGACCTTAAATTGACTGAAATATTGAAATCAGGTGTCTTGGTAGATATGGTTCGTGTTAAACATCATTTTGAAGTTATAATTAAATCCACTCGTTGTTTTGTTCGCGTCAAACATTCACGTCTAAAAGTTTGTTTTACGTTTTATGTGAAATGACAAAAATGTGACTTAAATGATTCTTCCCCTGGACCCTTCATATGGTTCGATAATATTTCAATATTTTGCTTGTACTTAGTGTTCTTTAACATTGGGAGGAAATGGATGACACAGAGAAAACCCACGACACGCACCAGCATCAACACTTAAAGAATTTAAATTGGGTTTAACGTACCATATTTCTGTAGCTACTAGGCCCCCAGTGCTTTGAGGGACATTTTGCTATGACAGCGGTCAAGCCGTCTACTGTTATTTCGAATTCGATCAGTCACGTGTTCTTTTACGCACACGCCAATCTTTACAAGGGATCTCCGAGCGTCCCGACATTGTTGCTTGTTGTCATTATCTCTGTTCTTCACCACTAACAAGGGGGAATCAAGACGGCATATATTGACGAACAATGGGTATCTAGCAAATTCCAACTATAAAGGCATCTTTAACGTGCACGCAAATGTGTACCCAGGACTTCTGTACCTGTTTTTCTCCCATCCCAACGACAAGACGACTATCATTATCAGGCCCCGTTCTGCACGACTGACGAGAAAACCAAGGGGTGAACATTAGCCACCATACATCGTTTTACTTAATGAACCATCAACCAATTTGTAATGAATTGAATCAGGCGCTCTCCTCTACAAGAACGAATTGCCAAATCAGCATGAATATTAAATTGACAATAGAATAGAAAGAGAATTAAATTTGATAAAATTCACACTTGTTGGTAAATTAATTTAATAAGATAACGGGTCAGCGGAAGAATGAAAACCTAAACTCGTTTAATTAATTAAATTAAAATGCAGAAATTATTGTCGATGGACATATTTTATTTGATTTGAACATTAATTAAACGTTAATTAAATCTTACCAGCATATAAAACTTTGTATTATTTGTATTCCTTTTTGATTTCGACAAAAAAGGTTTAGGTTATAACTCTTTTGCTTTTCTTTTTTTATAGTGCTCGGATTACAAAATGGGGTTTTATAAACGACACAATTTACTTACGCTCTGAAAATATGCAAGAGATAAATCTGCCTATTGCAGGTCTATCTTTAGGCCTTAAATGTTATCTAAACTATTAATTAGCCTATCAACATCATGATCAACTCATCGTTATCTGACGATATTTAGTGGGTTTGAATACGGTTTGTGATGGAGGATTTAACGTAAAAATGGATAATCGAGACTTTGTTTATTATCGTACCAACGGTAGCAATCGTTATCAAGACTAGCCTAAAATTAAGTCTCTAATATCTGGGTTTTGAGTGGAGCCCACATTTAGATTTATCTAATTTTAAAGCGGAAATTTCATATTTTCCAAGAAAGTCAAAACATATTTATTTCTATGTCTTTTGCTTAATAGGTTGTCAACTCACTATTATACAATCATAGGCATTATTTTCCACACTGAAACATCTTTCACATGGGAAATAATAACACAATTACCTCCCTTGTTTTTCCATTCCCCTCATGCAATAGCTATCTTTGAAGTTGAAAATGATATTTTAGCGAATTTCTCAACTGGCAAAAGGGAATTATAGGATTATTCTTTAACAAGGTAGGACTGTTTATAGATATCATCTATTTCAAGGCTTTATTTTAATATATTTAAAAAAATATAATTTAAAAATATGAAATTGCAGATTTAAAGTCTAATGTACAACCCCAGACACAATCCTATTTAACACCATGACTTCTAAAAATGTATACACATAGACCATCAACCCTATTTAACTTCATAACGTCTAATAGAAAGTGTAGGGAGGGGGGCTGCACCATACACATAATTTACACAAAAACAAATATATAGATCATACTCAGAGACCACAAACAAACAAATCAAAAAGAGTGAATGGATCCGGGGGCTAGCTGTAAGCGTCAATAAGATATATATACATGTACTTTGTATGGTATACACATAGACCCTAACCACAGCCCTATTTAACCCCATAACATCTAATACACTATAATTTATGCCTGTACCCCCCCCCCCCCCCCCACACACACACACACATTTCTATAGTATATCTGACGTCTAGTACACTATATCTAATACCTGTAGAAAACAGCCCCCAACCTCTATGGCGGGGTATCAGGTTCAAAATGCGATCTGCAGTTGAAAGTTGAAAATAAAAAGCAAAAGAGAAAATTATAATCCGAAATGGACATTTTTGTGTGGGAAACATATACCGCTCGTGCTTTTCAACCTAATACGTCCACCTTTTCAACTTGAAGTCGTAAATATTCTACTTTCAACAGCAGAATTTCTACTTTCAATAATCAACTTTTGACATTCGGACTTTCAACTTCAGATTTTCTACTCCAGATTTTCTGCTAAAGATTTTCTCCATGCATATTACGGAAATAAATTTGATCACGTGACTATTTCTGCATGTCATTAAAATTCGGCAATTACACCTAGGTACCACTGGATTTGCAGTCAGCAAACTCGGTCGATGGTTGGGTTAAAATTTGGGAATAGTTTGTTTGACTTAAATAAAAAACGCACCAACTCAAATTTCATTACATCGTTTTTTGTCTGTTTGGTATATTTTCCCCCCAAGTTCAACTATAATTCATCTTACATACATCGTGGCAAGACTTAAGGTCGCCTGTCCAACCTTGTGGGTTTTCTCCGGGTACTCCGGTTTCCTCCCACTGTAAAGACCATGTGTTAGTCCAGAAATTACCTACTTTGTCTCGAGTGGACGTTAAACCTAGTTTGTGTCGAGTGGACGTTAAACCCCTCCCTCTCTCTCTCTCTCTTTTACATACATTTGTCTTTTTATGTAAAATAGTCACTAAGAGAGTGTAGACATAAACATAATTATTGAAGGACCAATTCTTAAGGCAAATAAAAGTTAAAGAAACTGAACAGATCAACCACTTTAGTTGAGTTGCCAGTCTGTCATAATTTAAATCGACTTACTGTCTGCCTCTAAACAAGCATTCAAAAGCACTAATGGGAGTAAACTAAGATAACAATAAGTAGCCTGGAGTAAGAGTGGCTAAGTGAGTAAGACGCTGGCATGCTGGCCTGGAGGTAGTGGGTTCGTTCCCGGTATTGCTCGAGACAGTTCCTCGGGATTTTCCGTGTGGTTTCCCCTTGCTGGTGAGGTAGGACGTAGGGCCTGACAACAAGGACAACTGTCTTGTCGTTTGGATAGGACGAAAAACCAAGGTCTCCTGTACACATTTGCACGCATGTAAAAGATCCCCTGTCATTTGCGCTGCTGCACGGGCAAAATTTCCCTCGTAGCACACTGTATGGCGTATGCCCGTCTTCATAATCCCAGTCGGTGCACAACAGTAGGATGTTAAACCCCATTCCATTTCATAAAGTAGCGGTGGATTACAGTGGCTAAGTGGGTAAGATGCTTGATGCCGCTGTCCGGGGAAAATTTCCCTCATTAGCTTAGTTTGGAGCAGAGCATTAAGACCTTTAATTTCATTAAGTAGCCCTTTCATGCTCATAACAGGGTTCCACTTTCTATAGGATTATATCTTGTGGAGTGTGTTCTTTAAGTATTAGAAATGAATACAGATTCTTTGAATAGATCTTCAACACTTTATTTCAGGAGCAATAACAGCAACGAGTAAACAACTTATAACTTCCTAAATCGGCCCTTCAACTAGCTAGTATATAGATTTCGTATTACTGCTACTACTATTGAAGGAGGAATAAAGTTGATATTCATCCCTTCTTCTTTAATATATAATATGTACAATTTATGTCGCTTATCTGTACCGCTTTCCCCACAATATAACACATTTTCACTTGCAGGGAATGTAGCTCGCCGGGAATGGATCTTCAACACTTTATTTCAGGAGCAAATAAAACCCCCAGCAACAATTAAACAACCTATAACTTCCTATAAATCAAAACCCCAACTAGATACAGTCTTCCTAAGCTGGTCTCATTGGTTGATACTGACTAGAGAAGCCCAGTCGAAACGTCGCTCAGTAATAAACAGTAATTGTATTCCATAATTGTATGCTAAAGACACCTACGCACAAGCGAATTATTTAAATAAAATTTGAAACCATATGTTAGTCCCGAAATGACCTAGTTTGTACATATTATATATTAAAGAAGAAGTTACTAAGTCGAACAAATCAGTCAATAAAATCAGTGAAATATCTCAGTCGAAAAAAACCAAAACAGGCAGATAATTCAGTCGAATAATCCAGTCAAAAAATCAAGTCGAATAACCGAGTCGCTCAATACGGCAAGGAAAACGTAGAGCATGACTTTATTTAGCAGTGGTGGAACAAGCAGCCTACTCCTCTATAAATCCCTCCACATCGGACACAGACTAAACACTAACTGTATAAACAGTTATTGTTTTCAGTCGCTGACATCAGTCGTTGACCCTTAACCCGAAGTTGATGACCTTTCTCAAAGAGAAGTCAACAGGTTGTTTAGGGGATGGCTATTAAAGAAAAATCTCAATAAAGTTTTGATTTCAACTGTCAGATTTGAGCTTGGGGGGAAAAAACAAAATAGACAAAAAACGATGTAATGAAATTTGAGTTAGTGCGTTTTTCATTTAAGTCAAACAGACTATTCCCAAATGTTAACCCAACCATCCACCGAGTTTGCTGACTTTAAATCCTTGCGGTACTTAGGGGTAATTTCCGTATTTTAATGACATGCAAAAATAGTCACGTGATCAAATTTATTTCCGTAATATGCATGGAGAAAATATCGAGCAGAAAATCTGGAGTAGAAAATCTTTAGCAGAAAATCTGGAGTAGAAAATCTGAAGTTGAAAGTCCGAATGTCAAAAGTTGATTATTGAAAGTAGAAATTCTGTTGTTGAAAGTAGAATATTTACGACTTAAAGTTGAAAAGGTGGACGTATTAGGTTGAAAAAGCACGAGCGGTATATGTTTCCCACACGAAAATGTCCATTTTGGATAAGAATTTTCTCTTTTGTTTTTTATTTTCTACTTTCTACTGCAGATCGCATTTTGAACCCGATACCCCGCCATAAACCTCAACATACATCTAGATCTATTTAACAACCTAACGTATAATATATTATAGTTTACACGTCACAACCCTAACACCAGTCGGCATTTAAATGTAATAACTCCCTGATGAAAAATATATCATAATTTATCAGTAGTTGATATGGCAATAAATGCATGCCTGGTCCAAATATAAACCATTATCAGTGTAAAACAGATCAGGATTTATAAAAACACACGCTGTACAATATATATCACGCGGTGAAATTTTTTTTATATCTATGAAATAATTTAGCAGTTTTCTTATTAATCAGATTATTTCTGCATTCTGCTAAAATCTGCACGTTTACATGAGATAACGTCTGGTAGTTGTCTCGGGGAGTGATATAAAAGATATAAAGGTAATCAGATATGTTTAGTTTCATTTGAAGTTATAACATATGACGTATACAGTCAATAGGTGGATTCTTAATCATGTACGGTAGTACAGAGAGTGTGAGAGAGAGAGAGAGCGAGAGAGAGAGAGCGAGAGAGAGAGGAGAGCGAGAGAGAGAGAGCGAGAGAGAGAGAGAGAGAGAGAGAGAAAGAGAAACTTGGTCATTTCGGTATAAATACATGATTCAATTTAATTTCAATAATTCGCTTCCGCGTAGGGGTCTTTAGCAGTGGGAGAAAACCGGAGGACGAGGAGAAAACCCACAAGGTTGGACAGGCGACTCTACTCGAGAGAGAGAGAGAGAGAGAATGGGAGAGAGGGCGAGGGGGAGGGAGAGACTTTAATATGCATTTAACACAAACTAGGTCATGTTGGAACTATCACATTATTCAACTTTTTCAATAATTCGCTTGGGCGATCCTACTCTTTGTCACATAAAACAGGGGAATCGGCTCAATGACGGCCTTATTATACAACGCTACCCCCCCCCCCCCCGATAGAGAGAGTGACGTTAATAACCATTTAACACAAACTAAGTCATTTTGGGACTTAACTCGGTGTTGGAGTCTTTAGCAGTGGAGGCAAACTGAAGAACCGGGAGAAAACCAACAATCGTGGGCAGGCGATTTGATTTTTTGTCACATTTAATGACGCCCCCTCCCCCTTAATATGAGAGGTGTTAAAGAAAGGTATCCGTCCACTAATTTGAAACATTTTTTACAGTAAAGATCTTTGCTGGTTGAACGTCATTGCCGGAAACCAGTTATCATTACTGATTGAACTTTAGAGGGGTGACATGTAGATTAAGCCGGCACCGTATTCCAATATAAGTCATCGGTTACCACGACAACAGTCTGTGCATCACCTACTATTTTACTTTTAGTGAATGTTAATCTGCCATGAAAACCATGACGATTGAACCAATTTATGACGTTCCTTTCTGTATCAACCCCGGTGACAAACATGAACGTATTCATGTTTTCATTTCGATCCGTTTGGGGATTTTAAAGTGCTTCTAAATGCATTCCATTCTTCGACAATTGTGCGATCGGAAGCCAGTCTGGAAAAACACAGACACTATCCCAGCCACCAACGTTTGGCCAACGTGGCCCCCTATAACTTAACAGTATTAAATTCAGGCAGTCATTGATCGAGGCTAAATACATATCAGAAATTATTCCCCCTTGAAGAAGGACGTCCTTCAATTATAGACAATTTCTGTGAAAGATTTGAAAGATAGAAGTTGAATGAATTAAGTTTTGATACAAAAATAAATCCGTGTAAAGCATGCAAAGACTGAAAAGCAATTACAGCAAATATGAAAACAAAAACCCAGCATCGTTTCATGTTCAATCCATAACATTACATGCCACATGTACTTAATCAAATCATACTCAGAGTGGATATCAGTAATTCTATTTATTCGGTAAGTGAAGCTGATAACATCGGTTTTTTTCTCTATTTAGATACAAATTGTTATTTTTTTCTATAATTAATTACGATTAATGTACCGAAAATCCTTTTAATTTTTTTTTCATTTTCCGTTTTTTTTTAACATAAAATCAATGTTTTGTGTTTATTATTAAATTAAATGTACTTTGAAGGCATAAGTACGTGTATAATAAGTTAATGCTATTTGATTTTGATTTTTTCACAGAATCGAGTCGTGTTATTGACCGCTTTATTGCTGAATTAACGTTCGGATCCTCGGTGATTGTAGATTCTTGGACAGACGCGTAGAGTGTGGTTTCCACTCGTGAACACTCCTCTTATACAGATTTTCAGGATTTCTAGATCCACACTTTACCTCCGATCGAATGCCCCATTTGTTATTTCTTTTGCTAATGAGTTAAGGGAATTGCGATATTTACCATTAAAAAAGAACAATATTGTCATTAATTTATAAAAAAGAAACAAAAAAACCCACGTTCATTTCATTTTATTTTTCAAGACTATATGATATGATACGGCGAAATATTTATATTAATAATTCAATAAGTAGGTTAATTAAAAATATGTCAAATCATTCTGACTTGTATACACGTCTCCCGTAATCTGGAAAAAACTAGAAACACTGTTGAATGTAGTTTTGATTAAACAAAGGAAAACTGTTTTGTTAAGCTCCTGAATATATAACCAATTTTATATACTATTCAAAAAAAGTAGGGGATATTTGATTTTGGGGCCATAATACTAAAATATGCAAATGACTACGAAAAAAGTCACTATAGAACCTAACAGAAGAAACATGTCCAGTTACATGTGACGCCCAAACGCACCAATAGCTACCGCATGGAATGCAGGTGATGCTTGGGATCATCATGGGGGTCCAACCCAAGATTTGCACGACTCTGACTTTGAATGTTACAGTCATTGTGGAAACATCAGTTTAATTGTTTTAGTGACCAGAAAACAAATTTTGATATGCGTCGGCTTACCCAAAATGAAAGGTTACGTGCCCTTGGCATGCTACAGATCGGCACAACACAGGCGGTTGTGGCGCGGACGATGAATGTTTCTCAGTCTGTCATAAGCAGGCTATGGTCCAGATACCATGATACACAATCTGTACAGGACAGACCACGCTCAGGTCGACCAAGGGCGACAACTGAAGCCCAGGATCGATTTATCCGTACCTTGGCCTTGAGAAATCGTGTCATCACAGCAAATCAGATCAGCGCTCGTCTTCAAACAGACACTGGTGTGAGAGTGAGTGGCCAGACGATTCGGAATCGACTGCATAGGGGTCACCGTCGCGCCCGACGTCCTCGCGTGATCCCTTGTTTGAGATATCATCACATTCAGGCAAGACGTCGTTGGTGTAGGGATCGTCAACACTGGGATAATCGACGCTGGAGCAATGTGATGTTTTCAGATGAGTCAAGGTTCACTGTTGATTTTTTGGACAGACGTAGGAGGGTGTGGCGTCGTCGAAACGAGCACTTCCAAGATGTTAACGTCATCAGACATGATCGATTTGGGGGTGGTTCTGTTATGGTGTGGGGAGGCATCACTGTTGCTGGAAGAACGGCTTTACATGTTGTTGCAGGGCGTGTTACAGGCCAGTACTACCGGGACAACATCTTGGCAGTCCATGTTGTGCCGTTCGCACGACGTCATGGCCGCCGTTTCATCTTCCATGATGACAACGCAAGATGTCACAGGGCCAGGATCGTTACAGGTTACCTCCAACAACAGAACATCACCACATTACCTTGGCCAGCACTGAGTCCCGACCTCTCCCCCATCGAGCATGTCTGGGACATGTTTGGACAGAGGTTATGTCAACGTCAACAACGTCCTGCCAATGTCCAAGAACTTGCTGCTGCGTTGCAACAGGAATGGGACAATCTGGACCAAAATGACCTTAGACGTCTCATTAGGAGTATGCCACGTCGGATCAATGCTTGTTTGGCAAACAGAGGAGGATGTTTGGCAAACAGTGGAGGATTTACCCGTTACTGACTTTGTTGTAATGCTGTGGTAACTTTGCTGTTTAACCCCGGGTATCATTTTACCCTTATAATGGTCAGTCTGTGCCTTACTTAGTCGAACGATCATTTGGAATAAATCGATGAATGTGAACTTCATTTCATTTTGTCATTTGTTTCTTCTTCAGTTTCATTAGGTGACTTTAATAACACTTAAAAATCAAATATCCCTTACTTTTTTCGAATAGTATATTTTGTCTTTTTAGATGAAGATAATTAGAAACCCTTTCGGTGAAGGAGAAAAAAAACCTATTATTATATACATGTGTACTAAGTTCAAGTATGGGTCTAACTCAATTTTCAGCAAAATTTGACTTGCTAGGTTTTTCCAGATTACGGGAGACGTATTACCGCTTTCAAGGAGCTAATGTTGCAAATCAGCCAAATTTGAGCCTTGCTACCACGTGTTGGTCTACTGTCTTGAATGAAAGCAAATACCCACTTGACAAGACAATCAATATATCAGATCTATCTTCATCAAACACACAACATTTTCTTTCTCCAACCGAACAGATCCTGTCATTTAATCTTCCATTCACCAAGCTGACTGATGAATTAACACTTACTGACCCAGTGACCCCCAAATTAGAATTGTAATAACGTTTCGCGCCTGTTATTGGTTTAATTCAATCAACTTGGAAAGAAACCAACCCGAATACTAAACCACGTGTAACAATTAATCGGTGCTATACTGGATATTTGTTGAGTGGCCGTTAAACCCCAATACCCGCCCTCAACCGTGGTAAAAGGCGGCTTCAGCAAGCCGTTGGATGGACCGAGAAAATTCGCGTGTTTTTGGCTCCCCCCCCCAGTCAGTGAAGCAGGACGGAGGGCTTAGTCGGGGACAAGGCGACGTCGTTAAGATGAGACAACCTTACCATGTCCCGACATCACATCCTGACTCTGAATTTCAATTTATTTTATTTTCTTTTTTTCAACCCCGCTGGAATTTCAATCTGCATGAATTACACTGATGCTATTAGGTATGGTAATACGGTTTTAAAAACTGTCTAGAAAATTGTTCATTGATTACATTGAACCAATTTCAAACACGATTAAATTTAACTCGACTCGACATTAGATTAGTTGGAGACAACAGTCGAAAACAAGATGGCGTTGACAGACGGAAACAAGATGGCGCACGACGTGAAATAGATTTAATTACAGTTTGTGTTCTGCACTGCAATAAAGAGGAATTGAACAAGACTTTAACGCCCTACCTTTTCTGCACTTATCGTGACGGGCTTTCTTCATCAAATGCACATTTAAGAGGACCAGAGAAATGGGTTTAATGGCCACGTGACACAGACTAAGTCATTTCTAGACTAACACATGGTTCAATTTTATTTCAGTAATTCGCTTGTGTGTAAGGGTCTTTAAAAAAGACAGACCCGAGGAAAACCCACAAGGTTGGACAAGCGACCTAATCCGTGTCACGTACAACCCGGGATTCGAACCAATGACAGATGGCCTTATGATACAAGGCACACGCGCTACTCCCCCCCCACCCGCGTACATTTTGCCGGGACTCTTTGTCGAATTCCATATGTGAAAGTTTATTTGACGTGCGTGGCAACCAAAACCTATTGGTTACCTTTACAATTATGTTGGATTGAAGGTTAAAGGTTAAGGTATTATTATTACCACACTATTTCTATTATGAGATGTAGAAATCATCCAATTTTACTCTATATATACATGTAACATTGGTATCGTCGAGCATCAGTTTACTTCTATTCACAAACACAAAATATGATACAAACCATTGTCCAACTCTTCTTACACTTACCAAATAATTAGCGGACTTCTGAAACAGTTTCTTGTTGTTGTTCTTGGTGTTTAACGTCCGCTTCCACCGAAGGTGATATCGCAGACAAGTCTTATTGTTTCCATTTTTCATTATCTTAGCGCACGCGCAGGGGTCTTTGCTGCGGGAGGAAACCGGAGTACCCGGAGGAAACCCACAAGGTTGAGAAGGAGCCCCTATCTCCATGCCACATACGCTCACACCAGGGCTCGAAACCACAGCCAGAGGTGACCGGCCAGCTAGAGGTCGAAGTGCGGCACTCTAGACCACTAGGCCATCCCAACCCCACATCTTTATATAAGCAACCCAATGATTACTTCTTAACAGGTTTTAATTTACCCGCGTCTTGATTTAAGAAGCCCGATAGAAAAGCCATGTTATATAATTCTGTTTATCTTCCGGCCAGAACTCGTATTGCTGATATCCATATTTCCGATTGAAGTATTCCTACATTGATTTGAAACTCTGTTTATTTTTTCTGAATTACTCGGGTTCATAGAACAAAAAACTAATTTCTTTGTTTCATTCTCGTCTTATACCTGATTAATATTGAAACGGAAATCCTACCCCGTTCTCACTTCCTGAAGATCAGCCACCCCATAATTAAAGGGAGTATGAAGCTTCAATGTACTTATGGTATATCCCTGTGCATTTATATTTATTGTATATTTAAACGTATTTAAGTCATCAATTAACTAAGCCTTATAATTGAATAATTTATTTATACCTATTTTGTATATTGTACATACGTTTACGTTATAAATTTCAATGATCAATGTAAAATAGATTTATATTTCTTTAATACTGTGATAATTGCTCATTTTGATATATGTATATTATATACCTAATTATCTACAACTTATATCTACTATTAAGTTCAGACTCGGAATATTATATCTATCTGTCAACTAGTATATCTCAAAATTGTGATTACAAACTGTACTATGGACCTTCGTCTTTCATTCATGAAATAAAGATTATTATTATTTATTTATATATCTTATCAGGCTTTTGTAATTACTTACACATTTGTCTTGTAGGATAAAAAATAAAGAATGAACATTAAAAATGGTATGGTAAAATAGTGTAATCAGCAAATGGACTGTTCACCGTGTACCAAATAGTGTAATCAGCAAATGGACGGTTCACCGTGTACAAAATAGTGTAATCAGCAAATGGACTGTTCACCGTGCACAAAATAGTGTAAACGGCAGATGGACTGTTCACCGTGTACACAATAGTGTAATCGGCAAAGGGACTGTTTACCGCGTACAATATAGTGTAATCAGCAAATGGACTGTTTACCGTGAACAAAATAGTGTAATCAGCAAATGGACTGTTCACCACGTACACAATAATGTAATCAGCAAATGGACTGTTTACCCTGTACAAAATAGTGTAATCAGCAAATGGACTGTTTACACTGTACAAAATTATGTAATCGGCAAATGGACTGTTCGCCGTGTACAAAATAGTGTAATCGGCAAATGGACAGTTTACCGTGAACAAAATAGTGTAATCAGCAAATGAACTGTTCACCGTGTACAAAATAGTGTAATGGGCAAATGGACTGTTCACCCTGTACAAAATAGTGTAATCAGCAAATGGACTGTTCACCCTGTACAAAATAGTGTAATGGGCAAATGGACTGTCCACCCTGTACAAAATAGTGTAATCAGCAAATGGACAGTTTACCCTGTACAAAATAGTGTAATCAGTAAATGGACTGTTTACCCTGTACAAAATACCCGACAAACAGTGGTTGCATCCAAACCATTAGCCGAAATCTCGGTGAAATAGCGTAGTTATGGGCCAATTGACTTTACGTACGAAAATGTGCATGATGAAAAGTGTAAATAGATGTAGTAGACTATATTGTTTATAAGGCATTTAGTGATAGGACTAACTTTGAAAAAACACAAGAAACGTTGCACTATTAAAGTCTAGTGATTGTTATCCATAAAGTTGTGCTTGTGTTTTTTCAGATGTAGTATACATAATCAGGGAGGTGTATAGCCGTTAATTAAGCCAAGATAACAACATCAATATTGATCAATAATGAGTTCTAATGCGTATTTTAAATTTCTAATATTATGGAAAATATTGACCTGAAGACTTAGCTCCTTTAAGTCTATTTAATGCCATCTTGTTTTTTCCTGTCGATTTCATTCAATTCACTTGACCGATCTTTCCATAAAATCACATTGTAGTGATTTTATCCTAGATCCGTCAAAACGATTTTAAACGTTGAAAAAAAACCCCGTATAAAATTGTTCTCAGTGGGCGTTATTTGAAACGAATTCAAAATAAACAGGAACAGAAATTTTCTTTTTCCCCTTATATTTGCTGCATTCTTTCACGAATTTGTTGGGTTCAGTTTCGTTTAATCAAATATAATATAATGTCAAATTGTAAAAAATGGTTTTATGTAAAAGATATTAGACATAACTAAATGGAAAACAGTGTTTGTGTTCTTTCACGAATTTTTTGGGGTTTAGTTTCGCTTAATTATATACAAAAAGTGGCACTGTAAAAATGGACTTATGTAAATGATATTAGATTCGATTGTTGGTCGAATCAAAAAGGGAAAACACTGTGTTTGTGTTCTTTTATGGTCGTGCTGGATTAAAATCATATGAAATATCGTTAGTAAAGATTGGCGGATCAGGTAAACTATCTTGTTTTTTGTAAACAGGGTCGGTTTATTACAGGGGTCATTTAAATACTAAAGAAATTGGGTAATTATCAGTCGGCTATAATCACCTTACCACGACACAATAGGACGATGAACTCATTTAAGTTTATTGCAGAGGTAATTTAAATACAAGACAAATCGGGTAATTATTGTTCTGATGTAATCGCCATAACAGTACGATGAACTTGGTGTTAGTTTTGTTGGAGACATCGATTGGACATATAAACATTTTTCCCATAAGTGTAATCACACATGATTATCGTCAGTGGCAGTTCGTTTCAGATCAAATTCTTTTATTTCCGACGAGACCGATCTGCAATTATTTTATATCGCCACCGTTAATATATAATAAATGTAACTTTATTTGAGGAAATGTGAAATTGTAGGAAATGGGCTTATTTAAAGAGAGGGAGAAATTGAATTTAACATCCACTCGACACAATTTAGGTGATTTCGGGACTAACATTTGGTTTAATTTTATTTCAATAATTCGCGTGCGCGTAGGTGTCTTTAGCAGTGGGAGGAAACCAGAGGACCCGGAGAAAACCCATGAGGTTGGACAGGCGGATTTTAGATTCTATGGTTGGCGTCATGAATAGTAAAGATTTCTGGAACAATTATAAGCTTGCCATCGTCTCACGCAAGTCTTCCCAAATCCCAACTGACATTCAGCTGAAAATTAAATGAAATCTTAATATCACGAGAGCCCCCACAAACATACATATACAGATCTTGGTATTTAGTTCAAGTCAAATCGATTTGTTCATCAAATAAACTCTGATATCTTATTGAATATTACTTCATTTGTAAGAGTCGAGATTGATATTTCAACACCTAGAGAATATGATATTAATAAAGTGACTAGGATAAGTGAATATACTTCTGGTTCTTTATTAGCTGAAAATAGAACATACGGAGAATTCATAGAGAGAGAGAAATGCGGTTTAACGTCCTCTCGACACAGACTAGGTCTTTTCAGGACTAACATATGGTTTAATTTTATTTCAATAATTCGTTTGCCTTTATGGGTCTTTGGCAGTGGGAGGAAACTGGATAACCAAGAGAAAACCCACGAGGATGGGCAGGCCGGAAAAGTCGTGTTCATGGTCTTATATTGTATGTCCACAAGAAGGCCCCGGTGAGATGCCGATTAAAATCAACAATTTAGTATCGATTTGATCTAGAAGATAATTCCATGACCTCTTTAATAAACCTGTTGAGTTTGACAATTTAGTATCGATTTGATCTAGAAGATAAATACATGACCACTTTAAGAAACTTCTTGAGTTTATCAATACGCCTGTCTGGTATTTGTATAAACCCACTTTACGTATCGTTAATAGCTTACAAATTCTGAAAAGTATCCAAACTCGATTGACTTATAAAACTAGAAGGTACAATTATGTATAATTCCTTTCGCTTGAGTTGTTAAAGTATTATGCAAGGATTGTGTTCCTCATCTTTCATTATTTAAGTAGATTAGCAGAAAGATATCAAAGGTCTTGCTAAATATAGATGGGGCTGATGACAAGCCAAAAGGCATAGGTCAAATATGTAATCTTCTATAATTGACGAGCATTAAAATATTCTTTAGCAGGTACATGGCGAAATCAAAGGGTTTGTTAAATATAGATGGGGTGATGACAAACCAAAGGGTACAAGGGTAAATCTGTAAAACCGAATTTAGACATCATGAACTTCCTAAAATATCAACATTGACCAGAAAACTAAACAGCCCAGTAGCGCCCCGGCGTTCGATTACGTTCAACGGGATATTCCCGTCCGGTGTTCGACCCCAATGTTGGTTGACAATGTTTATCCTGATGTCCCCATCTGGAATTTCTGGCAAATATCCACACGGTGTTACGTCGAATGTAACTCAAATCTAAATAGCCACTTGGGGTTCCGGCGTTCGATCCAAATGTCGGCCGAGTACGTTCATCGGTGTCTTGCAATTGCATACATCACGTATGTACTTGTACCTAAAAGCTGAACGCCCCTTGCTCTTTTTATTGTATGAATAACGGAGTTATCCATGTAGGTTTACGTTCTCACGCCCTGCATCATATCTGTCAGTAATTAGGCATCTGTTATTTTTATTTGATTCATATCCACGGTCACTGAATGGGAATTTCAGCCAAGTTAGCAAAATATACAAAACAGGTCCTTTTGCTTCAATGAAGCATTTTCAGTGTTATTATTTTGGTCTACTCGTTTTATAATTTTTTTTTTACATTTCAACTGATTCAAAATGTCTGATAAAGTAATATTATCTCCAGAAGCCACATAATCTTGAAGATTCGTTATCGGAATCCATACCTTACTAGCCAGGGGACGAATTACTTCAGGTCAACGAAACCCATGATCACAGGGACAACGACCTGTCAATGTAGGATCTAAATTCAGCTACGGAAACACTACACAACAACAAACGTTAAATAAGAAGATACCATTTATAGCGAATTATATGTCCGAAACACCACCCGTACGTAAAATAAGTAGTACGGAAACACCGGCCAGCAACAATAAAACGTAAAACAAGAAGTACGGAAACACCCCCCAGCAACAACAAACGTAAAAAAGAAGATATCATTTATAGCGAAGTACGGAAACACCACCTAGTAACAATAAAGCGTAAAATAAGAAGATATCATTGTATCGAACTACGTCCGAAACACCGCCCAGAAACAATGATACAAGACGATATCATTTATAGCGAAATACGGTAACACCGCCCAGCAACAATGAATCATAAAATAAGAAGATATCAATTATAGCGAAGTATGGAAACTCCCCCAGCTACAATAAAACGTAAAATAAAAAGATATCAATTATAGCGAAGTACGGAAACTGCCCCCCCCCCAGCAACATTAAACGTAAAACAAGAAGATATTATTTATAGCTAAGTACGAAAACACCACCCAGCAACAATAAAACGTAAAATAAGAAGATATCAATTCTTCCGAAGTATGGAAACTCCCCCAGCAACAATAAAACGTAATATAAGAAGACATCAATTATAGCGAAGTACGCCCCCCCCCCGCAACATTAAACGTAAAATAAGAAGATATCATTTATAGCGAAGTACGTAAACACCATCTAGCAACTATAAACGTAAAATAAGAATATATCATTTATAGCGAAGTACGGAAACACCACCCAGCAATATTAAATGTCAAGAAATTGTATAAACAAACACCCTTACTTGAATTCAATTATTTGGAACTTGCAATGGTAAATATACTCATTGATATCTAAATACAATAGACAGGGGATAGAGAGGGAGAGAGCACCTACCTCAACACATTGAAATTGGGTGTATCTTCCTACGGCGGCCACTTCTTATTTGGAATTCTATGTGTCAAGGATTATTTTACGCACTAGCCAGTGTTTACAAAGTACACCCATGTCAGAATTACGTGGGCGTAGCAGTGGAAGGAAACCAGTGGTATACATGGAAAATCAGAACGACTGGATACCTTTCTGTGCAAGGTCTTCGGTCCTGTACCAATGGCTAGGGCTGTACGATATTGCAAAAAGGGAGGATATCGATATTGGCATTTTTTTCCAACGGTATTTTATTTAAGAAAAAAAAATGTCACTTTGCTATTAAATAAATTAAATATAAATGCATTGATGCTGACTACACTTTAAACTTTTTATTCACACACTTAAAACATTTCAATGCTTTTTTAACACAACATGAGACATTATTTGTGACTTATGCCTGTACATTCTTTGTACACAGTATAACTACACATTCGAACATTTGTAACAACTTTTTACCAAACGTGGTGATAAATAAAAGGACAGTTATGACTGGTATTTCAAGTTACTGGCGAGAAATACCAGCATATTCACCTTATCAGGTTTTAAACACGTTCGTTTGCCGGTTATAATGTTTCCTGCGGTGCTGAAAAGCCTTTCAGAAGGCACATTAGTTGCAGGAATACACAAGTATTTTCTTGCAATTACTGCCAAGTGAGGAAGTAATCTTTCATTAGTTGCCCACCATGTTAATGGATTGTCTGAATAGTCCAAGTCTGGATAAGCCAAATATCTTTGAATTTCTATATTAATAGGATCAGTATTTGTACTTGAAGTTAATTCTAAACGACCCTTTCTTCTCTTAAACAGACAGCTTAGGCTCGTCTCACTTGTTTGACCTTCCATTAATGTTTTACTTAAATTTTCTCCACAATATTTCTCAATTTCTTCTTTAAGAAGAACACACTCTTCGTGAATTTTTATTTCAACCAAAAGCTTCTCGTCTGATGCTTCTTTGAGTCTTAAGAAGGTTGAAATATTTAGCATTGGCCTTGAACTTGGATCAGCATATTTTGAATTCATATAAGCTAAAATCTTTTTCTTGATGCTTCCTATCATTTCAACATCTTCATCGTTTTCGGCTAATGTGTCACCATTTCAAAGACGAAGCATAGGCATAACACTGGACACACTAACATGAAGTTCAGCAATAAGTGCATCAGTGAAATCAGCAACATGCTTTACTGCTTTATGAATATAATTTCCATGTCCTGCCTTTTGGAAGTAAATCGCTGCTTTTTCTGTCTACCGATAACACATGCTTAACCGCCTTCTCTTGCTCCAGGAACCGTTTTATCATATTTAACGTGGAACCCCAACGGGTTTCACAGGCATTAATTAACGAATGGCGAGGTAAGTCCAAGTCTGTTTGTGCTTTTGTCAGATCTCTATATGAAAATGCACTGACCACTTTCTTACAAACAGCTATTGCTCTGTCCATCCTTTTGTCATTCAAGCTATTAGTAACAGCAAAGTTTAGTCTGTGCCCAAAACACTGTAACCTTTGCCAATTGTTTGATTTCATGGCTTTGGTAATATTTGAGCCATTATCTGTTGCGACGCATACTTGAAATTCTTCTTTCAAATCAAGAGTCTCTTTTAGACTGTTTGCTAAAATACTACCAGTAAAGGCGTTTTATAGCGGAGGCGCGCGAAAAATATAAGAAATTGGAAAAATAAAACGTGAGAAAAATGCTAAAACCGATGAGAAAATGAAAATGTACCCTAGTCAGAGTGGCCCTAAAGGCAGACAAAAGGGCCTCACTTCTGACAAAAGGGCCCCTCTGGACAAAGGAAAGGACCCCGAGTCCGAGTCAATCGTTTTCTATACGCTGTTACTGTCGAATCCATTCCTGAATGAGAATGCCGTCATTGCATTGGCATAAAAATCATCAATCAAGACCCCCCCCACCCCCGCGAAAGAGGGCCCTTAAAAATAGTATAGCCTCCGCCGTGATAAACCTTAAAACGCCCCTGACTACCAGTGTGATCTTCTGGTGTATACATAGTTTGAAGATGATGTGTCATTAGCTGTCAATCATTATTAATATAATGCACTGTATAACTCATGTACGGTGCCATAGTTTTACTACTCCATAAATCAGTAGTTGCAGCATAAAACGTAGCTCCAGTTGACATTTCCTCCTTGATCCGCTCTTGTAAATCAGAATATAAATTCGGAATAGCTATGTCAGATACTATCATCATTAGTCTAAATACTGGTTTCTCAACAAGATAAAAAGGCAGCATACAACTGGCGAGGAATTCTGTTATACAGTTGGTTATGGTAATCCATCTTTTAGACCCCTTTTCATATTGCATGCAATTTGGAATAGTCTGTTGATCTGCCTTTTTGCTCTTCTCCTGTCCTGTTGACGTAGTTGTACCACTGGCACTGCTACAGGTAGCGTTAGTGTTTCTGGCATTGGTACTCGAGTTAGGCCTATCCGTGTTGCCATTGGAATTAAACTCATTATAAAACACTGGGTGGTTAATTCTTAAATGATGAATTAAATCACTAGTATTACCGCTCTTTGACACTATAGTCTTCCTACAAAACCGACAGTAGATTGTTTTTTGTTCCACGTCAGTTGGCGAGAACCCAAAATACAGCCAAACACGACTCGTGCATTTTCGTTTAGGGACTAGATCTAATTTATCTTTTTCAACTTGAAAAAGGCCCTCCATCCCCATAACTTCATCCTTGGGCATGGGTCTACTAGTATTCCCAGAACTAGCTAAATTTTTCATTTTTATTAATACAACCGCTGGCGCTGATGTTTAAAAACTAAAAGCGTCAGCTTGACTTGAGACATTGTGTCAGAAAATTCTGAAACATCACGCGCAGCGTTAGTAAGACTGTAAGTAGACGCGGTCTTCATGTCTTGTATTGTAAGTTCAAACCATTGACTATTGATGGTACAATCGGTTTAACAAAATACTAAATGATCCGGGCTATCTTCCATTCAAGCATTCGATTGGCTTCGGCATTCCTGATCTGACAGCGACAGTAATCAATTTATATACCGTTTTATTCTTGCTTTCAGAAATTAATTTTCGTAGTTTTTCTTAAAAAAAATATGACAACCTATTTAGAGCCAGGTAATTAGCCGCGGTGTTGGGAAATTTCAGGCGTTTAGTAGGCGTAAGCTTTACATGTAGTAACAACTGACAATTTATTGTCGACCAGAAAGAAAGCAAAAGTAACACGATGTAGTGAAAAACGGCTGCGGACACTTCGCAAGTGTTTTCAACATTTAACGATTCTCCAAACATTGGTTTTATTATAGTTTATTGTCGTCGGCTCATTTCCACTGCTGTATAGTGTATTTATCTATGTTTACGATATTTTTTTTTTTTCATTTTCGATATTTGAAGGTTTTGGCGATATTTGATAAACAACTATATCGACGATTTTTGGCCACATCATATCGCGATAAATGACTATATCGAGAATATCGTACAGTCCTACCAATGGCAAGCCAAAACCCGACTGGGTAACCCCGTAGAAACATTTACCACCATTACCGGTTATTGGACCAACTTGGTTCGTTATACAGTAAGGAGATCTTTAAAGTGCTTGTAATGATTTGTCGTCTCATCCGAACGACTACACTCCTTAGCCAAGCTTTCCGTTCTGCGACAATTGCGAGCGGGAACCAGTCTGAAAAACCCACAGAAACTATCACGGACACCACCGTTTATTGGGCCAACGTGGCTCCCTGTAATATATTTCTTTATTTTTTTTTATTGTTCACCGTAAAAATATAAAACAATACGAAATGGTAATCTCAACGACTAAAAGCATAAAATATTACATATAATAATAATAAAAATAAATATATTATAAAAGTATTCTATCAATTAAATTTCAAAATAATTTTATCATCAACAACTTCTATCTATGGATTTAATTGATATAATAGTTGAATCCATGATGTTTCATGTAAAATAAACATTATAACTTAACAGAATGAAATTCAGTCAGTCACTGAGGTCGAATACATGTTATCAGAAGACCTGCCTTTCAAAGGACGACCAATTATACAAGATTTCTTTGAAAGATATAAGTTAAATGGATTTGGTTTCGCCACAAACATAAATCTGATTAAAGCTTGTAAAAACTGAGAAGACATTACATTAAACATCAAAGTAAAAAGAAAACAACTGTAAAATCCTAAAATTTGCATGCACCTAATCAAATCATTGTCGAATCGTAGTACAAGTAATTACACGATGCTAGTTTTTGTCTGTATCATGATCAATATACCGAATATCCTTGAGATAATAAATAAAATAAAACTAGTTAATTTGAATTTTGGTACATAATAATAGTAACGGGGGAAGCAAAACTCAGTCAATCAATTTTTTGCGCGTTCAAAGAAAAGACGAATCAGATAGTTGTCGAACTATTGAACATACAGAAGGCGGGATGTTCGAACAAAGATTAGTGACGTTGATAAATCTATCCCACTGCAGGTTCACCAATATAACCAATATGCAAATGAAGAGTCGCCCTTTTCATGAGTCCTAGGTAATGGCGCCATCTGGTAGAAAATATATAAGCTTTCTGAAGAAAAATTCATTTCAGGTAAAAACGATCGGAATCACATCGAACCAAGGCCCTTCTGAAATGGCCTCCCAGACAAATATAAGTCTATTGGAAACTTTATTTAACCCTAATTTGCCCGGAAAGTTGAAGTCAGCTGTTTTGGTAATTATGGTTCCCGTTAAGTATCATTAGGATGTAATTAAACCCTCTCGTCGTTCTGTTCGCGTCAAACATTCTCGGCCAAAATGTGTCTTAGATCGTTCTTCCCCTGTACCCTTTAAATAATATCAGCCATCCCAATACGTAACAAACAGAAACATTTTCTTACAGGGGCGGAGTGTCCCCCCTACTCAGCTACATAAAAAAATAATGCCTTGCATCAATGAAATTACATCACAAAGCGATCCTACATCAGTATAAAAATGATTTCTCTGTCTAAAAAGCTCAATTTGTATGTATGCCTATGTAAGTTAGAGACGAGGATGGCAGATTTCCGTAACAGAAACCTAACAACCATCCTCCTGCAAAAATTCCTGGATCCGTCCCTGTCTTAATTTGATGTCATTGGAATTCCAATTAATTGGGTCGTAGCGCCGCTGTCCGGGCACAATTTCCCTCATAACACACTGTATGACGTATATATGCCCGCCTTAATTAGCCGAGTCGGTGCTGAAAGGTAGGACGTTAAAGCCATGTCATTTCAGTATTTTCTTTGATATCACAATGTACATGGAACCATTAAATTGGTTCAGATTGTACACGTCTACATTGAATTTGTAGAAATCGTGTTAATATTGCATTCCGTGAACTCCAAATAATATAGTGTTGTCGATACATACATTCTTTGACATATCTTAGTAATTTACTGCAGCAATTTTGTATAAATGTCTGTAAGTTTTGTCCTATGGGTATAGCACGGAAAAGTAAATATATCAAAAACGGAAGTGTTTTATAACGTTGAATGGCGTATTTCCGGAAGGAATGGTCTCTGTCTGAGTGGTTTCTGCGATTATTATTTATTAGAAGATCCGGAAATGAAATGATATGATGTTTAACTTATGACTGGTCTTAGTGCAAGTCGTGCTAATATAGACAGAAGGACGCCATCCAGTGGGGTATGCGGGAAAGCAAGGTTCTTTTATTTGCACTTCAACGTATACGCGGAACCACGGATGGTAATTCCTTTTCTCTTGTCACCCAAGGACAAACCAGGATCTGTAAGTTAGTGATCCTGTGCCTTGGTCAACTCCTGATTGTGCAGCAGGGCCATCTATGGCAAGGTTTGGGGACATTTGTGTGGAACTTTTCAGCACAAGACCAAGTCCTCCAGCTGGACTCACTAGACAGCTTTAATGAAGCATTACAGTCGACTGTGGGCGTATAACCTCAGTCATCAAATGTATAGTATACTTCTTCTTGGTGTTTAACGTCTGCTTAAGTGATATCGCAGACAAGTATAGTATACATACAAGTTGATCTTTTAACTCTTCGCGCTTAGGGGTAATCAAACCTCGCGCATGCACAGTCCACCCACCACCTTCACGCCATGCCCAACAGAGGATTTTGTGAAGTATCTCACTGAAAGTTGAAATTGGATTACAAGATAATTTTGATACAGTGTTTTGAGTTTGTGGTGTTTTTACCACAAGAGTTACATAAGATATTGGACAGCGGAAAGGGTACGTAAAATGGTCTAGGTGTTCAGATTAATAACAAAACGGGCTTCTCTGTACACGGTGGCGGGCACGTGAAAGAACCCTTGGCAATTGGGAATCGTAGATGAGTCCGGGCGGCGAAAGTGCCCTTATAGCACACTACGAGACGTATGCCCTATTCAACAGCCCAGTTTGTTCAAAACAAGTACAACATTTCTATGGACCAAGAAATGACTGTGGCGTCATACCAAAACGCAAAGTCAGTTAAAGCTCTTTTGAAGCGGATGACCTCAAGAACAACGATATGAGTAGCGCTTGGGGACCACGATTGTTCCCAAAATATGACTTTGAACTTATTTTATTTCTGTTGAAGGGAAAAGCCAACGTTTAGTCGTTAAGGATATCATAGTAAACCATTAATGAACCCAAGGACACTCATGTTAATTCTCATCTAGGAATTAACTGTAGTCACGCCTGGTTATCTTTCAGATCAACTTTCTTTATTTCCGCAAATACAAATGTGTAATGATTCCTTGTCGCGGACCGTCAAGTAAGGAATTCAACTTTATTTGAGAGAGAGAGAGAGTGGGGGGGGGGGTAGGGGAGAAAGAGGGAGGGGGACTGGGGTTTAAAGCCCACTCCACACAGACTAGGTCATTTCGGGACTAATGTATGGTTCAATTTTATTTCAATAATTCGCTTGCGCGTAGGGATCTTTAGCATTGGGGGGAAACCGGATGACCCGCGGAAAACCCGCGAGTTTTGACAAGCGACCTTCTCTTTGTCATGTACAACCGAGGACTTAATGTCAGACCCTATAAACAATAACTTTATTTGAGAAAATGTGTAATTTTATAAAATGGATTTATATAAAAGATTTTAGCAGTCATTGGCGGCAGAATAAAAATAAAAACGGAGAACATTTTCTTAATGTCCTTTATTGATCGCTTTCAATTCGTTTTTTCCCAATAATCAAATAAAATAGCGAGAGTAAAGACTCCTTGATCAAGACTAAGCCATCCATTTTGGTTTGATAAATCAGATGTTTTAATTGGATAGAAGTGATAAATACTCGTGTCTTATTGGTCAAAGTTGAAAGATCTGTTTGCCTCGCATCACACACGGCTAACCCATAAATTTCTTTTATAGTCAAACATAATTATAAAAAACTGACAGCGGCCATTTTTATTAACGTTTAATCGATCTATAGAACGAAGTGACTGGCGTTAAACAGTTTAAGTTTCTTTGATAGTCAAACATAATTATAAAAAAACTGACAGCGGCCATTTTTATTAACGTTTAATCGATCTATATAACGAAGCGACTGGCGCCAATCTAATTAAAATATAGATCTATATTTCGTTTCGTTTTTTATACCTTCGATGGCCTACACTCATGTAGATCTAACAAGTTATAGTGAGAGCTCACGTTCTATGACGTCAGGTATCAAGCACGGGTTGTTTGACCCGATAACGTCAGTCATTCGATTAACCAATTAGCGACCGCCATGCTTTTTAAAATCTACTTTTGTTTTGTTTTGATTTCTACCCGCTGGTGTTAGTATAGACGTATCTACCCACAGTTCCACGCATGAAAAGGTCAAACGGTCGATTCGACAGACCATTTGATTGGCTGACCCCTCATTTCAGGCAGAACACAAGTTAAATAACAAGTCCTCCAGATCCAAGAGTAGTAAGGACAAGTAAAACGAAATTTTGAACTATAAAAAACGAAACGAAATTGGATCTGTGTTTTAATTAGATTGCGACTGGCGTTTAACAGTTTATGTTAACATGAATTGAAATAGGGTTTAACGTTGTCTCGTCAACAGGATACCTTGGTTATTTTGAGACTTAAAGGAGCTAAATCGCTAACATTTGGGACCTAGAAGTTGACACGAATGGGTCGCAAAGCATATAATACAGTAATATGAATGTATATAAACTGATTTACATTCAGTGGTCTAAGTTTTTACTCTAATTGCAATTCAGTTATGTTCGGCGAAATAAGTCAGCAGTGTCAATCAAATGAAAATTTCGAGCGTCTGGTTATTCCAGTCTACATACTCCGTTTGTTTTGGTACAATGTTTATAGCCTCGTTCCTCAAGTCTCTTGCTAGAACTGGGGCTGAAACGCATTATGGTACACGATTCGTGTACCAATGAGAAAATGTTTATTTTGTCCTAAATATTGGATATCAGAATCTCATCTTTTTCCGATAAGATCACAACGTCAATGTTGACTTATTAGGAGCTAATACGCTAATATTTGGGGCCTAGAAGTTGACACAAATGGGTCGCAAGCCATATAATAATGTAATACGAATGTATATAAACTGATTTACATTTAATGATTTCCGCTTTTACTCTAATTTCAAATCAGTTATGTTCGGCGAACTAAGACAGTAGTCTAAATCGAATGCAAATTTCTAGCCTCTGGTTCGTCCAGTCTACATACGCCGTCTCGGGGGCGGATCCAGAGTGGACCCCCCCCCCCCCCTGCTCAGCTACATAAAAAAATAATGCCTGAAATCAATGAAATTACATCACAAAGTGATCCTACATCAGTATAAAATTGATTTCTCTGTTTAAAAAGCTCACTTTGTATGTATGCCTATGTAATTTAGAGACGATTATGGCAGATTTCCGTAACAGAAATCCGGCAAACCCCCTCCAGCAAAAATTCATGGATCCGTCCCTGCGTCTGTTGCAATGTTTCTAGCCTCGTTCCTCTAGTCGCTTGCTAGAACTGTCCCTGAAACGCATTATGATACAGCGCGCACACTAACCATTCGGCCATCCAACCCCCTCTACCAGCAATAGATGGGGAATGCTTACTAGTGCTCGGGTTTATTAGTCACCGATATCTATTATTAGGGACTAGTGCGCCTGCTGCCGAAGTGTTGTTTTCTGGGGGGTTGTAGCTTATTCCAACACTCACGACGAAAACTCAGATAAATAGCTAAAATTCTAATTATAATAACGAGTGTCCAAAACTGGCTAACGCTCACAATATCGAGATAGGTATCGCTAGGGCGAGCCGGTCACCAGACTAAAGTTACAGTAGAATATAGAACATATACAAGCTTACGATTAAAATAATTACATAATGATTTTTGATAAGATGTTAAATTGTACATAGGAAACAGATGTTTAAATACAGAAGAAGATATGAACATAGCCAGAATGCTCGTTAACTATAATTACGTAATATATATCGTTACATTAAGTATAAACCCAAACAGTTAAAAGACTTGAAAGATTAGTGAGATATCAATTCGGACATTGGTCAATTACTACTTTAACTAAAATCATATAATAAAATATATACAAAGATGCACTATAACACTGCAATAGATATTTAGGACGGGAAATAATTCACTCATCATTGTATTCCAAGTGGCAAAGTTTTCATTCGCGTGCACGAAATAAGCCAGCCGGTGCAGAAGTAGAGCGTGAAACCCGATAAGCAAGTGCTGGATAACTGCACTACACCTGGACACAGATCACTAAATATTTCTACGACGGTACCCTAGGGCCAAGTTATTTTTAGTCTTTCTCTCCCTTTCCCTTTTCCCCCTTTTGCATGGTGAATTTTGTTCACTTTTTGGTGTAGAATCGAAGAAAAGGGTTTGAAAATACATTTTCTGCCAGGTTTTGGTGAATATTCATGAATTTGAGGCGGAAGGATACAAGAGTTGTGAGGTTGGTTACGTTGAAAGGGGGGGGGGGGCGACAATTGCCTGGTTAGCTGTCTCTACTTCCAGCTTGTGTATCTCAAGTTTTTCATGGTGAACCTCATACATGCTTTTGGGCAAGTGTTTGCCACATGTTGCTCCATCTGTGGCAGAAAGCGTTCTACCCAACGAATATTTGGGAAAAAGTTACAGCCGGTCTAAGAGACGAGAATTAACATTGAAGTCAATGGGGAAATAATTAGTGATCTGTGGCCACCTAAAGCAGAATCTTCAAGATAAACCTGCGGACAAGACAGAGTATAGACAGTGCAAAAAATAAACAAATATCAAATCAAGTGAATGGATCTGAGATCTAGCCGTAAGCGTCCACTGCGCTGTACAGTCCCGGGCCTGTTATGATACCGGCTTCACTCAAAATGATTTACAAAAAAGACGTAACAGAAATAATGCAATCAATCTTTATATTGGTCGTGTCCTCAATGGTAATAGTTTTCCTGCTGACGTCATGAGATAAAACGTCAAACAGTTTTAACAATAAGGGCGATAATCCGGATAGAATTTCGGACAATGCTAAAATAATAAAGTGTGTTGAGATTTCACCCATTTTCTATTCTGCTGAACTTACAATTTCAACAACAACTAGGACGATAAACCCTGACTGATTTTACTCGATTCTATTCTACCGAAGTTGTAATTACACCAACAGCTAGACTGTAACCACAATCTCCACAGTATAAAATTATATACTAGTACATTATGTTTTACTTGACTCACAGATCGAGATGAAAATTGAACTTGTCTAAGAATGAAATATGGTGGCTGTTTAAGACAGAAGACAAATAAATGGGTCGATTTATATGAAAGATTCCCAAAGTGTCTGTCTGAAACAGAAGACAAATGTAAAATTTCTTTGAATTTTATTTTGCGAGGTTTGGAGCGATATCGATTTATAAAATTGGAATTGGTGTTAAAGAGATCGGATTTGTTCTGTAATGTGCATCGATAGAAAACAAGCAACAATATAATTCAATCGTTATTTATCGTCAGTGAAGTTTCTCTTTGGCAGGAATAGGGTCTACACGTTTGAATGATGCACTGGTCAGTATATACGTCGGAATTAAATGATAGGTAGCAAAATTTCCTTCATTCCACATACGCCCGTCGTCCATAGCCTAGAAAGCGGGTTGTTAAAAAACCAATATATTTGATTTGCCACGATTGGTAGAAGCATGGAGTGTGGTTCCCTTACAGAGTAGAGTAGAGTTCCAGCCCTTCATAGTACAGAATGTTACCGTTTGACACAAACTAAGTAATTTCGGGACTAACACATGGTTTAATTTTATTTCAATAGGGGTATTTAGCAGTGGAAAGAACCTGGGAACCCAGGGAAAGTCCACGAGGTTGGAACATTTCATTGAACCGTGTAATGTTTGTGACGTGGGCTTTTTGGTGGTTCGTTTGGCACTTTCCTGTCTAGTCGGATCAACCAGTGGTCGAGTGATAGACGGTATCTGGTCAGATCTATTTATCTCGACGATCAGTGCCAGACAGTGTGCTATGAGGATAATGTTTCCCAGACAGCGGCGCTATGGCCTACGTTTATACCGATTCTAACTGCTAAGGGTTGCTGTAAACATTGACGGGCACGTTACAGATCCCTTGGCAATTGGAATTCGATATAGAAGTAGGCCGTAGCGCTGCTGCCTAAGATTACCCCAACAGTACTCTATATGATGTGTCCATCTTCATTAGCCCAGTCGGTGCAGAAGAATCGGACGTTAAACCCAATTTCACGTCATTTCATCTTGCGCTTTTGACGTCTGTACGCCTCCATGACCCAATAGGGCTTCTCAGTCTGTAAGCATCGATTCGCCAATATGTTAATGACCAATGTGTTCCGAGTACCATAATGGCGCTTCAATCACCAACCCCTTATATGGATCGAGTATTACAGAACAATTGTGGAATCAAGAGATGATTCGCCTACTGATAGAAGTTATTGGTGTTGACGAACCGTGTTGATTATTTATTATTAGTCTACTAGTCGTTTTAATAATTTGATTATACGGCATTAATAAAGACGCCGCCTCACACCATCGATAATGGTAATACAACATAAATAAAGACGCAGTCTCATACCATCGATAGTGGTGTGTGTGTGAGAGAGAGAGAGAGAGAGAGAGAAATGGGGTTTAACGTCCACTCGACACAAACTAGGCCATTTCGGGACTAACATATGGTTTAATTTTATTTCAATAATTCGCTTGCGCGTAGGGGTCTTTGGCAATGGGAGGAAACCGGAGTGCCCGGAGGATCGATAATGGTAGTATCACTGGTTATATCGTAATAAAATGAAATCGGGTTTAACGTCCTACTGTTTTGCCCTGACTGGGTTACTGAAGACGGGCGTACACAGTGTGATATGAGGAAATTCTGCCCGGTGACGGCGCTAACGCCTGCTCTTAAATAGAATTCCAACTACCACGTGCACGCCAATAAGTACGTAGTATCTTGGTTTGTCGTACCAACCGAATGATTATACAATTGTCCTTGTCAAGCCTCTGGCAAGGGGAAACCACGCCGGGAATCCCGATTAACTTTTTCGGCCAATGCAGAGAGGTCCCGGAGGAAACCCACGCGGTTGAGAAGGCGCCCATATCTCCATGCCACATACGTTCACACCAGGGCTCGAAACCACAGCCGCAAGCCAGAGGTGACCGGCCAGCTAGAGGTCCAAGCGCGGCAGTCTAGACCACTAGGCCATCCCAACCACCGGGAAGGGGTTGGGTGTAAATGGTTTAATATATATATGTGAACGTTTGATAAAAGGATCTGGCATTGACTCAGGATGCTTGGTTTTAATTTAATTCCCCACTTGTTCTTCAAAAGGAAAATAGTTGGCAGCTTAACCCCGGGGGGTTTCTCCGGGCCCTCCAAATTTCCTTCAACTGCGAAGGACCCCTATTGCAAGCGCTTTATTGAAATAAAATTGAACCATTTGTTAGGCTCGAAATGACCTATTTTGTGTTGACTGGACGTTAAACCCCACTTAAGCGCCTTACCCTCTTAGCGTCAGTGCTTAGAACTGAGGTGTTTTAACACCATTTCATTACATTGCTCGATAAGCATAACTGTTCTAATATATCTTGAACTGAAGTGTGTGTTGGATGCGAGCGGTAGATGATGTTTACAAATCTTGGTTTAACTCGTGATTCTTGTTCTCAATCTTTGTGTTTGACCTACTACTAATGACCCTATATAGGGGTGAATTATTGAAATGAAAACTACACTGGCCCAGTCAGAGTTAAATCCAACCTATCTCAATATAATATGGAGCCCCTTGGTGTCAAGCGGTCGAATATACTATCTGCAATAGCCATAGAGGATCGTCGTTCGGATTGGAAGAAAATTTTCTACCCTAAATAACCGTCATATTTGAAAATTAGTATTCTAATCTGTTTTTCGGAAGGGGGGGGGGGGGGCTGAATGGTTAGCACGTGCTTGTTGTATCATAAAGCCTGTCATTGAGTCAACTTGCGTTTTTACGATTCCCAGGTTTTACGTGACAAGTATTAGGGTTGCCTGTCCAACCTCGTGGGTTTTCTCCGGGTCCTCCGGTTTCCTCCAAATTCTAAAGACCCCAACGCCAGCGAATTATTGAAATAAAATTAAACCATATATTAGTCCTGAAATAAATAACCTAATTTGTGTCGAGTGGACGTTTTACCCATCTCCCCCCCTCTCTCTCTCTTTGTCTCTCTCTAATCCATTTTACACCTTTTATACACTCAAGGACAAAATAAACTTTTTTCAATTTTATTAAATGGAAGCAGAATAAATCCTTAAAGGGACAATAACATTTATTTTTTTATGATTATTAAAGGGACAATAACACTCTTGCTGGCGTGGCAGCTCTAGAAAATAAATAATAGCCTTATTCTACGTACTAGATGTTTATGTGGCCTACCTGTTGTGTAAATTATCCATTACAACCTATTTTACTTGTCCAGAGGGTTCGAAAATATTTTAAAATCAAAGTCACATTTGAAAAGGTTTACGTTAACCTTTTCAAATCATGTAGTTAAATTTTTCCAATTTTTTAAAAATTAGGTGTGTTAAGATGAAATTTGTATCATCAATTAATTTGAATATTGTAAAATAATACAATTTGTTGACCAGAATAAAGATTGGGACATATCATTCAATTACAACAAGAGTGTTATTGGGGCTTTAACAAAATTCCCGAAACATACGTCGTGTTTTCGATTAAAATCGTTGATTTAGGAATCAAAATGTCGGTCAACTAGCTTAGTGTCTGTTCTCAAACGGAGCTAACTGTAGGCAAACAGTCTAAGTTTAGTATGTGGAACTAACTGTAAACAGACAGTATAAGTTTAGTATGGAGCTAAATGAGCAGGTATGATTCTAGATAACAAACCTCACCTCTCAACCCTCCGTGTTTCGAGATAAGAGATGGTTATATTTAGTACCACGTAGCAATCCCGAACGCTAATCACACTCGCAAAAAGTAAGCAAAATTGACAATATTTTTCATCAAAACAACGATTGACTTTTTCTATTTATAACACTTCTGCCACATTCAACTACAATTAAGCAGATAAACCTACCAGACACGAGTATAAATCCCCTCTTTTTTAAATCAAAGCTATAATAGATTGTTTTTTCCGACATTTTATATTTAAACCGTTAACATATATAAACAGCGCTTGACTTAATTTATTGTCAATGTTTGCTGATAAATGAATGTTATTTCAGTAGATTGGGCTGCGTAGGTGTAATAAGTACTGATAGTGTAAAATTAACTTAAATTTTAAAGGTGGCACATGCATTAATAAAGAAATTGAGTTTGCCACTTGGAACTTAAGGCATTCAGTTGTAGCTAAAAACAAACACATCAGTATATCTCAACGTTTTTAGTTATGTTCTCGTAGCTAGTACGATTCTTCAATATTCACAGGCGGGTTTCGGCATTGTTGGTTAATGCATTGTGTTGTGTTTATCGTTCGACTAATGTTGGAAATATTTGATGTTTTCGACCCTTTCTACTAAAGACTTTACCAGTGATTGTAAAGTAACACCAAATCATAAAAAACACCCACAACTTGGTTTACAGAAAGCCACGGGATACATCAAAACCGTATCGTCCTCAAAACATATCGACCTACCTGGAAGTGGCAAGCTAGATTCCCTTGCCAGCAGCACCATTAAAATCATAACAGCCACTGCCAAGAAACTGTTTATTGAGTGAAATATTATTACACATGAAGATATAAAGATTATTAATGATATGACACAGCCCCCACCCGGGGTGGAATGAACTGATATGTTTTTGATTTTATTTATATAGGTTTACGGTGCTATTGACAACGGGCAAGAACTTTTCTCTTGACAAATTGGGTTTAACGTCCTACTGTTCGGTTCCCAACTCCGGCCAATGAAGACAAGCATACGCCACAAGGGAAATTTGCCCGGACAGCAGCACTATGCCTACACTTATATTGAATTCCAACTGTCGAGGGATCTTACGTTCATGCCAAAGTGTACACAGGACCTCGGTTTTCGTCCCTAAGAATAGGCCGTAGCAAAATTTCCCTCATTCATAGTACACTGTATGGCGTATGCCCGATTTCCATTAGCCATGGTTAGGAGCTAAGGAGTAGGATGTTAAACCCCATTTCATTTCATTTCTTTTGTAAATTGCGCCGGTCTTGAGAGAGAGAGAGTGAGGAGGGAGAGAGAGAGATGGGGTTTAATGTCCACTAGACACAAACTAAGTCGTGCCGGGACTGCATATGGTTCAATTTTATTTCATTAATTTGATTGCGCGTAGGAGTCGTTAGTAGTGGGAGAAAATCGGAGACTCCGGAGAAAACCCACGAGGTTGGACATACGACCGTACTCCTTGTCACGTACAAGCACGGAATCAGATCATTTAACCTATGAAATAACAGGCCCGTATCTAGACACCATTACGCGGGGGGGGGGGGGGGCATTACCTTTCGGTAAGGGGGCGAACATTTTGAGGAAATTTTCGAAAAGGTCATTCTAACAGACAGTGGTAATCATCATGCTATGTAGTTACCTAGGCGTCTAATAAGTATTTCAAAATAAGTATTCAAACAAAAAAAATAGCTTTTTTAGGTTAATATAAGGAACTGTGTATACTTTAATGATTGTTAGCAATTTATGAGCGGGGGGGGGGGGGAGCATTTCAAGCGGGGGGCCCTGTAGATACGGGCCGTGAAATAAAATGGAGTTTAACGTCCTACTGTTCTCTTCCGAACTGGACTAATTAAGATGGGTATACGCCATACATTCTGCTGGGATGGAAATTTTGCCCTCGAATCTCAACTGTCAAGTGATCTTTCACGTGTAGGCCAATGTATGCACGGGACCTCGGTAATTTATCGTATGAATATGTTTTAGCATAACTATAACACATCGTTCCTTGGGTGATATTGACAAAAACAATTTCTCTTGTCAGTAATTAGCTGGACTCGTTATTATTTATTACATTCTATGGTTGAATAAAGACATGTATTAGATAACCTTCGATGGCGTAATGATCCACTATGTTATTGGTTTCTGGTGAAAGTTTTTTTCTACTTTAATAGAAATTTACTGCATACTGTTGGCCAGTAAGACCAGATATTGTACATCTTTATTGTTTTAATATTGCATGACGAAGGACTTTACAAAAAAACCCAAATGAAATGAGGTGAGGTTAATGTCCTATTTTCTGTCCAACGCCATACTCTGTGTTATTTGGCCGGGCCCACTATGTGTTCATCCACTACTTCCATCTGCCATTGGTTATTTTACGTGTACACCAACTTGTGCACAGGAATTCGGTTTTCGTCCCATCCGAACGACTAAACGCGATGCGAGGCTCTCCGTTTACATCTTTGACGAGGAAACAACACTGGGTAATTTGGAGGTATTTTTTCAGAAACACCGACGCCTTATCTACCGCGCCACCTTGACTCCATTTTGTCAATACCTAAGTCCACGTGAGTTAGGAAGAACAAATGGGTGGGGTTTGACGTCCTACTGTTTTCGTTCATTTGTTTCTTGAGTTTAACTTCCTCGTCCACGACTTGTAATGTCGTAGACGACCTACTATTTTGCTCCGATTCGGCTAAAGAAGACGAGCATAGATAGTCATGCAGTTTGCTACGAGGGAGCTTTTGCCAAGCAGTGACTTTAGGCTTACCCTTAATTCAAATTCCAATTTAAGGATTCGCTCAACCCCCAACTGCTAGATTAGTAAAGGGGAGAGGGGAACATTAATTAAGGATCCAATATTATTGCGAAAATATGTGTTCTGTCAAGGAAGGAGAGATGTTATCAGAGGAAATTATATTAATGTTTTAAATTACTAAAAATACTTCCAAAGCATTCAATGTCCTCACACTAGGCATTTACAAACTAAGTCATAAAAATGTTAAAATCGCATTCAAACTATTTGATTGAAAGGTTTCTCCTATATTGTATCGGGCACTCCGGTTTCCTCCCACTGCTAAAGATCCCTACGCGCAAGCGAATTATTGAAATAAAATTAAACCATATGTTAGTCCCAAAATGACCTAGTTTGTGTCGAGTGGCCGCTAAACCCCTTTCTCTCTCTCCCTATATTGTATTATGGGGCTGAAGTGTGGGGAACTGAATAAAGGCCAAAATAGATTTTAAAAGTGGTTATTTCGCACTGATGTTAAAATGTTTTGGCAAGAGCAGAATGTGGTATACATGTATATGATGCATTATACACTAATTATATGGGTAGATCTATTTACATAGGCCACCTGCAGGGTTTCTTAAGGTCACGGAATGTCGACGGGAATAACCGCTAACCCTTACGCACTACACCTAACCCTAACCCACAATCCACGGCAACATTCACTTGCCCAAATACTTGAGGAAATACGTCGATGGCCTTCATAAATAGATCTGATGGAATAGTTATGTCAAATGAGTATAACAGTCCTCTAAATGTCATGGAGCATGCAACTTTGCAACCAGAAGCCTATGTAAGTAATCATGTGCCTTGAGTTGTTGCTATTGTTTATTACAGTTTTAACGTCCAATACATTAAATATGATATTATGGACAGGTTGATTTAATTAAATTATTTACGCTTAATGGATTGAAAATGGGTAAAACACAAAAACCCACTTATAAAATCACCATCTTATCCCTTTCTCACAATAAAAAGATTTTAAAACAGAAGGAACAGCTGACAGATGTTTGATGTCGTCAGTGCAGAAAAAAGAAAAAAACCACGGGGAAAAACAAACCGTTCACTTAAAGGACAATATTGGTGCCAGTCATTATCACCTATGTGATAGAACTGATTAAACACTTCCCAAATATAATATTAACACAGAGATCATCGCTACCATAGAGGATTAATAAAGGATTCATGAATCGGAAGTGACGAACGCCAAAGGAAAACACGAGTTATTCCACTATATAACTAACTGAAGTGACTAGTGATAACAGATACATGGGCGAATATCTGCTCACTAATAATTCCCTCGAAGACCTAAAGTTGCTGTGTGACACTGTGAGAGAATATCTTACAATTCATAAAAAGAATTGACTGCCACTAGATAAGCGAACAGGAAAGAAAAACAGATTAAAAGTCCGTGCATTACCATGTTTTTATAAGGTAGGGGAGACCGGGGCACATTGAACCACCATGGATATATCCTTTATAAATAATACTATACAACCCAACACTGTACAGAAGTGAGATAACTTCTTAGACCCATTTCTCCATCAATAAGCCACATGCTGTCTATTATTTTCTTAGGCAGTGAATTTTTCAAAAAAGCGCTTAAAAGAGAAAAATTTTCCATACATGTTAACTTCTTAGCTTAGGAAATTCTTGTACTTAAGTTCACATATGTCTAATCTATACAATCAAGATAAACCGGGGTTTGATCCATATAAGGGGGCATATTGATTTTTGTTTTTAAATTTTGATCATGAAATAAAGAGATCTTATAATAAAAACATTTGATATGAAATGAGGACAAACATGTATGTGAACAAAGTGGTTCAATGTGTCCCAGTCTCCCCTATAGAATGGATAAAAACAAGGGGCTGTACGGAGTATTTCTATTTTTCCCGTGTTTTCTTATCTTATGACACTTAATTACTTTATTGTATCGTCAGATAACCTCTTGCGGTCCCATATAACAACTTTTTGTCTTCGAAGGAATTATTAGTGAGCAGAAATTCGGCCGTTTATCTGTCATACACTCGTCACTTCAGTCATTCACATAGAGAGATAACTCGTGTTTTCCTTTGGCGTTCGTCACTTCCGATTCATGAATCCTTTATTACTCCTCTATGGTAGCGATGATCTCTGTGTTAATATTATATTTGGAAAGTGAGAGAGAGAGAAATGGGGTTTAACGTCCACTCAACACAAACTAGGTCATTTGGGGACTAACATATGGTTTTAATTTTATTTCAATAATTCGCATGCGCGTAGGGGTCTTTAGCAGTGGGAGGAAACCGGAGTGCCCGGAGGAAACCCACGAGGTTGAGAAGGCGCCCCTATCTCCATGCCACATACGCTCACATCTGGGCTCGAAACCACAGCCGCAAGCCAGAGGTGACCGGCCAGCTAGATGTCGAAGCGCGGCACTCTAGACCACTAGGCCATCCCAACCCCCCTATTTGGAAAGTGTTTAATCAGTTCTATCACATATGTGATAATGACTGGCACCAATATTGTCCTTTAATGTGGAAAAGCGAAGTGCTCGCGGTGGAAACCATAAAGCTGCACCCTTTCCTCGAGAAATCTTTACTGAGTGTGTGTTGGTTAATAGTGACGACAATGGAGTAATGTTAGTTCATATCTAAGTAGAAAAAACCCCAGTAAATCTTAGGAATTATCACTGAGAATCAGATCCACTGTCAATTTATACGACTGTTTTCTCTCAACTTCTTAAGTTGATTAGATCTATTAACAATGTGTTGATGTTTTTACACTACATATCGACAAAGTACATCAGTTGTTTTACAAGAAGTTCATTGCTTTCACACTTCAACTGAAATGAAGTGGAGTTAACGTCCTACTGTTCTGTTTCGATTGGGCTAACGAAGACGAGCATACGCGATACACTGACAGGGGGGAACTTTCTCGGTCAATACCGGGATCGAAATCCAACCTTGCGAGCCAGTGCCTTACTCACTTAGCCACCGCGACTCCAATGATAATATTAGAAATATACTGGTATAAGAATACGTCATACAAGAGCTAATTCTGTCTGTTGCAGGTCTTCTTTTGGCCTGAAATGTTATCTAAATTATTAAATAGACATTTATTGACAAAACAAGATCACAATCAACTCTCGATGGCATCGGATACTCCAGATTTTGATTAGATTATAACGGTTTGTCATTTAAAAATTCAATTTAAAAACGGTAAAGCGGGGCTTAGTCTCGAATATATTAGTGCCCTGTTTACCACAATGGACACATCTCCAAAACTACAAACACTGAATTAAATTTGAATGAAATTTTCAATATTTTCATTTTCCATTATCTGGTTTTGAGCTATTTAGAAAAAATGGTCAACCTACTTAAAGGGACAATAACATTCTTGCTGGCTTGGTAGCTCCAGAAAATAAATAATACCCTTATTCTAAGTACTAGATGTTTAAGTGTCCTACTCGTTGTGTAAATTATCCATTACAACCTATTTTACTTCAAAAATATTCAAAAATATTTTAAATCCAAGTCACATTTGAAAAGGTTTACGTTAGACTTTTCAAATCAATTGGTTGAATTTTTCCAATTTTTTAAATTACGTGTGTTAAGATGAAATTTATATCATCATTTAATTGGAATATTGTAAAACAATACAATTTGTTGACCAGAATGAAGATTGGGACACATTATTCAGTTTCAACAAGAGTGTTATTGGGGCTTTAACTAAATCTTACATAATGTATCTTTAATTTTGAGAATGTAGTGGAATTGGAATGTGGTTAGCGAAACGATCATCTGGTGTTCAAGTTTCATCCCACGCGTTATGCCAAGGGTAACCCGCCCCTGCTTAAGGTCTCTTGAAATTTGATCAAAAGGGATAACTCTCCTTTTTTTAAAACAAGAAATGGTATGATCAAAGTTAATAAAAGTTAATAATAATACCACAAAGAGAAACGTGTAGGCGTGGGAAAAACTGACCAATTGACCAATATAATTTAATATGACCGAGATAACCATCGTGTTCGATTCTTGTTATTTACTGGCATATGATAAACGTATATTGCTGGTGAATAAAGACTAAGGAAAATTCTAACAGGCGTCTCTGACTCCGCCTTCTGTTAAAAGATCGACACGCTGAAATACTAGTTAATATGCTCACTCAATGAACTACATACATACATATCTATTTTTATGTATACGAATTGATGTATGCCTGCAGTTGTAGAGGTGGTACTACATTGGTTCAGAGATAATTATTCGTATCATATAATCACACTCAGAGACTCCATACACAGTAGTCGTTAGTTAACAGTTAGTCGAGACAGCGATGTTACATCCTGTCTCATCCCGCCAATAGTTAAAACTTTATTTTCTGGAGTTTATCATATCTAGTTGTTTATTTACCAAACACGGTGTTTAAACATTGCTAATTAAGTTATAGACAATTTTTCTTTGTGAATTGATTTTTGATAGTGTAGGCTTTTAACGGAACGGATATTGTTATCAACTTTGTATTTCTTCTGTGGACATTTTGTAAATATCAGTGCCGATTTATTGATTGTTACCTTCATCAAGTGGTTGTTAGCTGATGCTTTATAATTCAATTGATTTTAAATAACTCGTTGTTCAGGTAAGTTAGATATTAAGATAACAATATTTAACATGTCTATGTGCAGGTCGCTAGAGGGGGGTGCTGGTGCGTGGGGAGAACAATATTTAATACATGTATGTCTGTGTGTAGGTCGCTATACTTCACCCCACTGCTCTCTGTCAAAAGTTAGGGGTTGGGATGGCCTAGTGGTCTAGCTGGCCGGTCACCTCTTGCTTGCGGCTGTGGTTTCGATCCCTGGTGTGAGCGCATGTGGCATGGAGATAGGGCCGCCTTCTCAACCTCGTGCGTTTCCTCCGGACAAACCGGCTTCCTCCCACTGTAAGCGAATTATTGAAATAAAATTAAACCATATGCTAGTCCCGAAATGACGTCCACTCAACACAAATTAGGTTAATTTGGGACTACATCGTTATTTCAATAATTCACAAACTTTCTGTCGCCTTCCCGTTCGCTGTTAGTTCAAATGAATTTATTCAAAAGTTAATCAGCCAAGTGCTTTCTTTATAGTTGACTGGACTGTATAAACGGTTATTCACTCCGTATGTTTAATGTTTGTTGAGTATAATATATCGCTCATTATTATATCTTTAATGTATTCATTGGCGACGTGCATGAACAATTATAAACACATACATGAAATAAACACATACACAAATTGTTTTTTGATGAATAGATTTTGAAAGAGATAAAGTTTTGAAAGTTTTAAAATTGTCTAGAAACTTTCCAAAGCAGGCGACACTTTCAGATTCCGCGGTGGTTTATTCCAGAGTTTTGATTTCGCTACAATATAAGATATTTCAGCAAGGGTTTCATATTTTTGTTTGTTTTTTTCGGGGGGAGGGGCGTTCGAGGATCGTTTAAGCCATTTATGGTCCAAAACTCAGCGAATATTTGGTTTCGGGTATATACAAGCCCTGGGAGATCAGCGAATTAAACTCGGCGATGTAGTTATTGTCCCGTTCTATAAGTAAGTATCTTATCTCCGAAACAATAAATTTAGGATTAATGGAATGTTCACGTGGTAAATCAATATGTTGATCTATAATCTATAATAAACTGATCTTGTTGACAATAATAATACACAATAACAGGTTGTTCATTTATCTATCAGTATATCAGTATTTATAATAAGCTGATCTTGTTGACAATAATATAGGTACTCAGGCGCGGATCCAGGATTTTTTGCAGGGGAGGGTCTAGGTTTGATAAAAGGCACTCAACCAATTAACAGGTGGTTTGGGGGCCCTCCCCCAGAAAAATTTGGTAAATTAGATTCAATTTGATGCATTCTGACGTATTTCCGGAAGATAAATTCCAAAATTACAGGTCTAAAAGTCGCCAATAAAATCGCATAAAAAATTTTCAAGTCTGAGCAGGGGGGGTCCGGACCCCCTGGACCCCCCCTCTGGATCCGCGCCTGGTACTAATCTTGTTGACAATAATAATACACTACAACAGGTTGTTCATTTATATTGTCACTGTCGTAAATAAAATTATTTTTAAAAAGTATGATAGGCATTTAGGTGCTTGTCAGGCAGTCCCCACCCTACGGGCGTCCGAGTTAACAATTTTAAGAGAGAGAGAGAGAGAGAGAGAGAGAGAGAAATGCTGAACACTCGATTTTTCGTTCAATCTGAACGACGATCGTCTATGGACACCACGGACAGTCTATTTGACTTGACACCAACGGGCTCTATATTATCCTGAGAGTTCAGTTTAACTCTGACCGAGACAATGTGGTACAAGTTGTATATTTCATTACAATAATTCACTCGTATATATAGGATCACTAACAGTAGGAGGGGCACGTCCAGAGATAACGAATGTGAATCAAGAACAAGAATCACGAATACGCGTGGGGTTAAACCAAAATTTGCATAGATAATATTATCTACCCCTCGTACCCCACACACACCCAACAGTTAAAGTTAAAACACAATAGTTATTCTTATCTAGCAATGTACTCAAATGGTGTTTAACACCTCAGTCTAACCCTAGATTCTATCCGGATTATCTCCCTTGTTGTTGAAATTGTTTGACGTTCTAACATCTGACGTCAACTGGCAGACTATCGCCCTTGACGAGATGACCACTGCCAATATTGGTTGCATTCTGTTACGTCTTTTTTTTGTAAATCATGTAAGTGGGTAAGGCACTTGCTCGCAAATATGGACGTCGCGGGTGAGCTCCCGTTGATGGTTTCCAGCTGGTGTCCATCTGTCCGTGATGCGGGTTGAAGGGGTCCGACAAGGACATCTGAACATTTAATGGGTAAGACGCTGTCTAGCTAGCCTTGATGTCGCGGATTCACTCCCAGTCTTGATCGCGTGGTTTCCACTTGTTAGTGGTGCAGGATGGAGAGCCTGGCAAGGATATCTGTCTAGACGTTCGGATGGGACGATAAAGAGGGTCACGCGTACTCATTGGTTTCCACGTAAAAGATTCCTTGACATTTGGAATTCGATGTAAGAGTAGACCGTAGTGCCACTGTCCGTGCAAAATGCCCTTCATTGCACGTTAAACAACCCCTTGATTTGATTTTATTTCAGGGGCCTGTTTCACGAAATTTTAACTAAGATAAATCCAAATCTTAGTAATTAGATTGGATAATATTAGATTGATTTTACTGCTCAGCCAATCAAAATTGAAGTATCTACTAAAATTTGGATTTTGTCGTGAGTTAAAGTTTCGGAAAACAGCCCCTTAGCAGTGGAAGACGGAAGAACCACCATGACTTCTTCAAGAAGCCATATTGTTTATTAAATAGCACAGACATGTTGCTAATTGACCCTAGCCACCAGCTGAAAGAGTGAAAACAGATTTATGTATTTTTCCCACGCTTGTACTGTAATACTGAGAAGGGCCGACATGTATTCTAAATAAGCGCCAAATAAAATGATAATTACCATTTTATTTTCTGTATCGCCGAACATTCTTTCCATTTTAACTCCCCCGTGGTACTTGATGATAATGATAGTGGAACAAATTGTACAAAACAAATAATTCTTAACAGTGCAAGCAGAAGGAATGGTGTCCATTGGGACCCTCTCCGGTCGGGCATTCATTCATTTTTAACGCCTCCGTGGTACTTAACAATAATGGTTGTTATAAATAAAATAGACGCGTTTGATAAAGGTACACAGCAGATCATTTTGATCGAAGTCTATACAAAGGAAGCGAGAATGGTCTCCTGGGTATTCAACCAAAGAAGGTTGGGCATAGAACCAAAGAAATGAAATGAAATAAAATGGGGTTTAACGTCCTACTCTTTTGCACCTAACCTGGGCTAATGGAATACGGGACCATACAGTGTGCTATGGGAAAAATTTTGCCCGGGCAGCGGCGCTACGGCCTACTCTTATATCGAATTCCAACTGCCAAGGGATCTTTTACGTGCACTCCAATGTGTACACGGGACCTCGGTTTTTCGTTCCATCCGAACGACTAGGCAGCTGTCCTTGTCAGGCCCTCCTTCTGCATCACTGACAAGGAGAATCACGCCGGAAAGGAACCAAAGAAGGTTGGGCATTAAAAGTTGCAGAATGCTTTTGGAAAGAATAAGGTCTCGAGGCGACTAACACAAATTGCAGAATCGGGACTTTGCTTCAAAGTTTCCCATTTTAATATAATTCATTTATCTCTATGGGAGACAGGTACCCCATTAGAAACCAGGGCAGTCAATGGTTTCTTTACGTCTATGCAAGGTATCTGTTAAGCCCACATTCATTATCCCAGTCGGAGAAGAGCAGTAGCACAATGAACCGCATTTCCTTTTACGTGCATACCAACGCTTTACCATGGAACCCCGGTTTTTCTAGACACCGTTCATGGCCAGCCCCCCCACCACAACCACCACAAGTACCTCACACTGGAATCCCATGGACAATCTCGACCAACATCTATATCGAACACTGACTAACATATTTATCAATTTTATTTAAATAATTCGCTTGCGCGTAGGAGTCTTTATAGCAGTGGAAGGAAACCGGAGTACCCGTAAAACCGAAGAGGTTGGACAGGCGACCCTACTCCTTGTCACGTACAACCGGGGATTCGACTGGGTTAATGAAGACGGACATACGCCATACAGTGTGAAATGAAATGAAATGGGGTTTAACGTCCTACTCTTTTGCACCTAACCTGGGCTAATGGAGACTGGACCATACAGTGTGCCATGAGAGAAATTATACCCGCACAGCGGTACTACGCTTATATCAAATTCCAAATGTCAAGGGATCCTTTACCAGCACGCACATGTGTACACTGGACCTCGGCATGTCACGCATCCGAACGACTAGACAGTTAACCCTGTCCGGCTCTCTGTTCTACACCACTCACAAGTGGAAACTGCACCGGAAAAGCCAGACCCAGTCTCGCTAATTCAGTATGGTTCTACACAGAGTTCAAATATAAATGGAAATATTGATGATAATAGTTTAATAACGTGTAAAACGTTACGACCTTTGTGTACAACCGTTTACCCAATAATCGTTCATCACGTCATTCTGATGTTATTAAAGTAGCTAAACTTAAAGGAGCTAAATCGCTAACATTTGGGACCTAGAAACTGACACAAGTCGGTCGCAACGCATATAATACTGTAATATGAATGTATATAAACTGATTTAGATTCAATGGTTTCAGTTTTTACTCTAATTTCAAATCAGTTACGTTCGGCGAATAAGCCAGCAGGGTCAATCAAAGACAAATTTCTAGCGTCTAGTTATTCCAGTCTACATGCGCCGTTTGAATTGGTGCAATGTTTCTAGCCTCGTTCCTCGAGTCTCTTGCTAGAACTGGGGCTGAAACGCATTATGGTACACGATTCGTGTACCGATGGTAAAATATTTATTTTGTCTTAAATATTGGATATCAGAAGCCCACTTTTTCCGGTAAGATCACATTATCAATGTTGATTTAAATTGACAAATAATCCGTGTTTTTCAATGTTGAAGATTTTGGATGATATCGAGTTAGACTTAGCTACTTTAATATGTCCTAAAATCTTCAACATTACAATCACGAATCAGAATTGAATATTGATCAATTTAAATCCATATCGACATATGGGTTCAAGATACACTATGAAGAACGAGACAAAACGTCAGTACAGAAATATTTGTGACCTTAAACCAAGTTGGTCTTATCAAATAGACCTAACCGGAAATGAAGTGTCAAATGGGGAGAACGCTAGATCGAAGACGGTCCTACGCATTTTATGACGTCATAATATATGTGGATCGTGGGTTTGGGTAAGGGTGAAGCTTTGTCCAGGGTTAGGGCTAGCCCTGTTTACATCTCGAGGCTTTGACGAAATCTACAGGTCCCTTACCCTAACCCACAATCTATATATGACGTCACATGTGCTAAAATGCGTAGGAGTGTCTTCGATCTAGCGCTCTCCGTCAAATGGTCGAACTGTACTCCCGATGTAGACTGCACTAACCAGTCTCAAACGACTGCCATGCAATCTGGACGCCTCGCGCATTTCGCCGAACATATTACAATAGAAATTACAATAATTCATTTGAAATAATAAACGTAAAACAGTTTATAAACATTCATATTACATTAATATGTGCTTTACGGCTCCAAAGACTAGGGATGGGACCTTTAAAACACCATATAGGGCTAAATGTCATCATGCATGTTTGTAGCGTTTTTTGTACCTCAACAATCGGCGCGTGTGGTCTTCTATATATTAAATTACTATTTTTCCAAATGCATATAATTGCTGCAAGGATGAGATTGACATTTCACTAATTTCAGCCTTGTCAAAACTTGTTAGTGTATAAAGAACAATTTTCATCACCAGCATCGTCAACTAATTAGCCCCATAGTGCGACATATCGTTCCAAAGCGGCAATTTCGTAATAGGCCTATACACATATATAATAAAATATAATGTGTTTTGCCAATTTTGTCAGCGATATCACCTCGATTAAAGCGGGCGTTAAATAAAGTTGTTTTACACACACAGTTTTGACAACAGATGGGTTTGATGGCCGAATGGTTATCATGTGCGTGCTGTATCATAAAGCCTGTCATTGAGTCAACAGGCGTGGTTTCGATTCCCCGGTTGTGCGTGCCAAGGAGTAGGGTCGTCTGCCTAACGGTTTCCTTCAACTGCTAAAATTCTCTACGCGCAAGAAAATTATTGAATTAAAATTGAACCATGTGATAGTCCGGAAATGACCTAGTTTGTGTCGAATGGACGTTAATCCACATCTCTCTCCCCCCTCTCTCTCTCTCTCTCTCAAATTTGAACTAAATGTCCTCCATGGTCATTGTAATGCCAAACAGCTCTATTCACAAGCCGATGTGTTGTTTTTCTTTACCCTCAAAATAAACAGACATTAAAATCTCATTCCTTTATCTTAGAGCACTAATTACTGGAAGAGATATCTGTTAGTATACCACGCTTTGCTCTTTTCAACATAATTCTTCAATTACTAGACTCAGTGGGCCAATGTTTACTTTAACGGTTAGGTGTACTCTTGGCTATTTTCTTAATGCATCCAATATTAGCCTCATTCCATATCTCGACAGGTATTAATTAGATTCATAAACGTTTCCGTGTCAGCCAATAAAGGTCTCTGCATTACTCAAGATGATATTTCAAACCGCACGCACTAGCTCTCCAAATAACAGCATATTCCCGATTGTTTTGGCGTGTCATTTCCGGAACATATGATTGCAAGATTTGTCACGCCGGGGGCAAATTGCGTTGAAGAAACCCCGAAAAACTTTCTTCTCTCGGGATTATGAGCCAGCCGCTTACTCATGGAGCCTTTGTGGTTTCCCTCAGAACATATCCTACCACTACATCAATGAGCTCTTAACAGTAATCGTAAGCTACTAGAGAAATGAAACGTCCTACTTGGGATAATGAAGCGTACTATGGGGTAGACGTCTGGCCGTACAGCGGCGTTTCAACCTACTCATTTTGTCATTCCATTACGTGCACGACAACGAGTAAACGCACGTGCCTGGGTTTCTGGGCGTCCTCTGAAAACCCAGTCTTTAAACCGTTGTTTTTCCGATATATCTGCCTGCCTACATCGTGCGAACATATTAATATTTCAATAATTAGGTTGCGCGTAGCGGCCTTGAACAGTAAGATGACACTGGCGGAACAAACCCACGAAGTTGCACAGGCGACGGTTTGAATTAGACTGCGTTGTCTATTGTGACAACGTTAACGAAATGCTTTGAGAATTGGCTAATCTTGTTGCATATTTCGTTGTATGGCAACCTATCTTAATTTATTCACGTTAACGAGTTAAATTTGTTTGTAAAAACCGTTTATTGTGTTGAATTTGAAAGCGTCTATGACAGGAAATGACGTTTAAAGTCATATTTGACGGTACCAACTCCCGCTACAGCTCATCGAATTCCATCTGACAGGAAACATGAACCTTGGGTTCTGGTCCAACCTGGAGAACTATCCTTGTCGAATATATCGCGTTGTCTGTGCGATAGCTTTAAGGACTCTATGACAGAATATGCTAACCTGATGATGTACAACGTTTTGTTTTTTTTCGGTTGTTATTAAATCCCCCCTGGTTACAATGGGATATCATTCGATTACCATGATGTATTTTATCGCTAACAACCAGATTATCCTATCACATGCTTGGCTAATGGGCTGTTATTATTCGTTATTAAAGTTACATTCCCGGGTACAAAATGGGTGACACGATGACATATTAGACTAAAACCATATTCAAACTAATTAAATCTGACAAAAATTTGGATGAATTTCCTCTCAAAACATTGTATTCGCGACGAAATGTTTGCCGTCACTTGATTGAAGGAGAGCCTTTTTTCAAGATTAGTTATTGGTCGTTACTTAAGGTCTATTTGCCATACATATTCGAGAATGAAATTCTTTTTCTGACCTTTAATTAAAAGTTTAAACACCGCAATGTTCCCACCAAAGCCTACACATTCGATCAAGAATCAACATCCGCTTGCTAAGCTAAGCTGGCAGACAATAAGCCGTTTGTCCTCGGTGCTTGCCTCGTACCTTACTTTTATTGGAAATAACTGTACTAATTAATTATGTCGTTAAAATGTATCTTTAAGTTAAAAAGAATAGTTTAAAAAAAGATTTTAAAGATAAAAAAATAAATGTGAATATTGCATACTTGAAACAAACTGAAATTAACAAGAAATTATTCTTCATGCGCTTTAAATAATAAAATTACACCCCTTTTTGCTATAACGGCAATCAGGTGATAAATTTAACTTTTTGTCAGAGCAATATCTGAACATCTTATTAAACAAAAACACAAAACGACAAGAAACTAAAATAATAATTGTTCGGTTCCCAGAAACGTTTGTTATTTGTAAGGCAACGATAAACGGCATTAAACAAAACACAGAAAATACAGCATTTTAGAAAAATTCCTAACAAAAGGAAAGGAAAACAAAGAAATAGTTGCTAGAACAGACCAACAATTAATTGTTCCGATGCCTGGAAACTTTTGTTTTTTTGTATGACAACAATAAACGCCATACAGCAAAACATATTTTCAAGTTAATAGAATGGTTTCGAAAAACTGGTATAAAAGATAGCAAGCAATCGATTAAAATCCAATACTTAGATGTTAAAAAGAGTTATGCGTCATTATGTATCGACGATATATTATTAACGCCGATCTTGCATAACACTAATGAAGAGACCGAAGTTATTATTCATTATTGTTTTTTAATAAATGACAGTTGAGAGAAATGAAATGTTATCGTAACTAGACACGGTACCTGCGTCTTCTCTCTGTTCATCTGAAATCGATCTCGACACACCTTACCTGTATTGATGCTAATTGTAATTGAGACAGGTAAGAACGAGATTAATGATAAACCCAATGTTTTGAAATATAGATTATCTTGTAAATACTATATTTTCGAACCGCTGTTACCCCGAAAGCATTGATAATGTAATCAAATATTACCCTTTTATGGAATAACAATTATTATGGCTTATTCCAGGTGGCGTCTCTAAACGATTTCAAATTTGTTATATTGGGTGAAAGGCCAGAATGGTCCAAGGTCTGTACTTTAGATCATAAGGTATGTCATAGAATCTAATGACGTGGTTGTGAAACCATGCTTGTACGTGACAAGATTAGTGCGAGGACAAGTTTATCATCGAGTCAAGTTGCGTAGAGTAGGGTCGCTTGTGTAACCTCGTGGGTTTTCAACGGCTCCTCCGATTTTCCCCCACTGCTAAAGTATACTATTTTGTAATGCATTCTACTCCGTTTGGCGTCTGTCATACACACAAGACTAAAGAAGAACGTTTATAATCTTATTAAATGTAAGAATTATAAATATTTGTCAAAATTATCGAAAGATTCTTAGTGTTTTTGATAAAGAAATACAAAATTTCGGTCAACAAACTTCGTATCTGTAAACAGCATAAGTTTCGTATGATAGGAATCGGAAATGAAATGAAATAGGGTTTAACGTTCTACTGTTCTGCTCCGAACTGGGCTAATGAAGCTGGGCATACGCCATTGAATGGGCTATGAGAAAATTTTGCCCGGACAGTAGCACTACGGCCTACTCTAATATCTCATTCCAACTGTTAAGGGATCGTTTACGTGCACGCCGATGTGTACACGGGACCTCTGTTTTTCGTACCATCAGCAGGACTAGACAACTGTTCTTGTCAGGCCCTCCATCATGTATCACTGACAAGGTGAAACCACGGTAGGAATCGGTACCATTAATGACATGAAATGAAATATGGTTGAAAGTTTTGTTTATCTCTCTATCAACCGGGTTTAGGATGATGTGCATGCGCTTTTCAATATATATGGAGAGAAGGAGAGAGAGAGAGAGAGAGAGAGAGGGAGAGAGAGGAATGGGGTTTAACGTCCACTCGACATAAACTAGGTCATTTCGGGACTAATATATGGTTTAATTTTATTTCAATAATTCGCTTGCGCGTAGGGTTCTTTAGCAGTGGGAGGAAACCGGAGTGCCCGGAGGAAACCCACGAGGTTGAGATGGCGCCCCTATCTCCATGCAACATACACTCACACCAGGGCTCGAAACCACAGCCGCAAGCCGAAGAGGTCGAAGCGCGGCACTCTAGACCACTAGGCCATCCCAACCCCCCTTTCATTATGGAATGAGGAAACTTCTACAACCGGAGACCAAGTTGGTATATTTCGAGGAACCGTCTAAGGCTAATGCCGAGATTGCACCCTGAACAGCCTATTACATGAGCCAATGTACAGTGCTGTTCATATCTCATGATGCTGTGCATGCTCAATTGTTTACATGAGGTTATTGACACCAAGCTCTAAACGGGTCATAATTTTAAGACACGCAATTACATAGCGATGTTTCCACTAGGCTTCACTAATCTTCATTCAGCAATTAATACAGGACAATGACACAAGAAGCCTAGTTGAAATGTCGCCCAGTAATAAATAGTTATTATATTCCATATGATTGTGAGCTAGATCAATTACTTAATACCATTGAAACAATTCATTTAAGCTCGGTATCTACCTCCAACACTAACATCGTCACTTCACTTCCAGTGACGAGCAGGGGTTAGTGTTGACCAGGGTCATCTCCTTTATTGCATGCCCCCAACATGCTCCTGGGCCTACCAGGCTAGCACCCACAAACGTGAGAAAAGTAAACATTTTAGATATATGAAAACAGACGAACAACTTCAAGATATATAATAAGGGAACACATGGATGTATTATTTTATTTCGAACCATGAAATAAACGAAAATGGGTCCAAAGCACATAAAGTGATTTATATTTAAGTTTTAACATTGTATTGTAATTCCTCTACAATTATATGTGGTGAAATGCTTGAGCAGTTCAAATTGAACAGCTGTCCATAACGCCTGCTTTAGTTCATCCTACGCGTTTTTAATTATTACTTTGTGGTTAATGAATCAACTATTACCAATTACGTGTACTCCCGCATTATCTTGCAGGATATGTTTTCTCTGTTCGTTACAAATGGTATCCGAAACCATAGAGTACACGAATCGTGCACTGGTTTAAAAATATTCATTGTGTCTTAAATATTGGATATTAGGATCCTATATTTCCATGGCAACACAACACAAATATTGATTGAAATGGACCAATATGGAATTCTAATTCGTATTTTTAATATTATGAAAAATAATAAGTTTGAGGTTTAGCCCCTTTAATTTAATTTCACAGTAGGAAGTTAAACCCCATTTCATTACCTCTCATTTAATTTCACTATTTTTGGTTTGATGCCCAGAGAGAGAGAGAGAGAGAGAGAGAGAGAGAGAAATGGGGTTTAACGTCCACTCGACACAAACTAGGTAATTTTGAGACTAACATATGGTTTCATTTTATTTCAATAATTCGCTTGCGCGTAGGGGTCTTTAGCAGTGGGAGGAAACCGGAGTGCCCGGAGGAAACCCACGAGGTTGAGAAGGCGTCCCTATCTCCATGCCACATACGCCTACACCAGGGCTCGAAACCACGGTTTGATGTCCATGTAGTAATATGGCTTATTCTATTTCGAGCAACACAATCAGGGGTTGTTCCCACAGCGGGAATCGTCGCCGTAAATCTTGTAAGATGTTAACATTGTTTTTTTTTAAATCTCAGACCGGATGTTATTTACAATAATGCTAAAAGTACCATTCTGTTATTATATACACCTCAGCTCAATATAACAGATAGCGAGCGACAACGTTGATATTGTAGTAATGGAATGTTCGTGACTAATTGGATAGTTAGTGGCATTGTTGCTGTCCGGAGGAGATATTATTGAGAAAATCAGGTCGTTCATCGACAGACAACTCCAGACAGTTTGATTCGTTCAGACGTGTTGTACAAATCAAAATGTTTACCAAATACCCCCCCCCCCCCCCATCTCATATCCTGCACCACTGACCAGGAAAAAAACAGGTTAGAAAACTGGATGAAGGGAGATTACCGCCTATGATTTGTATAAGAGGTCTGCAGTTTTAATTCTCTGCTTGTACGTGACAAGAAGTAAGTTTGTCTTTTCCCCGGTTTCCTCCCACTGCGAAAGCCCCTACGCGCAATTGAACCATATGTTGGTCCCGAAATGACGTATCGTTTCCATAGAAACCAAGGCTAATGGCTCCCAATCGAATAAATGTATTTTGATATGAACAAATTTCAAACCAGTGTTTCTTATCAGGCACGCCATAATTCTCTGTATGTGTTGAACATTTAATACATTTTATAATGTATTCCTATCGTCAAAGTGTGAAACATCGCTAGAAATATATACCATTATACAGAAAAACAAGATATTCTTTTGTATGGGTTCATTATTTATGAACTCAGTATGTCAAGATGTACTGGAAGGTCGTCAGGGGTCGTACGAGCGGCTTTTGCCCGGGTTACCCACAGTTCCGTGTAGCTCACGTCCAAACCTGGCCGTAACAGACCTTTTTATGGGCTTATCCTTCCAACATCCAGAGGACGTCTTACCGTTATTAAACAGAGTTATATGCTCAGTGGGCGTATTATGTCGCTAGTCTGTTTTGTTTGTGTACCTGAGACCTTAACATAGAGTAGGCCGTAGAGCCAGTGTCCGGGCAAAATTTCCCTATAACACACTGTGCAAATGAGCGAAATATTGCCCGGACACCGGCGCTACAGCCTATTCCTAATTCGAATTCCAACTGCCACCGGATCTTTTACGTACATTCCAATGTGTGCATTGTACCTCGGTTTTTCGTGACATCCGAACGACTAGACTGATGTCCTGCATCAATCAGCATAATCCTGATTTACCGTCTCGACCAACAGGGAGGGAGCCAGCATCTTATTAACAGCTAAATCTGCCTATTGCAGGCCTTTCTTTAGGCCTGAAATAACATTTAAATTATTAATTAGACATTAATTAACTTATCCAGACTATAATCAACACTCGATGTCATCGCTAGCCTGCGATGTTATTTAAATTATTAATTAGACATTAATTAACTTATCCAGACCATAATCAGCCCTCAATGTCATCGCTAGCCTGGATTACAATCATATCTGCTGCTAAACGCTTATTGTTGATTCAATCAAATACTGGATAACCGAGAGCATGCTTTTTATCGTACTGACTTTAGTAATGATTATCGGGGCTAGGTGGATATTTCAAGCCTTTAACTCTCGGTTCAAAGTGGATCAATTTGACTGAAATTTTCAGCAAATTACCTTTAGCTAGTTTTTAACTATTATAGTGAGAACTGCCAACTCGTTATCTTATCTCCCATAATGTATCTTTAACCACCGTGGCTCTAGTAGATAGATACAAGGAGTGTGTTGAGACGATCATGTGTTAAACATTCTATCTGTGTATTGTCCTCCTGCTGAACAGATAGTGAGATATACAAGGTACCTAGCATGTGTTATATATTAAACACGATGTATCTTCTTCTCTAATAATAAACAATAGTAATACTAGTATATATATAACTCTGATGTGTGTAGATTAATCCTACTTTATAAGGTCGAATTCCAAGGTTAACATTTTATAAATTGAACGGAAATCAGCCGTCTTTCTATTCCGATGCCCACCAAAAATCGGATTCCATAACATTGCAAAGAGGGCGTATATATATATACACACACGTAATGTCGTATGGTGAGTGAGAATCGGATGAGAAAGTAATGTATATATGTTGTATCGTGACTGGGAACAGGATGAGAAAGTGATCTATCACCGTTAATTGGTATACCTATGGGTACCAATCGTGTATCTCCTGTTTTGTTATTCTTACGCGTGTAGTTATACGATAGATCACCGTTTCAACTGCTGATATTGGTTGAAACAATATTTAATTTTTAGTACGACATGAGTATATAAAGCCCTGAACCCAAGTTCACAAAGCATTCTCAACTTTCAATCACTGTTTACGAGAAATTTATTTGATTTTTTTATAAGCAGTATTTTATTCAGATTTGTATCTGAATAGGGATTGGGGAACAGGCATAGCGTATATTAAACCCCTCTCCCTAGATTTATTTGATCTAGAAACATATAGCTTTGTGCATAGTTTCTTATTGATGTATTTGATACATTAAAACAACAATAGTTTTACAAAAGACTATATTTTAGTTAAAATAAGGTTAACTATTTTGAGCAAATTCTTAACTTAGTTCTGAGAATGTTTTGTGAACTCGGTGCCTGATGTGAGACAAGAGTATATATATATAAAGCACTGACGTAAGACATGTGGACACAAGCCAAATCTGCTATTAATTCATATCTACACGGGTTAACTAGGCATTAATTGGTTGTGACCTAAAAGTCTAAAACTCAGTTTTGTACATAAACGTTCTGAAATGAAATATGGTTTAACGTCCCACTATTCTGATCCAACAGGACTAATGAAAACGCCGTATATATAAATTTGGTTTAGCGCTCCACTATTCTGATCCATATGGACTAATGAAGACGCCGTATATATACATTCTTGTTGTAAACATAAAAAGAATCAGATATAGACGATATCTAATGTAGTTTTAATCGTTGAGTAATGATCGTATCAGGACTTATCACATATTGAGAGGTGAGGTCGGTCGTAGCAATCGTGTTGATCGTATCAGGTCTTATCATATAATGAGAGGTGAGGTCGGTCGTAGCATCGAAACTTATCGAAACGTACAAGATCGTAGACTCAACATGGACAATTCTACCGTAACGCTCGCACGACAATGGGAATCAAGCATTATCGGTAGATAATTGTCGAGATTATAATGAGTTCAATTTTATTATTGCTGGTATTATATATAGAGATCAATGTCATGTCTTGACTAACAACATTCAGATTCAATTTTACCTTTCAACACTCAGATTCAATTTTAGCGTTTCAATATAGCTTGGTATATATTAGTAGAGAAAGAGAGAGAGAAAGAGAGGGAGAGATGGGGTTTAACGTCAACTCAAAATAAACTGTCATTTCGTTACTAACATATGGTTTAAAATTTATTTCAATAATTCACTCGCGAGCAGGGGTGTTTAGCAATGGAAGAAAAAACCGGAGGACCCGGGGAAAACCCAAAGGTTGGACAGGCGACTGTACTCCTTGTGACGTACAATCGGGGAGTCGAAACCACACCAGTTGACTCAATGACAGATCTTATGGTGCACGTGGTAACCATTCGGCCATCCAACCCCCTATATTTGTAGACAGTGGAGTGACCTTAGCCATATTTCCTTCTTATTTCTAAATAATGTTAATTCCTGTTTGCCAAGGGATATTCATTTAATTAAAACTTTCCAGAAAACCAATCGTCAATCCAGACAGCTGTAACGTAACGGTATATTTACACCTGATATATAAAAGAAATTTAAAACAGGTGCTTGCTTACCTCACCAGAACTCATATCATTTCTTTAATAAATAAACAGATATTTAGAAAAAAATAACACACAAAAATAAACGCGAGTAGATCAGGCGTTTATAGTTAAAGGAACTAAACTCAATATTTTCCATAAAAATACTGGAAATTAAAAACACAAATTAAAATCAACCTGGGCCGTATTTAGCGGGAGCGTAGTGGATATATTGCACTTGCTAGTGACTTTGATTGCGGTAATCCCCGCGCTTAGTAACTTGGGTATTAATATATATTGGCGCTCCGCCATTCTGCTGCACCCACACTTTTAAAATCCTACACACGACCCTGAAATCAATATGGGTCCATTGTAATCAATATATATGTTGTTATCTTCCCATTAGAATGGGGGATTCTCATATTCATGCATTTTACGGTTTCGCGCGCCATGTTTAATGAACAAAGAAAAGAATATGCTATACCAGACATCAAGGAAGTAATTAGTAAAGGTTGATTCAAAAACGATAAAATCATACTACTAAAAAACGCTACATAGAGTAAGGAGTAATCGGTTGTAACAATTACTGTTCTATTTGGATAATTCACGTTGTTCACATGAAAATATTAATTCGAATTTACTATAAAAGATTTAACAAACTGACTATAAATCACCTAATATACAATCATATATAACATTAATATGAGCGTTTAGACCCATTTCATGTTCCAAAAAATTAGAGCTATGCGCAATTTTACAACAGGTGTTTACAAGAACGAACGATATAAAAACTCTTTTACTTGAATAGATTTAAGCCAGACTTTATAAAAACAAAACAAACAGTCTGAATAATAAAAAAAACAAGCCTGTTATTTTCACTGACAAACTGTTAATTCGTTTAGACGAGAGTTATGTCTTAATAGAAAATAGAAAGTTTCTCCACAATGTTAATATAATTTAATTAAAGACAAAACCAGACACATAACGTATTCCTAAAGAGACATACTTATATATATGAACACAGATTCTATTTCGTTTCGTTTTATAGAATTCAAAATTTCGTTGTAATTGACTTTACTGCACTAGGACCCGGAAAAGTTGTTATATAACACGCGCTCTGGATGATGTGAGAGATTAGCCAATCAAACGGTGAATTACAACGATTGTTTGACGTGGGGTGCCCGGAACTGTGGGTAACTAATAAGAATCATCAACGCTGATTGGGTAATCCATTTTCTGACGTCATAGAATCAAAAGCCGCTCGTATAACCTCTGACGCGATCTTCCACTACAACGGCTCAGATCGTGATGTAGCGTAGGCCATCAAACGCATATTAAAAAAACGAAACGAAATACAGTTTTGTATTTTAATCAGATTGCGTTACTACAAAGAAAAGCGGTATTGCGATGCTAAACTGACATCTGTGGTATTTCCATTCCGATACAAAGTCTTTAACTTTTTGAACATAAAGCTAATCAGAATTACATACAGTTATAAACGATGTTTTATTGATATTTGGTGGGTTGGGATGGCCTAGTGGTCTAGAGTGCCGCGCTTCGACCTCTAGCTGGCCGGTCATCTCTGGCTTGCGGCTTTGGTTTCGATCCCTGGTGTGAGCCTATGTGGCATGGAGATAGGGGTGCCTTCGCAACGTCGTGGGTTTCCTCCGGGTACTCCGGTTTCCTCCCACTGCTAAAGACCCCTACGCACATGCGAATTATTGAAATAAAATTAAAAAACCATATGTTAGTCCCGAAATGACCTAGTTTGTATTGAGTGGACGTTAAACCCATCTCTCTCTCTCTCTCTCTTATTAATATTTAACTTCCGGTTACATACTACAAATAAACCATATGTCTGGATATTATAATTCAGTTTTAGCATTCTACTGGAGCCTGGTATTTCTCTAGACGGCGAAATAATCCAAGCCCGATTTCCTTCTATTTATAAAAATGTTAATATAATTCATGTTTGTCAGTCGTCTTTATTTAAATTTTATATATTGTGTTACTTTCTGCTGGAAATATTTCTTTAAATTACAAAAGTTTTAATAATTGTTTTTTGAAATAACATTGGACTAGCCATATACAGTTTGTGATTCCTGAAATTTAACGACAATGACTGTTAGTTTTACTGATATGTGTTAATGGATACCCAGTGCTAAGGACAGCTATGGACAAGCCAATTATTGAAATGAAATTGAACCATATTTTAGTCCCGAAATGACCTGATTTGTGTTGAGTGGACGTCAAACCCCATTTGGCTCTATGTATATCAGCTGGAGACTAAGACATTTTGAACGCCATTGACCAATTTTTTTTCAGAAAACCTATTATATATATTATGTAATATTACCCGCGAAAAAGCTGTTCCAAGATAAATCTGTTGGATATCCGGTTTAATTATAGCTTTTGATGGGCCGTTAGACAATGAAACACGTGATGTGAGAGACACGTGTTATATCACTATGACACGTGGTTTGAATAGTGGGATCTTTATTGGATGATCATCAAGTCCCAAAACCTCATAAGTTTAGGACTAATAGAAATCTTTCTCTATCTGAAAGTTAGCAGACTTCAAGAGCTAATTGGTTACGGCGACTAATCGGGTTATGATAAGGTTTCAGATATACATTTATGAGAACTAAATAAATATGCTTATTGTAGGTCGTTATTTTGGCTTTAAGTCTTATTACTTGGACCTATATTCACATGGCAAGTCTGTACTCGACTCTCTAGATAATCGGAGGACAGGGATTTAAACACGGCCGTTATTTAATGATTAGAGAGAGAGAGAGAGAGAGAGAGAGAGAGAGAGAGAGAGAGAGAGAATGGGGTTTAACGTCCACTCGCTCGACATAAACTAGGTCATTTCGGGACTAAATTTAATGATTAATTAAGGCGAATCAAGGCTAAGTCTCGAATAACAAGTACCGGTGTTTCGATAATAAACAACCTATAGCAGATCTTGTTAAAACTTCAAGTAGTGATAACTTCGCTGAGAATAAAGCAATTTGATTGAAATCTACCATATATTCATACTTTATTATCTATTATAGCAAGCTCTTTATGTAAATCTTGAACTAGTTCAGTTAGGCCGTAAACCAAATTAAAATGTAGTCTAGTTTTATTCGTCGGAACCTAAAATAGAGGAAAATGGTTCTAAAAGCACATATCAATGTAATATGAATGCATTAAAACTGATTTATATTTAATTTTTTAAATCTTTATCGTAATTTGCTGTGAAATGCCTACTAATTATTACACTCTACGTGTTATTAATTTGTCGTTTGTGAATCAAACTTTTTTAATTACTTCAACATTGTCTTGTAGGACACGTTTTTCATAGTTCATTACAAACGTCACTGAAACCTTAGCAAACACGACTCGTGTACTGATTATAAAATGTTCACTGTGTCTGGAATATTGAATATTGGGATACCATATTTTCACAACAAAATAACAACATAAATATTGATTGAAATGGACCAATATTAAGTTTGAGGTTTAGATCCTTTAAACCCCACTATAATTCCCTCCGTGCTAAACCTGGGATTTACTCATTGGATCAACCATACTTGAGTACCTTAATTAACATACAAGATCACAGCCTGACATTTATAATGAATAGCACGGACTGATCTTAACGCACGTAGAGCTACTGGGTAATACTTAGTTCAAATCAATGAAGATTCTGTCTTCCTCAGTTAAAGCGATAATTTCATATTTTCAAAGAAAGTCAAAACATAATTATTTCTATGTCTTTTGCTCAATAGATTGTCAACTCAAAACTATACTATCATAGGCATCACATTTTTTGTCAATTTCTCAACTGGCAATAATGAATTATGAGATTAATAGGATTATTCTTTAACAAGGTAGAAGTGTTTATAGATACAATCTATTTTAAGGCTTAATTTTAATAAATTTTGAAAATATAACTTAAAAATACAATCTGATTGAAACACAGATCCAATTTCGTTTCGTTTTTTTACAGTTCAAAATTTCGTTTTTACTTGTCTTTACTACTCTTGGATCTGGAGGACTTGTTATTTAACTCGTGTTCTGCCTGAAATGAGGGGTCAGCCAATCAAATGGTCTGTCGAATCGACCATTTGACCATTTCATGTGTGGAACTGTGAGTAGATATTACCAGCCAATGACGTCTATACTAACACCAGCGGATAGAAATCAAAACAAAACAAAAGTAGATTTTAAAAAGCATGGCGGTCGCTAATTGGTTAATCGAATGACTGACGTTAACGGGTCAAATGGCCCGTGCTTGATACCTGACGTCATAGAACGTGAGCTCCCACTATAAATTGTTAGATCTACATGAGTGTAGGCCATCGAAAGTATAAAAAAAACGAAACGAAATATAGATCTATATTTGAATTAGATTGATTAAAAATATGAAATTGCAGCTTTAAAGTATATAAAGTTTATAAAGCTCACGTCGTTTGGAATCACTTAAACAGAAACTTTAATCCTAACATCATTACAGCTGTTGGAAAATGTATAACTCTTTGAAGATATCAACAAACATTTTATATTCTAAGATGAAACAAAACGGGGTTTAATGAGCTAAACCTCTAACTCAATATTAGTCCATTTCGATCGATATGTATGTTGTTATTTTCTCGTAAAATATGGGATCCTAATCTAGTGGTCTTATAAATCTTCATTAAGAATGAAATTAAATCTAGTTTGACGTCCTACTGTTCTGTCCTGACCAGGCTAATGATGTCGTCACACGCCATGCAGTGTGCTATGAGGGGAAAGTATGCCCGGACAGCTGTGCTACGGTCTACTCTTATATCGAATTCCAACTGCCAATGGTTCTTTTACGTGCACGCCAATATGTGCACGGTTCCTTTGTTGTTCTGCTGCAGTGACAAGGGGACCATGCCAGAAAATCACGAAGACCTTTATCGGTGACTGAGCTATCAGAGCGCCATATTACACTCTCTATACGTCATATCTCATATGCACTAGTCCACGGTAATAAGAAATACTATAAATATAGGTACCAATAAACCTAACCCTGACTAATGAACCCGCGCACTAGTGAGCACCCCCCTCCCCCAGTTCTTATTCATCGCACGTTTCCTTACAGAGCGTCATGCTTACTTTACGCTGCAGAAAGGAACATTAATAAAATGGAATTTAACGACTTTGGTTTCCGTGCCAACCGTGGTACAAAAAGGAACCAAATGTAGAAAAACAATGTTTCTCAAGTTATGTTCGTCTGACAGACAGCTGTTGGTTGATTCGATGCGTAATGTTTTTATTAAAGGTAAAGGGATATTGTTTTTATCAGGGTTTTTCAACAATTTTCGTTAATTAGTTATAGAGTTATAGTCCCTGTTTCGCTGTGTAGAACATTGTGGAGACTCAAATTACAAAACACTATTGAGTTTCAGGAAATATATCATACAGTAAGCGTACGTTGCTTTGCATGGCCCCTGTGTAGTCGTGTGGCTGACACGAAATACCGAGGTCCCGTGTACACATGAGCGTGTTGGTCAAATATCTCTTGACAGTTGGAATTCGATATAAGAGTAGGCCGTAGTGCTGCTGCCCGGGCAATATTCCCCTCATAGCACACTGTATGGTGCATGCCCGTCTTCATTAGCCCAGTCTAGGAGCAGAACAGTACGACGTTTCATTTCTTTGCATGGCCGTCGTTTTTATACCAACCTTGTATTCGACAAGTGGTCACGGGTGACACCAAATCCAGGGAGATTTCTCCGGATACTCCGGCTTGATATTCCGTTAGTCTGAAAAGAGTTGTAACCGCCCCCCCCCCTCTCTCTCTCCCCCCTGTAGTTCATAATTAACAATTATTTGAATGCATCCCCTCACTTTAAACCTAAATAGAAAGGTTTGTGTTTATTTGTACCCATTCTTATCTTTTAGATATCTCTCCATTGCCTTCTGAGAGGTTTCGCCCAATGTCTTTATCTGTATAATTACTTCTGTGTGTTGTGTAAACCCTGATGAACCAGGTTGCTTTTACTGACTACTGTGCCATGAATTTATCTTAGAATCATACCGCGTTATTTAACAGTGAATGCAACAGACAGCTAGGGGAATGATATAATACACTGTAGATCTCTAATGTTTCTTAATTGATTCAAAGCTAGCTTCAGAAACTGTCGTCATTTACCAAGCTACGTCATCTATTATTACCCCGAGCCTAATGAAGTTAAAGTAGCTGATTGCCATTTGCTTATCGATAATTTACCATTTAATTAAGAAAATAAAATCAAATATCATATGTAGATCATTTCTCGGTATGGCTTAAATCCAATGACAGGATTTCAGATACAATTATAGATGCATTAGCTGATTGGGCCCATGTCCTATTTGTAAGTGCAGGAGGACCGCACCACATACAGAATTACACAATACAGATCTACGGACAGGACACAATATAAACAGACAGATCTACGGACAGGGCACATTATACACAATACAGATCTACGCGCAGGGCACAATATACACAGACAGACCTACAGACAGGACACAATATACAGAAACATGTCTACGGACGGGGCACAATATACACAAACAGATCTACGTGCAGGACACAATATGCACAGATAGATCTACGGACGGGGCACAAAATACACAAACAGATCTACGCGCAGGGCACAATATGCACATACAGATCTACGGACAGGACACATTATACACAATTCCTGATGTAGACCTGGTATTCAGGCACCAGGAACTAGACCCAACTCCTACTCATCACACTTGTTACTTGAACAATGTCACATGATGACCATGTTCCTGTTTCCTCCTTATCGAAATCTTAACTTTAGTAGATATTTTTATTGACTAAGCGCTAAAATCAATCTGGTGTCATCATATCAAATTACTAAAATTTGGATTTTATTTTAGTTAAAATTTCGTGAAACAGGATACTGGTTCATAATATAATTCAACCATGACCTTGTAAATAATCTTGTCTCCGCTGTTTGGTTACGAGTAATACCAACCCTATATGAAATGAAATGGGGTTTAACGTCCTACTCTTCTGTACCTGACCTTGGCTAATTGAAGACGGGCATCCGCCATACAGTGTGCTATGAGGGAAATTTTGCCCGGGCAGCGGCACTACGGCCTACTCTTATATCGAATTCCATCTACCAAGGGATCTTTTACGTGCACGACAATGTGTACAAGGGACCTCGGATTTCATACCATCCGAACGACTAGGCAGGTGTCCTTGTCAGGCCCTCCTTCTGCATCACTGACAAGGGGAACCCACGCCGGAAATTCGAGATGAACTTTCTCGGCCAATGCAGGGATCGAACACTCGACCTCCAGACTAGCGAGCCAGCGCCTTACCCACTTAGCCACCCCTATATGACATGTACACGGTTTAACTGGGATATTGCACGTCCCGTCAACTCCTTTATCCTAAAGTTTTACGAAAGGGTTTGTAATTGGGGTTAATATTTAAAGACAAAACAAAACAATATTCAGCTTTCTGGGGTTATCTGCAATCTGTAACTCTTGGATATGTAAGCTCTATAAGCACTTAACCCGGCATTATTCAGTGATAAAACACCGTCTATACACCTGCGCATTATTCAGTGATAAATAGTATGTCACTTTTCACGAGATGAGTGAAGCAATAAATGATGTTTAGTTCCCAATGGAATACCAATTAAACATGTTAATAGATATTACTTCCTGGACATTTTAATATGGTCACGGTGACATTTGCGGTTTATCTTTACTTTATTTATAACAGACACACGAGCGAATGTCGATACGCATCAATCGTAGCAATGAACCCTGTGTTTGAATTATATTTGGATCTTGTTTAACCAGTTCTGTCAGATATCTGATAATGGCTGACACCATCATTGTCCTTAAAGATCACCATTTTCTAACTTATTAGTATGCATATTTCTTCTTGCTGTAGTCCATAGGCCATTACGCTGTTTTACCAAGCCTTCGTCTAATGGTTTTGATGCAGCAATGGCGGGTGTGGCGCCAGGCAGGGTAAGCTTACTCTTCCGGACACCTGTTACCACGGTTTGTCGTGCATTTTGTATACGCGGTGAACAGTTCACTTGCTGATTAAACTATTTTGTCTTCGAAAAAAGATTAATAGTTGGGATTGTTGGTACTTAGTTTTATTATAAACATATTGCTCATTCTATTATTCCAGTGCCGTGCTTCGACCTCTAGCTGGCCGGTCACCTCTGGCTTGCGGCTGTGGTTTTAATCCCTGGTGTGAGCGTATGTGGCATGGAGATAGGGGCGCCTTCTCAACCTCGTGGGTTTCTCCCGGGCAATCCTTTTTCCTCTCACTGCTAAATAATTGAAATAAAAGTAAACCATATGTTAGTCCCGAAATGACCTAGTTTTTGTCAAGTGGACGTTAAACCCATTTATCTCTCTCTGTCTCTCTCTCTCTGTCTCTCTCTCTCTCTGTCTCTTTCTCTTCTCTCTCTCCCCCTCTCTCTTATTCCAACTAATTAGTAAATATAATTATTGTCATTATGATTGGATACAGCGGCCTTGGAATATCACACTGTGGGTCCGATCAATAGTTGATTCCTTTATCTGTTCTGAGATGTTTGACGCGAATGTTGGTGGTATTGCCAAATACATTATGTAAGAGCTAATCTTACTTTGCGTGTCTCTTTCTGGGTTCAGGCGTTTTTTGAGTTATTGTTTAAACATTTATTCGTATGTCAAGCCCGTAATTAACTCTAGGCAATCTGGTGACTTGGGTATTAAGTGGGTTGGAACAACCGCGCCATTTCACCGAGACTTAATGTATTGTCGTAGCGCTGACAATCGGGAATAATCGTACAGTCATGCGCTTTACCACAGAATACATTTAATCACAGAGACAGAGAGAGATGGAGAGAGAGAGAGAAATGGGGTTTAACGTCCGCTCGACACAAACTAGGTTTACGTCGAGTGGAAGTTAAACCCCATCTCTCTCCCCCTCTCTCTCCCCACCTCTCTCTCTCGCTCTCTCTAACAATGTCTTACAACCCTACCACGGCGTCAGACCAATATTTCGGGGTTCTTTGCAAATTCCTGACTTCAATAAAGACCCCAGTTTTATTTTGTTTTGTTGATGTAGATTGGTTTATCATTTGGAGTGTGTTTTTTTTTGCAAATTTCTGACTTTAATCAGGACCTGTAAATTGATATAGATGGTATTATATTTGTGAAATATCGACAGTAATTAAATCACTTGGGTTATAAATAAACCTCAAAGGAGAACGTAAAGGGTTGAAATTAAAAAACATTATACGGTTAAGAATCTGTGAGTCATTGATAACGTAATCTGTCGATTGATCACTGGATCCCATATGTGTAATGTCACATTATTCTGTATCGTATTACTTAGCACATCAAAGACGACGTGTGTTACAGGAAAGATAGTTAGCACAGCAGAGAAGGGTGATATTCGGTGGGTGTCCGATCTTATTGTTTTATCACATATTGCTAGCAGAGCAGTGATTGATGATATTCGGTGGGCGCCCGACTCTGTTCTTTTATCATACTTCCGACTACAGCTGAAAATAACTAATCTTACAAGTTCTTGTGGAAGAGTGGAAGAACTATTTCCTATAAAATAAACAAGTACCTTGAATATCTAACTAAAGATGACATTATCGCAGCCGTCTTTGAAATTGTGACATCATATGAAGCGCAGTTGTCCAAGGTACCTGCATGTCTGTGCTACATCAATTGATGGCGCCGTTTATCAGGAATATCTGTGAGTGATCCAGAAACTTAGGTTCTTTTGTGATGTATCTGATACTTTAAATTATGGGCCAGTTATCGACTTTAATTTTCTACCTGCAAGCAACCGTGAAGGACTCCAGGGATGTCCATAGATTATTGTAGGCAAGCTGAAAATCGTATGCGTAACGGTTACCGCTTGCCACGTTACACCTTTACGTCACATCCGGATTCTTCCAATCGTGGTTACCGATCTATCCCTATGTTGATATTAGATTTGGAAATTGTTTACTAAATCTTATAAAATACGACCCATAACCTTTCGATTCCAAATATGATTTTTTTGCTTGGCCTAAAAATAAACATTTTATCAACATTTTATCTGACATATTCGGCGAGGGGCTATTATAATATAATTTGTAATATAATTCATGACTTTCTGACTTAATATCTGCCCTACCATACTGCCTGATAATTATTTGAGTCGTAATTAATTGAGGTCCATATTGAAAGTTGTAACAGGAAAGTACAACGATAACTGATAACTATAAGGAGGATTCTCTCTCTCTCTCTCTCTCTCTCTCCCTCTCTCTCTCCTCGCTATATCATTTTATTATTATTTAAAGAGACAAATACTATTCATATCACAAAGTCTTGTTATGTTCCTGGAGAAACTGATTAGCTTCTGGGAAACCAAAACGGAAACGAATTAATTATGTATATCGTGGCTTCCTTACAATTTCAGATATGATCACCATTACCATTGTCGTCCTCAGGGTTTGAAACTTTTGACCCCCGTGGTAATTATCACGTTTATTAATATAATTATTGAGCAATGCTGTAATTACAGCGAGGCTGTTGAATAGTTAATTGGCGGTAATTAGTAGAAACACTATATGTCGTTACCCTAGATCTGAAATAAACAACAACACCACATAAGAACTGTTATTAACACCCTTGGCGTGTAAAACAAATTGTCAACAAATGTATTTGGGCTCTTGGTTTTTAGGAGAGGAAGGAATGGCGTTGAAAGTTCACTTGATACATACTGGGTCGTTTCGGGACTAACATTTTGTTTGCGGGAAGGTGTCTTTAGCTGCGGGAGAAGGAAACCAGAGGATCCGACGAAAACCCAGGCGACTGGACAGGCGTTCCAAGTGGGGATTCGACACCACCTCTTTTGACTCGTAGACAAACCTTACTGATCTACCTCATACAAGTATAGTAATGACAATCGATGCTATGTTGTTCTTGTAACGGCGACAACTCTGCTCAGAGTAAAGAAATTTGCCTGAAATTTTCAACATTTTCCCTTTTCATTATCTATTTTTTAACTATTACAGTGAGAACTGTCAGCTCTTTATCTGCTCTTACCTAATTTCCCATTACTATTCTAGTGTGCGAGTGGCGCAGACAATTGGGACATTTAAACCCTTTATCGGAGGGGGGGGGTAGCACGTCAATGAGTCAACTGGCGTGGTTCCAATTTCCCGGCTGTACGTGACAAGGTGCAAGGTCACCTGTAGAACCTCGTGGGTTTTCTCCGCCCGGGTCCTACGGTTTCCTCCCACTGCTAAAGACTCGTACGAGCAAGCGAACTATTGAAATAAAATTAAACCTTATGTTAGTCCCGAAATGTCATAGTTTGTGTCAAGTGAACGATAAACCCCATTTCTCCCTTTCCTACCCCTAAATACATGTACAATATATATACGTAGCTAAATATGGGCATCATTACTCTAGGGCCCTATTTATCTGAAAAGTATACAAGTAATATCTTGTCCTGTTATTGCTACAAGTTGATATTCCTGTAGCGTAAACCTTTCTCACAGGATATCCGAGATCTGTTCTCTAAACTGATGTGCGTACTTCCTTCCTGGTTTAGTTAGTTTTTGTTATTTGAATTCTCGTCAGAGGATTGGACAGACGATTCGGATACTTTTATTTATATTTCAAGTCACGAGTCTTAATCGCTTCCCGGTGGCGGCCAGTGTCGTTAATTCACTGATTAAATCAAACGAATGATGTATTTAAGTGACGTGAAGGGAATGATAACTAATCGCCTTTAGAATTCAGTAGGTGAGGTCACAAAGTCGGAGGAAATCGGAAACGAAAAACATCAGATGAAAGTTATTAAACGTCGTCAAAAATTGACAACGGATCCAGATCCCCCGTCCATTGAAGACTAGGGGGTTCTGGGTGACCGAGACCAAGTTATTCAACGTCGACAAGACGGATCGTGCAATTGACGGGGAATAGATTAACCCACGCCAAAATGTATTAAGATTGATTATTTAATGTTTACGTAAAAAAAATCTAATCCCAAATATCAACAGTGACTAATTCAGTTTTTATCCAATATTTAATAAGATATACCTTGTTGCTATCGTCGACAGAGAATGATGGTGTCATCATTGGTAAATACTGAGTAGAATTCAACCATATTTTACAAGACAAATCCAAATTCATCTCATTATTGTGGATTCCCTCAATCACTTTAAGTATATTGTGGATTGCAATGAATTCTCCCGGGGACTTTAACTGTATTTGTACCCCGTTTTTGTTGTAAATCTGTTGTCAAAATGCTCAGTTTTTCATTTGCAATCAGCGATGTTGTCTTCACATTTACGTTTTTAAGTTCAAAACTTCTACAAGTTGGTATAGCATTATTCATATGCCCACATCCCGAATCCTCAAGGAGATGATATGTTCGATTACAAATCGCTAAAACCTGGCCTCTTGATTTCTTAACCGGACCAGAAGGATTTGTTTTTTGTGAAGCACGCATGTTGTATTTGGAGTTTGTAAAAGTAATTGTTGACATGTAATAATGCAACCAGTATCATCCTAGGGTTGAGTTCTAACCGGGAGCCGTGGTGGCACAGTGAGTAGGACTGTGGCTCGCTCGTCTGAACGTCCCGTGTTCGACCCTTCCACTGGCTGAAATAGTTCATCGGGATGGTCAGTGATGTATAGGATGTATAGTCATTTGGATGATACGCCAAATGTCCTCATTGCACATTGTATGGTGTATGCCTGTCTTGAAAAGCCGAGTGGTGTCAGAACAGTAGGACGTCAAACCTATCCAATTACACATCCCGCCCTGCACAGTCCCGCCTGAGATGAAGTATATACTCAAACAAAACAGACTTATAAAACAGATGTCGTGTTTAGATCTATGATTATAATGTATTACCTAGATAACACCAATCACTATCTAGATACATATGTGTTTATCGTCCATGCTTCAGTAACAATCTCTCTTTAAACGCAATCGTTGTTGTTACGTAGTTGGACATTTCCTCTTAAATGATACCACCCCCCCCCCCCAAAAAAAAACAAAACAAAAACAAAACAAAACACAACAAAACAAACAAAAAAACAAACAAAAAACAGGAATGCTGAAGAAATCGTACTTTTTAAGTGTATTTCTAAAGGCATAATGTGTTAATCGCCCATGCTTCAATAATAATTTCTTCTTAAACGTAATTGTTTTAGTCACGAAGTTTCATAATTTTTTTTTATAGGATTAAGAAAGAAAAAAGAGTGCTGCTTTTTCTCATCCTAACAGTAGAGTCGTGATCATAGAAATGTTTTTCTTTCCGTGTATAAATATATGACTTCATGACGAATAACTATTTTTCCGTGTATGAATAGATCCGTATATTAATTTAAAAAAAAACCAAAACTGTTTTTGAAATTGATTTATGATATCATTATCGTCTGGAAATTATCAAATATAGGTTTTTGAAAATCTAAACCAAATTAAAAAAATCCCATAAAGCTAAGAAAAATAAATAGAGTTTCTTGTTAACTTTCATACAAAAAACAAATAAAGTTAATGTTACCGTTACGGACTAGTACATGAAGTTAATGTTACCGTTACGGACTAATACATAAAGTTAGTGTCACGTTACGGACTAGTACATAAAGTTAATGTTACCGTTACGGACTAATACATAATGTTAGCGTTACGTTACGGACTAGTACTTAAAGTTAGTGTTACGTTACGGACCAGTACATAATGTTAGCGTTACGTTACGGACTAGTACATAAAGTTAATGTTAGTGTTTTATTTGTTTTTCTGTAACGGTAACACTAACTTATGTACTAGTCCGTAACGTAACACTAACTTTATGTACTAGTCCGTAACGTAACACTAACTTTATGTACTAATCCGTAACGTAACGCTAACATTATGTACTGGTCCTACATAAAGCTAACTGTACCTCCCCAAATCATAACAAATAAAGCTAACTTTACCGCCGTAGTAAAATGGCAAAAAAACACCCAACAAATAAGACTAACTTTAGCGCCACAGTAAAAAGTTAAAATCATAACAAAAAGAGGTAACCTTACCTTCACAGTAAAAATAAACAAAAAAACAACAACAACAAATAAAGCAAACATTAGCGGCATACTAAAACGATAAAATAAAACTAATGTTAAATATAAAAAAATAATTTAAAGCTAACGGAACAGCCATGGATAAGGAAAACAAAACAATAAAGAAAACACATTTATTATCAAATTTTGTTTTTTATGAAGACTGATTACTTATAGAGTTATTGGGCAATATTTACCAACACAGTGAATGGCGTATGTCCATCGTAATTATCCCAGTTGGACGTTAAAATTCATTTCATTCACATCACGATCAGAAGTTTAGTTGACTGACTTCGTGAGATTATAGAAATCAGACATACCAGTGCGTCTCTGACTTTGGTTGGTAAGTTGGAAACGACTGACGGAAATCATAGTTCCTGCAAATCCACCGTGGCACGCATTACCAGCATGGTGGCATCAACCAAATGCATTCGTTGACTTAATTAGATTTTTTTTACAACGGGAAATTGCCTGCAGTTGCCTGTTATTGATAAAGAAAGTGAATTCCAGCCCTGGCAGGTTTTGTGCCAAATGTTCAAATCTAAAAAAGATGTTTCCGATTCTTTAATCGCCGCCAGTCATATTCCAGGTTTTAAAGTCAAGGTCAGTAGGGATGAACCCGAGGCTAACCAGTTTGTTTCTAGTACCACCATATTGTATCGATTAAGGTATTGAATCGATTAAGGTATGGTATCGATACATTATGGGAGATTACTAGAAAACGTAAAGGGAATTCGCTAAAAAAAAAAAAAAAAAAAAAAAAAAAATGAAAACGAAATCGGTCAAATTGAACCTCTCTGAACCGAGAAATTAGCGATTGAATTTTCAAATGAAAGTTGAGGAGCAAATCGGATCCGAATCCAGTAAATATCACAGGTTAGCGATGACGTCAAGAGTTGATTATGGCCTGGATAAGTTAATTAATGACTAATTAATAATTTAGATAACATTTCAGGCCTAAAGTAAGGCCAGGGGCCTATTTCACGAAATTTTAACTAAGATAAGATCCCAATTTTAGTAATTTGATTGGATAATATTAGATTGATTTTAGTGCTTAGCCAATCAAAATTGAAGTATCTACTAAAATTGGATTTTATCTTAAGTTAAATTTCGTGAAACAGAACCCTGTAATAGGCAGATGTAGCTCTTGTATAATGGATGTAAGATATCGAATAAATTAAACTAATTGTATAATGCTTGTAAGGTATTGAATAGATTAAGCTAATAGGGAGATAAATGATTTATGGCACCGAGCCACCTTCCTATGTTCTAAGAGTTTTATATATACATATATATGTTTGTTTCCGTTCTTCGTAATATTTTCTATCATGTTTTGGGCCATTATTCAAGATTTTAAGGCGGACAGGTTGTAAGACAAACAATTTTGAAATATGGCGATGCGCGTGTTCATTTTTTATTAACAGGCGTGAAATATGAATATGCCACATCCAAATATCAAAATACAGGTTAATAAGGTCTGACTTTAGGAATGTGATGTAAGTTGTTCTCCTAATGTCGAGTTTGTGCCCCCCCCCCCCCAACGACTTACTCACGTTGGTCTATATATCCACATGGATTACACGTGGTATACAGCTATCGTCTATATAAACAATATACCGTGGTAACTAATTTAAAACGCTATAGCACGTAGACGTTAATTTCTCTTTATAATGCCAAATTAAAGTGTAAAACAAAGAATACTGGAGACATATGATGGGGGGGAAGTAGGATTTAACGACACCAATCATCAGTATTAAAGTAGATACGACAAAAAAACATAGTCTCGATAATCCAATTTTTAATTTAATCAGCAGCAGCAGATCGGGTTCTGATCCAGTAAATATCACAGAGTGACGATGACATCGAGAGTCAACTATGGTTTGGATAAGTTAATTAATGTTTAATTAATAGTTTTATAACATTTTAGGACTACCGAAAGACCTGCAATAGATATATTTAGCTCTTGTATAATTATGTGTTTATTTGTGAGCATTTACAATTAACAAAATATATCAGTTTCATTAAGTCCATGAAGTCTGAATACCCATTGTTCACGATGAAAGAGACGCCACAGTTAATTGATATAAATTAACCCTAATTAACAATAATCATATTCAACAGCGATATACATTTACAACAAAACAATCCCGCTGGCAACCCTCGTTTTAATTTGTTTACTGTAGATATCCTATATTGTCAGTAACCAAATACCGTTGGTGTTATCAGTGTTACGCTGTACGTCAAGGGTATATACTGGGCTGCTTATTGTTAGTAACTCATGCATATAGACCCCTTTCACCGTTTCATTTATATCTTAGGTTAGCTTGAATTATTGCTCAGCCGCTCCTATCACACAGAGGGATCTAATAATACAATGAGCCGTAAAATGCAATTTCTTGTTCGATAAAATTCCCCAAATTATCGAAAGAATAAAATAAACATATTTTATGTGGATTTGAAACAGATATATTGCATTACGTGTGGTGTAAATATTAAAGCAAACATTAATTGTGCAAAAAATGGTAATTCAACCGGACTATTTACGTGTATTCATGCGCCAATGTAAACAAATAAATCTATGATTTTTAACACATTCATTATTTTTTTAACGTGTGTTATAACCCGTCGTAACATATAATCATTTCAAATAATATTATAGTTGGATTTTACGATTTTATCAGTGGTCTAAACATTTAATGTAGTCTAAATAAAACAGAACTCACTTTGACTCCGAGGTCAAACGCCATATTGCACAGTGTTTAAAGAAGACTTCCGTATACGTACTTCATACAGGGGAACACGTGTTTATTGAGGGTACGTATATTTTAAAATATGCAATGTATTTCAAATGTTCAGATATTAACACATGTGGAAACGTGTTGTCCCATTTCAAACTACCCATACTGTTCAATGGCTAAAGACCCCTACGTATATGCCCAGTTTGTGACGAGTGGATGTTAAACCCTATTCCCGTTTCTCTGTGTCCTGTACGGGATGTAGACTTTGTATCTGATAACCTATTGTCCCAGTTTGACACGCATTAATAACCGTGTTCCATCATTGCTTATATGGACAATACACGTTTGAGAGAGAGAGAGAGAGAGACAGAGAAAGGGGGGGGGGGTAACGTTCACGTGACACAAACTTAATCATTTCGGGAGTAACACATGGTTCAATCGTATTTAGCAGTGGTAGTAGGGTGAAACCCGCGAGGCTGGACATGTGAACATACTCCTACGACCAATCAGATCGCGCAACGCCCTCACACACTTCTAAGTTTTGGGTAAAACGACTTTTTCACCGCGCACAATTAATATTATATAGAGCGTGGCCGAGACTTTGATTGGACCGCCCTGGGCGTCATGAGTACGTGTTAAAATCGTGGCAGGAGCGTGATGGGTGAGTGGTCAATTTCTTGCCCGACGCTACCGCTAAGCTAGTCGCTCTCATTACGCTTCCACGACGTTGCTGTCGTTTTCACGCTTGTCGATCACGACCTCGACACGCGGATATGATGCCAAACTGATCCCGCAGTGAATATTCGCTTGGCCGCTACAATCACTGATAAGCATGACATCGACGAGGCTTAATGAGTACGGCATATTAACTTTTTTACTCCGACAAATTAAATTCTCAAACATTTTTTTTGAGGTAAGAGAAAAATAAATAAAGACGTTTGAAGTATTTGTAGTTAAAAAATATTTCCTATTTAGTGTAAATGGGTATTAAAATGAGTAAAATGCATCATTTTGCCCGAAGCAGTTAGGTGTTAAGTAAACATTGCACGAGCCGTTGAGCCAATGACTACGGCGCGTGTAGTCAACGCACGTGTTCTGGACAGCCATCTGTTACAGAGATAATTCGTAAGTAATTTTTCTGTGAAACAGATTGATATGGTGCATGTTCCAAACCCACGTAGCCTATCCTGCTCTCCACGTTCCTACAATGACGTCACCACGGTCACAAAGACCGCGTCACTATGGTGCGGCTCTTGTACACTACTTACTCTTGTACACAGTTTGGAGAAATTTTGGGTCATGGTGTATATGTCACAGTCAATGTCTATAATCAGACAATGTGTACAATGCCTGAAATAACCAGTCAATGTGTACATTGCCTAATGAGGCCAGTCAGTGTGTACATTGCCTAAAATTTCCATGCATTATGTACATTGCCTGATTAATTAGCCCAATTATTTTACACACTGATTGTTGAAGAGCTATTATTGAGAAGACTAGATTACCACAGATTGTCACTAGAATTGTTGTTTTTAACTAAATAATTGACAAATATCATACACACTTTGAAGGCTGAATTGACTTTATGAAAATACATGAATTTCTGATTTTCCCGATAGAATACATATAACAGGATTGTCACTAGAGTTGTTTTTAACTAAATAAAAGACAAATATCATAAATAAAAGACAAATATCATAAATAAATGACAAATATCATAAATAAATGACAAATATCATAAATAAATGACAAATAATGACAAATATCATAAATAAAAGACAAATATCATAAATAAAAGACAAATATCATAAATAAATGACAAATATCATAAATAAATGACAAATATCATAAATAAATGACAAATATCATAAATAAAAGACAAATATCATAAATAAATGACAAATATCATAAATAAATGACAAATATCATACACACTGAATCTAGTGAAAATCCTGTTATATGTATTCTATCGGGAAATCAGAAATTCATGTATTTTCATACTGTGTGAAATAAAGTCAATTCATCCTTCAAGTGTGTATGATATTTGTCAATTATTTAATTAAAAACAACAATTCTAGTGACAATCTGTGGTAATCTAGTCTTCTCAATAATAGCTCTTCAACAATCAGTCAATGTGTAAAATAATTGGGCTAATTAATCAGGCAATGTACATAATGCCTGGAAATTTTAGGCAATGTACACAATGACTGGCCTCATTAGGCAATGTAAACAAACATTGACTGGTTATTTCAGGCATTGTACACATTGCCTGATTATAAACATTGACTGTAACATATACATGTATGAAGTTTTTTGTTTTGCCTCTTCGGGGCAAGGGGCTACGCATGCTTGGGACCGCGTGCTGGGAGAGTAGCAGGGGCGTGTGGGGCGTGGTGGCTTTCGCACTCCACCGCGAGTTTACCACAATCTATAGCATTTTTGCGCGTATTAAGCGATGGCCAGGTCTTCCTTGTGTGTGAAGGGGGCCAGAGTGGTCGAAATAGAAGTTTCTATAGCAGTGTTATTTTTCAAACTTTTCTGCGGGTGGACCGCACCGCGCTCAGTATCTCGGACATTATATTGACGCCCCTTCCCACCACTCTGTTGCACCCCCCCCCCCACTTTTAAAATCCTACATACGGCCCTGGTAGTATGTGACGTGATATAGACAATTATATACCAGAACACAGTAAATTCCATTTCACGCCTGACTCTATATATACGTAATGAACTCGACTATTGTTTTCTTCACGCTGAGACACCGTGGCTGGTTAACTTCTTCAAGAAACTTGCAACACGAGAGTCGATTTCCTGCCAGTGTTTGCGAAAGTGATTCCATTGAACATGTATTTTGTATTTGATTGAGTAATTGCCCAATTAACTTAACTACACGTGAGAAAGTGATTCCATTGAACATGTATTTTGTATATGGTTGGGTAACATAATTGCCCAATCAACTTAACTACACGTGCGTACTTAATGTATTTTATAATGGACATATAATCCCTGCAATGAAATACAAAGGAGTTTAAAGGGACAATAACATTCTTGCTGGCTTGGTAGCTCCAGAAAATAAATAATACCCTTATTCTAAGTACTAGATGTTTAAATGTCCTACCTGTTGTGTAAATTATCCATTACAACCTATTTTATATGTCCAGAGGGTTCGAAAATATTTTAAAATCCAAGTCACATTTGAAAAGGTTTACGTTAGACTTTTCAAATCAATTGGTTGAATTTTTCCAATTTTTTAAATTAGGTGTGTTAAGATGAAATTTATATCATCATTTAATTGGAATATTCTAAAATAATACGATTTGTTGACTAGAATGAAGATTGGGACATATTTTTCAGTTACAACAAGAGTGTTATTGGGGCTTTAAATGGGGTATGATCACTATTCTTAAAATAGACGAACTGATTAAATGTTCATCTGATTAAATATAGATCTATCGATGGTCTACACTACTTGAAGTTCTGGAAAGTTGTTCTGGGGGTCGCGTAAGAGGTCATACAGGCGACTGTTTATCCTATGACGTCAGATATATGATTAACCAATCCACGTTGATGTTTCTAGTGGGATAACTCACAGTTCCGCGCACCACTATCCAAGAACGCATCACAACAGACCATTTCATTGGCTAATCTCTCGCATCAACCAGAACGAAAGTTATATAACAACTCTTCCAGATCCTAGTGTAGTAAAGACAAGTAAAACGATATTTTGAATTATAAAATACGAAACGAAATAGGATCTGGGGCCTTATTCGCGAAATTTTAACTAAGATAAAATCCAAATTATAGTTATATATATGAATGGATAATATTAGATTGATTTTAGTGCTAAGCCAATCAAAACTGAAGTATCTACTAAAAATTTGGATTTTATCTTAAGTTAAGATTTCGTGAATCAGGGCCCTGTGTTTAAATTAGTGTAGTGTAACATGTATGTATATAAAGTGGTTTATACTCAGTTTTTAAATCTTAAGCCAGGCTGACACTTGCACGATTCCATGGCACGCATTGGCACGACTCGAGTCGGCACGACACCGTCCGATTTGCGCAAACTCGTCGTGCCAATGCGGGAAGTGCGTAAACAATGCGCAAACTATGCGTGAACTCGTCGTGCCAGTTCATGTCAATGTGGACACTGATGGGCACGACAAAATCGTGGCCAAAAGTCGTGCAAGTGTCAGCCTGGCTTTATAATCAGTTTTGTTCCGCGAACAGTCAGAATTCAACTACAGTTGTTCCATATGCTTAATCCTATATTTGTAAATCGGCTATTACTTATTCATATCTTGTAGAATATGTTCTTCTGTTTCCATTACAAATGGTGTCCGATTACACGACTCGTGCACTGATTTTGAAATGCTCATTGTGTTTTCGATATTGGATATTAGGATTCCATATTTTAACGATAAGATATCAACATCAGTATTGACGGACATCGAGAGAGGGAGAGAGAGAGAGAGAGAGAATGAGAGAGAGAAATGGGGTTTAACGTCCACTCGACACAAACTAGGTCATTTCGGGACTAACATATGGTTTAATTTTATTTCAATAATTCGCATGCGACTGGCATGGATAAACATCGAAATTTAATTCGCGTTTATAATTTTGAAATTCAACATTAAATGTTTCTTCACCAACTGGACTGATGAAGACAGGCATACAGTTTGCTATGAGGGTAATAATTGTGCCCATACATTGTCGCTATAGCCTACTTTTATTTCAAATTCCAATTGCCAAGGGTTCGAATTAGCCCCCCCCCCCCAATATTTTGCCAACAATAATGATTTCTTAGGAGTGTTCATATGTACACCAGACCTCATTTTTCGTCCCATCCACACATCTATACTCTTTGCTTTGTCGACCCCCACCCCACCCACTCCAGTCTTGCGTCATTAACAAAGAGGAACCACACCTGAAAATCACAATGAAGTAGAGCATTGTATTTTTTGTATTCCTGTTTTTGTGTTGTTTTAAGCGACCCTACTGCACCTATCGTTATTGTAACCACATATCGGAACTGCGCAACCTTACATTTATAGATTCTGTTGCCAATTTTTTATTGTGAAGATTCAATCTCCATTACTCAGACTACGTGTAATATTAGTCCTTGTCCATTATTGTTAATTGATATTCTACCACACACACCAACCATCTCCCGGGAAAATACTTCACATGTTCACAACTAATATTATATTTACTGGCTTTATTTAAACAATAATGGTTAATCAGAAATGATATGCAACATTATGTATTTGAGAAGTCCCAGCGGACAAGCTCTGAGTTTTACAGTTAACAATGAATACGAGTCTGTGGCGACGGCAATCTCTGCCTTTATAAAACTACGGATTAAAAAAACAAATTATCTCGGAAAAGGTTTCAAATCAGTTTTTAAATAATTCTAATCGGTGTGAAACGAAATGCCATGAATAGAAAAGGGATTTGATATCCGACTTACTTCATCAACAAGGATAATAAAGTCGAGCTTGTTTTTCCGACAACTCGGAGTGGTTTTCCATTGCCAATGGTGCAGGATAGAGAACCTGACACGGAATAAGGTATAATCGTTTGAATGGGTCGAAAACCGATCATACGTGTACACGTTAAAGATTTCTTGGTAGTTGGAATTCAGTGTAAAAGTAGGTCATAGTGCCGCTGTTCGGGAACAATTTCCCCCATACCACACTGTATGGCGCATGCCCGTCTTCATTAGCCCAGTCAGCGCAGTACAGTTGGACGTTACGTCCCTTTTTCATGTCACTTCATTTCATTGAAGCCAATGGTTGTTGCACGCACAAAACGACGTATACACGTAGCCACAGTTTTTTCATCCGTATCGAACCCGAGACCTACTTGTCAGAGAATCTGAGCATTATCCACTGAGTCAGCGTGATAAAATAGAGGAATTGGTCCTGGTGGTCTGGTCACCGGCGTGTTTCCTGGTGGTCTGGTCACCAGCGTATTTCCTTCGATGATACCAAAAAAAAAAAAAAAATTCACTGAGAGAGAGAGAGAGAGAGAGAGAGAGGGGGGTGGGGGGGGTGGGTGGTGGTATGTCGGCGCAAAACAATCGAGGTTATTTCTGGGGTTTAATTTTATTTTCACTATTCGCTTTCACGTCGGGTTCTTTAGCAGTTGGAAAAAATCATCGAGGTTGGTCAGGCGACTATACTCCTTGTCATGACACTTGGCCCCCCGTCAGGCAGGGGCGGCGTCCTTACTACGCTGCTGCGGCCATATGACTACCCGAAAATGCACACGGTCGCCGGCAAAAATGAACACAATGCGAGCAAATGTCCCCCAAATGATTACAAACTTGAAAAAAAAAACGCGTTCTTACAGCTTTCCAGGTTAGATCGCAGACCTTGGCGTTTGTTTTGGACATACTTAAGACAAACGCCGTGCCTCGTTGATCATTGGCGCCACCCCGATCAGACGGGGTTTTTACTGAATGCGAGCCATGAAACGCGTTAAACTATTCGCCCCGTCCCGTACCAGAAACACTGTTGATCACGTGAGCTCCCCAGGGTTGCCATTGTGGTCAAATTATAAACCTCGCCCACACCACTTAGTCACTGAATTGTTCGTCTAGGAACACAACGACTAGGATATCCCGTTATGAGCAAGAAACATCGTCCAATCGATCAGATGGTGCGAAAACTCAAGGTTCCCTGTACTCGTAACGTACACATAAAAAAAATCGTCACGCTGCAGAACAGTAGAACGTTCAACCCATTTCCATTTCAAATCATTTAATCGTCGGGATTTAATGAAATATTGTTACGACCCATTGTAAAACTATGCAAAAAGCCTCGTCATTTGGGACCAGTCCCATTGAATAATAATTTCTAAATGACAAATAATTTGATCACGTCTGAGTAATGACAAGGTCGATAATCCGAGTTCGTTTATTAAACTCCGTCGTTTGTTTGATCCACGTCTCTTCTGTGAGGAAAGATCACGGTGGGTGTTATTTATAAAACCACATGGCATTCTCTATTTAAAATATAATTCAGTTTAATTATTTAATATGAAAAACCTCCATTGTTCACGAAATGAATGTGCTGCAATGTAGTGAAAGATCATAGACTGGTGTTTATACAACAATATGACATTTTCCAATTGGAACATCATTTAGGTTTATCATTAAATATGGAAATTGTACAGGAATGGAATGTTTGTTGATCTAATGTAGTGTTGTTAATTGTATTTTATTACATCTAATCCTCCCGTGGCTATCCATTGTTATAGACATGCCCATCGTCTATTTTCATACATTAATGGGGGTTTGGCTTTTATATACAAACCAGTAGAATCGCGTAATCTTTTCCTGAAATGGAACGTTATATTTTGTTCACGCAGGATTATAGATATCCATGTGCGGGTTGGATGCAGGGGCGTGGTGAGAATGAGTTCATGAGTAGCCATACTCATGCGCCAAAAAGTTTTTGCGCCAAAATCACAATCAAATTACTCAAAAAATGAAAAACATTTGTAAGTGGAAAAATTGTTTCATCTGACCCAATTAAAAAAATTTTGAAAGAGTCAAGTTGGAAAATTTAATCATATTTTATTACCGTATTTCTTGTCTCGGATTGCTGGAGATTGCGTTTCTGGGCTTCTAATTTTCGAAATTTTCCAGGGGGAGGGCCCCCCGGACCCCCCGCCGCGGGTTCGCGCCTTCGGCGCTCGCGGTGGCCGGCATCAGCTCCGCGGTCAGTAAAAGGGTTTTTGTGCCAAAATCTTTTTTGTTACTCATAATTTCTTCTCAATAATTGCCCTCACCACGCCCCTGGTTGGATGACCGAATGGTTAGCACGTGCGCGCTGTATCATAAAGCACGTGCGTGCTGTATCATAAAGTTTGTCATTGAATCAACTGGCGTGGTTTCGTATCCCCGGTTGTACGTGACAAGGAGTATGGTCATCTGTCCAACTTTGTAGGTTGACTCTGGGTCCTCAGGTTTCCTGCCACTGCTAAAGAACCATACGCGCAATCGAATTATTGAAATACAATTAAACCATATGAGGCTGAAATAACGTAGTGTGTGTCGAGTGGACGTTAAACCTCATTTTTTTTCTCTCTCTATAGATATCCATAGACAGATATTGGTTCACTTGGGCGGATTTCACGTTTGCCACCACCCCCTCTCTCACATCCCCTTAGGTACGCTACTTGCAGTGTTAGCCGAGAAACGTCATCGGGTCAGGCGCATAAACAACAACAACAAACAAAATCAGTCCCTTTTCCTAATTATTGGAGCAGTAACTTGTCCATAAGGTCTACTCATTTTGTTTTTGTTGTTCTTCGGAGCGTCAATCTTCAAAAAAAGACAAACGCTTGGTCAAGAAACTTGACTTCAAATGTTTAATATTTCGTGAAATTTTCAAGATGGTTTGCGGTGACATATAAGGTTAGAATGACGTTATATGTTCTTTACAGTGTACACGTTGGCGTGCACATAAAAGATCTTTTGGCAGTTGGAATTCGATATACGAGTAGGCCGTAGCGACGCTGCATGGACAGAATTTCCGTCATAGCACACTGTATGGTGTAAGCCCGTCTTCATTAGTCCAGTCGGATGAGAACAGTAGGACGTAAACACCATTCCATTTCATTTCATATAGTATTACAGGGGCGGATCAGCTACATAAAAAAATAATGCCTTGCATCAATGAAATTACATCACAAAGTGATCCTACATCAGTATAAAAATGATTTCTCTGTTTAAAAAGCTCAATTTGTATGTATGCCTATGTAATTTAGAGACGACGATGGCAGATTTCCGTGACAGAAACCTGGCAAACCCCCTCCTGCAAAACTTCCTGGAATCGCCCCTGTATTATGTCACCAGGGAGGATATCTACTGATCTCAGAACGACACTCTGTCTTTACAAATTATTTGCATGCTCAATTAATCCGCTGGGTTAGTTGGGCTAAATCGAGGTGGGACAGAGTACTCTCTTTTAGGACGCCCATGTGACGTTGTCTATATCTAAAACACTATGTGTTGCTGTACTACCTCTGCGTTATGGTGTAAGCTTGTTGGTGCTAAAACGATATTTATGATCTGAAAACTGAAGATAGCAGTTAATTCGATTTAGTAGAGTATCGGAAATCTCATTTATAGAAAATAACTTTTGTCCGCGGATGATAGTTATTACATAAATCGTCTTAATGTAATTACTGGAATCATATTGCCGTTACAGCTACATGTATTTATAGGCCTTAATTTTATCACCAATGCTGTCTTCATTTTGTCGTGCAATGTTTTGAATAGGAGTGATATTCCTGTTTTCCAACGCCCACCTTGTTTATTGTATGTTTGTTGACGTGTGTTATAAAATTGAAGAGGCGTTAGTGTTCAGCAGGTCTTTATTTGTTGGTAAAAGTATTGTTCTAGATTTGACGAACATCGATTTTATTCAACTTGTGTTAGGGTAGGCATGTTTTAAAGATATTCTTCTAGGTTTGACGTACATCGATTGTATTCAATATTTAAGCCAGGTATAAACTTTGCAAGTCGTACAATTTACTTAGACAAGTTTTCATGAAGTTTGTATAAGGAATACTTGGAGTACCTTATATTAGGTAAGTTTTAAATTTATAGTCAAACGGCGAAACAAAAATTAAAATCTGGGCCCTGTTACACGAAATTTTAACTTAAGTTAAAATCCAATTTTAGTAGATACTTCAATTTTGATTGGCTAAGCACTAAAATCAATCTAATATTATCCAATCAAATTACTAAAATTGGGATATTATCTTAGTTAAAATTTCGTGAAATAGGCCCCAGGATTGTTAACATAAAAGTCAATTATAATATAACTTATATATACATTTGCATTGGATGTATTTTGATGTTTAATAATATACGTCGCTTAGTATCAAACTCAGTAATTGTGTATCCATAAAATGGTATTTTGTGTTCAATTAATAAATGCCAGTCAAAGAAGAAAATAAAAATATAACTTTAAAACACAAAGCTTCTCAATATCCTGATGACGCTGTTCTGGTTTTATGATACGTAAGGTCATGAAATTCTCGTTTGAAGTTTTTGATTAAATAATGGGTGTTTACTGAATTTAAACGTTAATATACACGTTTAAAGTACAGATGTGACGTCTCGCGCTCGACCATTAAACCACATACAGCAACCAACCTTTGATGTTGACGTAGGATTATTTCAAATAATGGTACTGGGAACGCGCCAACAGTGCATTATTTATTCTGGATGAAATATTGGACTCGTGTGACGATATCATTGAAATGCAAGACATTGCGTGATAAATAGATTTAAAATACAGATATGGCATCATCATTTGACGTAGGCTTAGGATTATTTCAAATAATGTACGGGTCATTAAGAGACGAAATAATGGAATCGCTTGGCGATTTAATTTAATTGCATTTTAAGTTGTTTAATGTAATGAAATGGGGTTTAACGTCCTACTGTTCTGCCCCGACTCAGTTAATAAAGACGGTCATACACGATGCAGTGTGCTATGATGGAAATTTTAACCGGACAGCAGCACTACACCATACTCGTATATCGAATTCAAACTGGAAAGTGATCGTTCATGTACATCCTGCACTGACAGGGGGTACCATGGGACCCATAGGGAGCCTTAGGGGTATACAGGCGACACTTGTCATGTAAAAGCGGCAAATCAGTGATGCAGTATGGAGGGTCTAACAAGGACAGCTGTCAAGTCGTTCGGATGGGACAAAAGACCGAGGTCCCGTGTACACACTGGCTCGATCGTAAAAGATCAGTTGACAGTTGGAATTCGATACACGAGTAGACCGTAATGCCGCTGTCCGGGAAAATTTCCCTCACTGCACACTGTATGGGGTATGCCCTTTTCCATTAGCCCAGTTCGGAGCATAAGAGTAGGACGTTAAAATCCATTTCATTTAATCACCTGGAGAGTTACCGGACCTAATAATGCGTTGTCATTGTTAAGTAATGAAGAGTTACGACATATCAAAACAGTTAGTGAATCGTGATCCAAAACACCTTTAAAGCTTATTTGAATGTTCTATTGTGACGTTTAGTTTGATTGCGTGGGCCATACCGTGTTAAGCCAATAAGTGTTAGTGACGGGGATAAAGTTCGCTCATTCAAGACGTATATTTGACGTTGGATGAATGTAAACACAATATCTACTACTTCTGTGTTGTTGTGATGGACGTTGGTGCTGTTTAAAGTAGCTAAGTCTCTAACTCAATATCATCCAAAATCTTCGACATTGAAAACACGTATTATTTGTTAATTTAATTCAACGTTGATGTTGTGACCAGGAACATATGGGCTTCTGATATCCAATATTTAAGGGAAAAAAAATACCATTGGTACACGAATCGTGTACCATAATCCGTTTCAGGCCCATTTTTAACAAGGGACTTAGAGAACACAGCTAGATGGTGATGCATCGAGAGCATACGCAATAATGTAGACTGGTGTATCGCAAATCTCATTAAGTGTGGTTTAATGGTCGAGAGCGGGACATTAAGTAATATATTGTAACAACATGACGACCGTAGGACCAAATGTTTTTACAATACCTACCGCAATGTCTTAGGCTCGAGAGCATTGAACAACTTAAAATACAGACACTCCCCACGTGTTTTTACAGTGAAATACCACATCAGGGGCGGATCCAGAGGGGGGGGGGGGTCCACCCCCACCCCTGCTCAACTACATAAAAAGAAATAATGCCTTGCTTTGGGGGTCCTACTGCCCCTCCCCCACCTGCTCAGCTACATAAAAAAAATAATGCCTTGCATCAATGAAATTACATCACAAAGTGATCCTACATCAGTATAAAAATGATTTCTCTGTTTAAAAAGCTCAATTTGTATGTATGCCTATGTAATTTAGAGACGATGATGGCAGATTTCCCTAACCGAAAGCTGGCAAACCCCCTCCTGCAAAATTTCCTAGATCCGCACCGGCTTATACTAGTCCAGTATATCACTGGTATAGATAATGTACGATTGTCAAGTTACCCGTACTCCAACATCAAAGGGTGACGTCACATCTGTATTTTAATAGAAAATATCCTTTAGCTGCGGATCATTTTATTAAGTAAAGTTTTTTAGCTCATCGTATGTATTCATGCTGTTGTGTTATATTATGAAGGTCAGTAATATTCTAGCTTCCTTGCACTAGTCTTGTTGTCCACAACTTTCGAAGAAAGCAAGGGGCTGTTATAATGGGCCCGCTCGTCCGTCCGTCCGTCTGTTTGTCCGTCTGGTGTAGATGTTCATTTGGTGAATGACTTGACTGATCAGAGCTCCGCAATTTCACTTGTCGATGCTTTGGGACAAAATAACTTTGATTCTAACGTATGGAGAGTGATGAAAGTTAGTGTTAATAAAATCCAAACCATTAGACAAAATTCGAAGTCCTACAAAACGTTATAGGCAAAATAGTGTAATCAACAAATGGACTGCTCCCCGTGTACAAAATACACGACAAACATTGGTAACAGGTGTCCGCCACACCCGCCATAGCTGCATCCAAACTAGTAGTATAGTTTCACTACCAGGTATTTAAAGACTGAGTATAGATACTTGGTAGCGCAATACTTGGGTGCCAACTCCCTACTAACTTACATGGTCCCTGCTGCCAGCTTTTAACTCAGACGCTCTCGGCCTAACTGTATAATCTCAGTTTGATATCTGCATATAATCCCACTTCTAGAGAAAGGATTACGGAAGAGATTATGCCGAAGCCTAATCAGTGGCGGCGCCAGCCGTCGGTGGTTGAAGGGGCAAAGCTGGGGCAAAGTCAAAGGTTAAGGCGGCATGGCAGTAAATTTTGAAAAACAGCCTACCGGAAATGCAGTATATCATACAATGATCGTTGAGGTAAAACGAACGGACCTGCGAACCTCAACGAAGTACCTTATCACTAGTCATACCGACCGCAGAGAGGAAAGTCCCCAACAATTTGAAAAGCAGGCTGCCCGAAATAGAACTTAACAGATACCGCCTGTCGCCAAATCACTAGTTTACCGACCAGAGAAGAAATGGTAGACAGAGTGGCCCAAAGTGAAAGAATATTTTCGCCACTATTGTGACCTCTAGCTGGCCGGTCACCTCTGGCTTGCGGCTGTGGTTTCGAGCCCTGGTGTGAGCGTATGTGGCATGGAGATAGGCACGCCTTCTCAACCTCGTGGGTTTCCTCCGGGCACTCCGGTTTCCTCCCACTGCTAAAGACCCCTACGCGCAAGCGAATTATTGAAATAAAATTAAACCATATGTTAGTCCCGAAATGACCTAGTTTGTGTTGAGTGGACGTTAAACCCCATTTCTTTCTCTCTCTAACATTTTGCAGAGTTCCTTTTCTCATTTGATGCATAAAAGTAGGAAGTTACCCCACCCCTGCCCCACCTTTTTTGCTCCATTTCATGTTATTTTCTCATTATGGATTTTGTATATCTAACGAGTTATATGGCGCCCGAGATTAAATTTCTTTACAATATCGTTCATCGCTTGATTACATCTTTTAACGACGTTAGGGAGGGAGTGAACATCCACAACATGTAATATAATAAATTTGATATTACTCACTAATCATCGGGGTATTATCATATTACATAAGATTATATTTAAATCATTACTTGCTGATACTACCTAACACGTGACATCGAACTGCTACGGTATGGGAGGAGATTAGATAAAACGTTTACAACAAGATAATGTAAAGGGAATTTGCTGAAAATTTTAGTCCAATTGGTCCACTCTGAACCGAGATTTTAGCCTAGCTTCGATCATCATCACCCAAGTCGGTACGATAAAAACATTGTCTCGATTATCCATTTCATGATTAAATCATGAATGAAAGTTGAGCAGCAAATCGGATCATAATCCAGTAAATAACACAGGCTAGCGTTGACATCGAGACCTTGATAATTTAGTAAATGTCTAATTGATTTTTTAGAAAAGATTTCAGGCCTAAAGAAAGACCTGCAGTAGGCAGATTTAGCTCTTGCATAATGTATGTTTAAATGGATTTAGTTAATTCCAACTGTTAATGGTTCTTTTACATACATGTACGAGTGTTCACAGGGCTACAGTTTTAGTCCTGTTCCAACAACTAGGTGCCGATTCAGGTAATCGAACCCTGTATCTCACGGACAGTGAGCCAGTGGCTTACTGACTGTAATCAGTCGGCCGAATATCAAGATGGCGCCACTCTTCCTTATTATCTGAGCGCTTCAGTCTGAACAATTCTTATTTCCGGTCGGTTATCAGTTTTTTTGCTGTATGGTTGTTAATCGTCTTCGTTTGGTATCTGAATAATTAATATTCTTTCCTGGGAGGAAACCGGAGTATTCCCTAGCAACTTGCTGCCACATCAGAGATCGACATCACGACAGAAGCCAGATGTAACCAATCCAGCGATAGCCGTAAGAGTGACACTGTAGACTAATAGACCACCTTCTGATCTTTTTTTATCTACTTCCGGTTTAATGTATCATTGCGTAGTACATTGTAAACACCGCCACAGAGGCATAAACAGGAAATTCCCGTTTTGTTCTGGTATGTAATGTATATTGCTTGGAAAACTCTTTATTGGCCGCCGTGGCTCTGTGAGTAAGGTGCTGTCTCACTAACCAGAAGATCCAGGTTCAATCCCAGTTTTGGCTGGGAAAGTTCCTCAGTTTCCCCTAGTCAGTAGCACCTAACAAGAAACAGTATCCGCCGTGTGAAACGCATAAACAACTGAGGTCCCGTGTACACGTTGGCGTGCACGTAAAAGAACCCTTGACATTTGGAATTCGATTTAAGATCAGGCCGTAGCCTCGCTGTCCCCCATACCACAGTGTGTGGTGTATTCACGTCTGTTGAAATTAGATATAAGAGCATAGACCGCATCGCCATTAATCCGATAAAACACTAAAGAGAAGACCTGTAAAACTCATTTCAATTTATTCCATTTCTGAAAACTCTTAGAGAAAGACCTCCTACTAAATTTATATTTCTATCGTTATTGGTGACTATGGCGGTCGACCTAGAAAGCGAGGACTGTCTATGATGTCTCCATTAAATCTAGCAATTATTTACGTATTTTTTGTAACTTTGTGCTAATAGAATCATCGTAGTATCTGAAACTTTAATACACAAATTGATAAATGATAAGCAGACTGTATTAATACACAATAGTCATGTGTTACAGAGGAAGACACCCCATCTGTTAGTTATACAGTGAATCTAATAATTTATCTCGAGTTTCACGAATAACAAAAGGGATTAATAAATGACTTCTGGTCTTTCACAGCTGGTTCTTCGTGTAAATTGTAAACTGAAAACTGAACGACCTTTTATATTTTTTTTACCTGTATCCATTTATCATGCGCCTACTTCCTCCATGTGATAAACGTAATCCTTTAGTGGGTGAAACTTCACGATGTTTTGCAATCAATTTCTTTAGATCAACTGGTGATGTAATGTTATTTGTGAGAGGGTCACAGTGAGTAGGGACTCGTAGGTTCGACCCCGGATTGTATGTGGGTTGACATACTCGTCAGCATTAGCTTTTTTAGATCCTTTGATGGATAATATAAAGTATCCGTGAGGCTGTTGTGCGAGCCACGGTGCGCTTTTTTTTTGGAATATTTATAAAGAATAAATGAAATAATAATAATAATAATAATAGTCTATTTATATTGCGCAATATCCATGCATGAGCATGCTCAAAGCGCAGTCCAAAAATGATCACAACTGTCATAAATTGAATGCTTTCTTAAACAAAAAGGTTTTAAGTCTGGATCTAAACACCGCAGTATCTGGAGAGTTCTTTATTTCCAGTGGCAGATCATTCCACTCTGTTGGGGCTGAGTAGGAAAAAGTCCTTTGTCCAAAACGGACTGTTTTCGGTTTAGTCACAACAAGGAGTTTCTTGGTCACAATTGTGAAATAACCTATTGATTTGTGAGGGTTAGTGAAATATTATATAGTAATACACATCGACAAGTTATTACTCAAGAGGATTGATCTATAGTTTACCACATGAAGTCAGAAAAACAACAATCTATAGTCAGATATCTACACACAGTCTTACATGCTTATCACTTCATATAAACCAATACTACGTCATCTTTATTTATTCATGCCCCCAACGAGGATACTCCGTCTCTTTGATTTGATAATCAACGTTCAGGGGACTCTATTCACGAACTATTATTTGATAATTTGCCTTTCTGTGTTTTCGCAATGGGACCAGGAAGAATCGAGATGTATTTTCATTGTCTGCAAATAAACATGTACCAAATCAACCAAGTCAGCTAGGTCGCATGTACTGTGTGTAGATGGAATGGAGTTTAACGTCTTAAATTCCTTTATCAACTAGGTCTGTTATTTTGTAAATGATATTTGATTTAACGTCCTATTGTTCCGTGGAGATTGCGGGTTCGTTCTCGATGTTGGCCTAGAAAGTTCAGCGGAATTTTCCGGCGTGGTTTTCCCCCGTCAGAACAAAGGGCCTGACAGGGACCGCTGTTCAGTAGTCCGGATGGAACGAAAAACCATACCGTGTACGCATGTTCCTGGACGACAGCATTACGGTCTAATAATTTGAATTTCAAATACCAAATGATTGTTTTACACGCACGCCAATGTACACAAAGTTTTTATTCCACCCTAACGACTATATCCTACACTGGTCTTGCCAATAGAATATGGCTTGAAATAATAATTAATATTAACAAATAATACTAAAAAATAGAAATAATCTAGATTTTCATTTTGATTCCCTATCTTTGTATTAACAAAAAACTTAAAAGAATCTGATATTACTATTTTATGGATATTGATCTCAGCAGATGACAGATAGACACATATCACTATCAACGAAATCTATAAAGTAACGGAAGCCTCTGAAATGTTTGGACAAACATTGTCTGCGTTTTGTCAACGAGAACTGGAAACATTAAAGATACATTATGAAAGATCGACAATATGTAGATTGAGTTCTTCAATAAATAATGCAGAATAAAGTAATAGAATGAAATGTTCACTATATTTGTTTCTCATTGTCTGTTAGACTATCCTATAGCAAAAACGTCGAGCTCTTGGTCTTACATAGCTCCATCTTAAATATCCTATTTCATAAAATACTCCAATTATCAGTGTCTATGGTTTTTGCTCCCAGCTTATCCGAATTGCCAGAGCATGCGCGTTTGACTGCGATATTTCGTCCTATCCGAACGACTACACACTGTCCGTTTCAGCCACTCCATCATGCACCACTGACTGGGATAGTACGCGGGAAAATCCCTAAGAAACAGCGGGCATCTAGAAATAAAACCCGCAGAATACCCAGGTTAGCAAAACTCGTCGAAGCTTCAAAGAAAAAGAGAATTCATCTATTAACTTTTTGACCCAACATTAATTCTCTCTTTCTCTGTTATTGTCAGCAAGATCAGCTTATATCATAGATAATAGATTATAAAACCAACTTCTATCGATCATTAATCCTTAATTTATTGGTCTTTTTACATTCCGAAGATAAGATATTTACTTATAGACCATTATAAATTGTTAAGCTGTACGGAATCCCGAAATGTGAAATGGTATATCCATGAAAACCCTCTCATTGATATTCCCACGATTAGATCAAAAGTATAGATTACAAATGACATTTTGAGTTTCGGCAGGCAAATTTTCGCGTTGCGAAACGAAATAGGATGTTTTAATCGCCCCCCTTTCTCCCCTGTCTCTCCCTCTCTCTCCTCTCTCTATCTGTCCCTCTCTCTCTCTCTCCCTCTCTCCCCTCTCCCTATCTCTCCCATAATATGTAGTGTGGATTGTGCAATGTTTGAAGTTATGATATGGATTTAGATTGGAATCATATTGGTTTTATCGCTCTCTCTCTCTCCCTCTCCCTCCCTCTATCTCTCCCATAATATGTAGTATGGATTGTGCAATGTTTGAAGTTATGATATGGATTTAGATTAGAATGATATTGGTTTTATCGATCTCTCTCTCTCTATCTATCTATCCCTCTCTGTCCCTCTCTCTATCTTGAGATGAACAAGTAATAATCTCCACCAGTATCCAATCAGGATAGCACATAATCTAAACAGAAGAGAATCCATTAGACTAACTACAAAAACAAAACAATAAATAACACGCACGACATCTTTATTACGTTTTTATTTCCATGTTTTGTGGAATCAAACTTCATTGGTGTCTAGATGTAAATTACCTCCCCTGTGTTCGACTTCCGGTCCTTTACTCATGCTTGAAATAAATTTTGACTGACGCTGAGAAATCAATGTGACATTGACATTAGATTATGTCATACATTGTTTAACCTGCTGACCAACAGTTGGGTTAAACCGACTGATTCACATATGTCTACTCTTAATAAACTGGACCGGACTATTTGACGCCATTGCAGCCATCGTGGAAATATGACGTCATATCAGAGATCGATGCACGAGGTTTTTTAACACTAAGTCAGGTGAAAACGTCTTGATTGTATGTCAAGAATACTCATAAATTTCAAAATAGACAATTTAAATTAAGTAGGGCGACTGCTTGGACAACAGGGTTAATGGCAGAAATAATTTCAAATTTCGAAACTCTGAGTTAATTGTACCCCCTCCCCCTCGCTTCCCTCGAATTTGCAAACCCTTTAGAGTATGCTCCCGATGCCATCAACAAAAACAACATCACTAAGCATCAGATATGAACCAAGATCGGTAAGAGCCGGGGCACCGTTTCAATTGGTAATTGGTCATATAATTATTATTTTAGTTCACCCATCTGTTGCTTTTTATTACACTAGAATGATTGTCCCAAACCCTTGACCAATGATTAAAATATCCAATACTTTGAAGATATATAGTTACATTCTATCAATCTAACATATTAGTCTTTGGCACTCGGTTCAAAGAACAGGCCACAGTAACTGATTAAGAGATTGCAGTTCCGTTTATTCATGTTGTAAATGGTGATAATCGCGGTCGTCAATCACGAGGGGCGAATCTAGCATGGTGAAAATAGCACAGCGAGTAGGAAATTATATCTCATTTATTTTCTTAGTTAAAAGCAAAATCATGCGTATTAAGACACAGTATCCAGTGGTTCTACTTCGTTCTAGAGCAGTAGTTTGGAGATACAGTGTCTATTGGTACTGATAAGGGACATCCTTACTTCATACCAGCACAGTGGTTTGAAAAGCAATGGTCCTTCTTCGTTCCAGGGCAGTAGTTGTCAACCTTTTGAGATACAGTTGTCCTACCTCATTCCAGGGCAGTAGTTGTCAACCCTTTGAGACACAGTGCCCAATTGTGATGTTATTGATATAAATGCCTTATAAAAATCGAACAATTAAATTCAAGCTCTACCAGTTGTCAAGTAGAGCTGCATTATATTTGAAGTGGTGATCTCCTGTCGATATAAGTTGAGTTTGATCTTGGTGTTGACCGAAAAGGTCTCTCGGCATTGTTCCAGTAATAACACTGATTTGTAATGTATTATTTATAGACTATGATTGCGCATTGGGACCGATGATACCGTGTCTTTTATACACAATCAGTGAGAGTGGATGGTCAAGTGGTCTGACGCGTGTGCTTTAGTTCATACGGTCTGTCATTGATTCAAGTAGTATATATTTTAGATTATAATATCTAACATGAGTCAATATCGTAATTTGACCCAAAACGTGAACATGAAAAGGAATAGTATCGCCTCGCTTGTTTTCTCCATCCGTTGAATCTCACTGTAATCTCTCTCTCCCTCTCCCTTTCTCTTTCTCTCTCGCTCTCTCTCACTCTTATATCATAGATTCTAGATTATAAAACCAACTGCTTCTATCGATCATTGGTCATACACGTTAAAAGTCCATTATTCCTTAATTTAGTGTTCTGTTTGCGTTCCGAATATAAGATATTTTCTTAAGCTGTACGAAATCATGCAATGTGAAATGGAGATCATATGACTCTGCTTTTACAATTGGAAATTCTAATTTGCTAAGTGCTCAAACTGACACTCATATTATAAATCATGTAATTTATATTTAGAGCGTCTAGAACAATGGGGTGGCTTCACGGAGAATTTCGATCTTTAACATTTGAAATATTTGCTATGAAATGCAACATGTAATTTACTCCACGAGAGGACCACACATGGAGAAAGAGGGGGGGGGGGGGGCGAATGGTTAGCACACTGTTTCTCTGATTAGACTTTTCAAACTCAACATGAAAAAAGACATAATTCGGGAGGAGTTATAGGGATGATTATGTGACACTACAGTGTCTGATGTGACTGTCGTCTGGGGCATTCTTCGACTTCACGTTGTGATATCAATTATTTCCAGTCTTCAATTAAATGACTCTGGAACACAGTTTATGTTGTTATAATGTTTATATATCGAATACAGCAAACTACAAAGGCTACATACAGGAAACTACAATATCTATGATAGTTACGTAGGAGTTATTAAAATATCCACCGTCTGAGTTATTAAAATATCTACCGGCTTAAACGTGGCCAGAGCCACGTACTTCTTGATAGTTCTACATAACGTTCGCGCTAGGATGATGTGTTCACCCTAGCCTGTACGCCGAGTAGGTTATGATGCTCACCTTTCTGACCCTCTATGATGTCTGAGGTAAATCAAACCCGCTCTCTCCTATATGGAAGAATAATCCGTCAGCTATTAGGGCGGGACAATTACCATATTTGGATAAGTGTTTCGTATAGGCACCGTCAACAATATCCTAGTTAATTGTACTAAACTGTACACGAGACGGATGACTGGACGGTAATACCCTTTTGTCTAGAAATAACTGTCTGTGAGTTAGTCTAAGATAGTAGTAGAATAATGCAATATGAAATTCTCGCTTTAAGATACATGAATACAGAATTGAAAGGTCAATATTATATATATTACCAAAACAGCTGGAGATCAATAAGTTCAGTTTGATGAAAGTTATACATCAGTTTGATCATAGACCACTTTGTCACAGAACACGCTGGAGTCACTTGCTGTCAGGATGAATATAAAAAATAAAAAATCCCGCGACTTTTTTATTTTAACAAACAAAAGAAGATAAAGAAATTTAATATCGTGACTTTAGATAATGGAGAAAAAAAATGATAACATATGTAATATGGGTTAATAGCTGGATTCGTGATGTTTATATTATTCACAGTTCATCGAGATCACCCAGACCAATGAATGGACAAACAAAAGAGAGAGAGAGAGAGACAGAGAGAGAGAGAGAGAAATGTGGTTTAACGTCCACTCAACACAAACTAGGTCATTTTAGGACGAACATATGGTTTAATTCTATTTCAATAATCCGCATGCGTGTGGGGGTCTTTAGCAGTGGGGGGAAACCGGAGGACCTGGAGAAAATCCACGAGGTTGGACAGGCGACCATACTCCTTGTCACGTACAACCGTGGATTCGAAACCACGCCAGTTTACTCAATGACAGGCTTTATGGTACAGCACGCACGTGCTAAACATTCGGCCATACAACACCCCAAACAAATGATGATACACTTATAGCTAAGTTGTTTGTACCATTACGGTGTATACAGTCATCAAAATAAAATTTCGTGGCCAGAAACGAAATAAGTACAGCACAAAACACATATCCTGAAAATTGATTAAAACAGAAAATGCACTGTTTGTACATTTCGATTCGTCTTTTCATTTCGCTTTTATTCTACCAGTAAAACAGTGTCTAACACAGGCTGTTATATCTGAACGCGGTGTGTTTCGGTATAGCTATGAAAAAGATTATCTAAAATAGAATTAGACCAACACGGAATTCACATACGACTTTAGAGGGTCCGATTTCGCCTGCCGCAGTAGGAGGAAGCCCTCTCGAGAACTGATGACGTAGCATGTAAAAAAGGGGATCATTTCGTTTTCGTTATCGTTCTCGGAGTGCATCTAAACCTATTTATTAACGACGTCTGCGTCGGGGAATAAAAGTTGTCGGTTTGAGATAATACTCCGCCCACTCAGATATCACTTTAGTTTCTATAGTACACTTATATCTACACCGTCGTCAAGTAATATGTCTGGATTCCTATTCAATGGAATAAGTAAAACTACTCGTTGTTTCCACTTTACCTAAGTGTGGTGCCTGTTCTCCAATTAACTAATTGTGTCACCTAATATCGATACTCAAAGACTTACTTTACGTATGGTTTAATGGTCATGGCGAGACATTAGCATATTATGCAATATCTTTAGCTCGAGACCATTGAACAACTTAAAATACAGACCCTATCCCACACGTCCTTGTCAATGAAATGCGTCATGCGTGTCTAAATTTTCGTCTAGTATAGATAATGTAGGATTGGCAAGTTGCCCGTATGTTATTGGAAATAATGGTACGCCATCACTGAAAGATGGCATCTGTATTTAAAATATCCTTACATGGTATTTAGTTTTAGAGATTTGTTTCCTTTACGGTATCCTTTAAATACGGACCCTGAACTACCATTTCAAATTAGGAAGTCGTTTTAGCTTAGTGGTTGAGACACTGGCACGCTAGGCTACACAATTGGTCTCGGGTTCACTTCTGTTGTTAACCGGGATTTTGCCGCGCTGTTTCCCTTGTCATTCGGAAGGCCTTGTACGGAGGGTGACCACTGTCCAGTCGCACGGGCGGGAAGAACACGTGAGATCCCGTGTACGCAATGACAATTGCAATTCAAATTAAGAATCGACTGTAATGCCGCTGCTCGGGCATTGTTTCCATCTGGCGTATGCATGTCTTTATTACTTCAGTCGGAGCAGACGAGAAGTATGTTTAATCCCATTTTATTTCTGTTTTATTTCAGACTATGGTAGTTGGTTAGTATAAAAAGGCGGGAAAAACAACATTCAAAATGGCGTCGTATAATGTCATCAACAGTCAAGATAACGCATCAACACTGACTAATGTCACTGAAATACGCACGTGTAAATACGCAGAAGATGAACAATGTTATTATTCTGACGAACATCTACTGTGGAGTATAAACAAACATCTGGAACCGGAACCACACGAATGGATTTTCTGTGTCTTGTTCATTATCGTGTTTATATTTGGTGTCACTGGGAATTCGCTCGTGTGTTTTGCCGTCTGGAGAAATGTTCAACTAAGAACGATAACCAACTTTTTTCTCGTTAATCTGGCAGTCGCTGATCTTTTGGTCATAGTTATCTGTTTGCCGCCAACGTTTGCTCAGACATTTTGGGAAACCTGGTTTCTAGGAGACGCCATGTGCAAAATTGTTGAATTCCTTCAGGTAATGTGTTTCAGATTTCTTTATCCAATCATCGCCCACAATATTAAACACACCTCTAAACATAATATCAGACATCAGAAGGCAGCGAACTATGTTTCGCACTCTGGTAGTATTATTAAGATTTTATTCCCGCTATGTCACCACCCCCAACATGAAACCAAGGATGAATTATCAGAAGTCAAGCTCATGCGCCATAATGTTTCTGTATCAAATAAATTAGATGGAATAAACTGACGACTTTTGGTACCTCTAGATTAAAACCACTGCTTCAAAGATACAGGCCTCCATCTGCCTATTTCAGCGCTTCCATTTGGCCTCAAATTTTATATAAATTATTTCTTAGATATTTATTCTCATAGAAAGCCCATAATCAACTCCCTAGAACTAGATCATCGGAGGGTTGTGATTTAGAACGGATTGAAACAGGGTCGCCATTTAATGATTTGAATTAAAAATGGACAATCGAGACATAATATTTAGTATGGTAGCAATGATTATCGAGACTATGCTAACCGTCAAACGTTAATAACTTCGCTCAGAAAGAAGTAATTAATTTGGCTGAAATTTTAAATATCGTCAATTTTATGAACTATTTTAGCGAGCGATGTCTTATCTTGTCTAATCTTGCATAATACATCTTTAAGTCCCAGAGCGTTACCAGTAATTTTCGCTACAATCCTACAATAGACTTCTTCTTAACGGGAAAATATCTGCGGCATATATTTGGATTTTGTTTTTTATTGAATGTTAAAGCAGCCATTTTTGAGGACATTCTAGCGTTCAGTAATTGGTGGAAACTTTGATGTTTTTAGAAAACTGCAAAAACTGCACAGAAAATGTAAATGTTTTTTGCCAAATTCTCCCTAAAAGCACAATGAATGACGTATTCTCTAATCTTACATATTACATCTTTAAGACACCAGGCGTCTCCAGTGATCCTCCCTTAAATCCTGCAATTAGCCCCAATTTCGGAACATGCTAGCGTTCAATAAGCGGTTGGAAATTTTATATACAGCACAGAAACTTTAAATATTTGCAGTTGCCAAAGTGTCCGTCATTGTATGACGTATTCTTTATTAGTGTAGAAAAGTAATTTGTTATCATGATGCCAGTATAACGTGCATTATATTCACCGGTGTTTTTCCCAATTATTCTATTAGTCTGTCGATAAACTACACGACAGCTAAATCATAGACACGTAGAGTAATCAACATTTCAACATGATGCCTGGCCTATCATTAAATACTAACAGAGCTATTAAAAAATACTCACATATTCAATCACTTTAATAGGAATGGCCCGTCAACATCCATCAATATCTGTCAATGTGGTTTATCCATGGCATTTGGAATTCGATATAAGAGTAGGCTGTATCGTCACTGCCCGGGCAAAATGTCCCTCATAGCACACTGTATGGCGTATGCCCGTCTTCCATTAGCTCAGGTCAGGTGCAGAAGAGTAGGACGTTAAACCCCATTTTATTTCATTTCATTTTATCCATTGATATATAAAATTGTCAATGTTAAACTTGTATTGGTCATAGGGTCAAAAGCCTCTCATATAACCTAAGACGCGACCTTTCACTATAACCGGTCAGATCTTCATGTGGTCTAGGCTATCGAAAGTATAAAAAAAAAACGAAACGAAATCTCGACTTGTATTTTAATTAGATTGTTCCAAGACTGGTTCCAAATGCCATTATATACTGATATCGTTGCATCATTTATAACAATTAGTATTAATATGTCTATACCACATAAATAAGGTAATTACTGTAGATAGTTATTCTCCATTATCAGGGTAATCAGGGGCGGATCCAGGATTTTCAGAAAGGGGGGGGGGGGCGTTCTGCACCCACTTGGGAGTGCGAAGCCCGGCCGGTGATTTTTGAGTGGAAAAAATGCCCACAAGGACTAATTTCATACTAGTACTGTAAATTACGATTTCCGACCTAAACTATTTTTTTTCTCCTTTTCCGCGAGAATATATGGAACTAAAAATTGTTCGCCACCTCAAAAAAAGAGGGTGTGTGCGCCGGGTGCGGCGCCCCTCTGGATCCGCGCCTGGTAATTGGGGGTGGTCGTCAAACGTTTGATCAGTTTAAGTTAGTATAGCTGCAACAGGTACTCTGGGTTTGTTTTAAATAGTGTAGCTACTAAAATGACAGTCACAGTTAGGATGGAGGGTGCGTCTAACACTTGCTTAATTTTAGTGAGTGTCCTGCACAACTTAGAGAGGAGGACGGCAAGAGGATGGAGTGGGTCTAGCACGTAGGCTTTGGATTATAGAGTCTGCCATTGAGTCAAGTTCGTTTCGGGTTTTTTTTTATACTTTCGATGGCCTACACTACATAAAGATCTGACAAGTTATAGTGGAAGGTCGTGTCAGAGGTCAAACGAGCGACTTCTGACCCTAATACGTCAGACATTGATTAATCAATCAGCGTTGACGTTTCTAGCGGTTTAACCACAGTTCCGTGGATCAAAAGGCAGGGAACTCGCCGTAACAAACCGTTTCATTGACTAATCCCTCACATCTTCCAAAACACCTCAATCATAACAGCTCTTCCAGATTCTAGTGTAGTAAACCGACTATATGAAAAAGGAAACGAATTAGGATATGTGGTTTAATCGGATTGAGAAATTGGGTGCCTGCCTAAACTCCCCCCTTCTCTCAAATTTTCGCGTCTCTCACTCATTCTCCCTCCCTCTCTCTCACACTATCTCTCCCATAATATGTAGTATGCATTGTGCAATGTTTGAAGTTATGATATGGATTTAGATTGGAATCATATTGGTTTTATCTCTCTCTCTCTCTCTCGCTCTCTCTCTCTCTCTCATAATGTGCAATGCTTGATGATATGGGTTTTATGGTGTCGGTTGGGGTAACCAAAGAGAATAGAGAATAAGTAGTAGAATAGTCTGTAGTCTGTAATGACCTGTAAAACTATCTTTATTGTTTCAGCTATAGTATATGGTCTGAAATGGGTTGTAAAACTATCTTTATTGTTTAATACGTTATAAAACATCATAAAACAACAGTCGATACTTAATTAGTCATCTGAGATCATCAGTTAATACGTCACGTTTATATAATGGATAGAAAATCACGAAATGAGACGATGTTCACATGAAATAGCCCCTAGTGATCATATCATCAAATGTTTTTTTTATCATTTATTTAGCTTCTATTAAATACTCTATATGAGTGCTGTAAGAGGAAACGATTTCAAAGCATGAATTATACAAATGATTACAAAGTCATTTATTCTGTTGTGTTTAATAAAAAAATTGAAAGAAATAGTTATTTCTGTTTGTTCTCTTTTTAAAGACGGGGTATGTAAGATATAGAGCTGGTCGGTCGGTCGTGGGTTTAACTTTTACGTCCACTCGACACAAACTATCAAATAGTTCAATTTTATTTCAATAATTTGCATGAGCGTAGGGTCTTTTTTAGTGGGAGCAAACTGGAGAACCCGCAGAAAACCAACGAGATTGGACTGGCGATCCTACTCCTTGTCACATACAATTGGGGATATGAAACCCCCACCAGTTTACTCAATGGCAGACCTCATGATACAGTGCGCACGTGCTAAGAGTTAGGCCATCCAATACCCATTATATGATAAGAAACTGTATATTTATTTCTTTTGTCCCACCCGATCGATTAGCAGAGTTTATAACTAACTGAGTATAAAACCATTCTAGATTTAGCAATGAATGTGCTGCATTAGAAAACGTTTTAGAGATTTAATTAGCAAAAACGTAGAAAGTTAATCGGTTTATGTAGATCTGAAATACGTTTTAAAAAACTAAAAATATTAGAAACCGTTCAGAATTTAACAATAGATAAGATATTTCTAGCTCTTAGAACAGTTATAAATCTATTCCCAACAAAAATAGGATCATTAAGGTAGGGTTCTTAAAGATAGATTTTTTTTCTAGTGCAGGTCTTTGTTCGCTTTAAATATTATATAAAATGATTAATCGGGTATTTATTGATATGCGAAGACCATAATCAACTCTCTAAAATTTAGGATGGTTGCAGTTTTCAGTGGATTTAAACATGATCACCATTTAATGATTTAATTTTAAAATTTAAACGGAGACTTTAATTATCATCGCAAAAAAAAATGGCACTTGACATTCGAAACTATATCTTTGACTGAAAGTTTCAATATATTCATTTTTATACGCTTGCATTGAAATGTGGTCGTATATGTCTTCGCCTTCGTCCAGTCGCCCGTCCGTCGGCCCGGCGTCCAGAATTGCTTGTTGGCGCTCTATAGGCTAAAGTTAATACCCGACAGACTTACTGCACAGTGTTTAAGATCACGAGACGAAGAAACCAATTGATTTTCACTGATTTCCGATAATTACTGCCAGAGTTACGGCCCTTCATCATGCTTATATAATTGTTTCGATTGACTTTAGATTGATACATAGAGTTAAGGTCTCGAGACCTTATTTATTTTCAGTGATATTTTCAGTGATATTTGGTAACTTGAACAACTAAATCCATGATATTAAATGTTTTGTAACTTTGGGTCAAACAATTTCTTATGATTTTCTGAGGATTAATCTGAATACAATTTTGGTGTATTACAAATCTTTCATTACCGGCAAAGGTAAAACTATCCGACAACTTTTGTTGACTGCCCAGACGATTCAGCTGCTATATTTCATTGCTTGGCAACCTAGCATTCATTATCTAATTTAAAATAATTATAGCAAAAACTCTCAACTCTTTTTGCGCATCTTTAACAGCCACTGGAATACATTTTCAATTTTTAGAACTAAAACATTAATTTGCGTTTAGGGTTTCCTTTTTGTAAAACATCATCAAACAAATAATATGGCTGAAAATAAAATAAATAATATCTTCTTGTTTTTATTCGTCTTTTAACAGTAAATGTCAGGAGTTCGAAAATAAATATTATTAAGATAAATATGTCTTTAAAAGTTGAAACATTTCTTTCACAGCATGCGGCTATTCATATAAATCACAATCATCCCGACTTTAGAACTTTTGAGTAACGGAAGATTGGGAAAAACACAGGGCTTGTGTATTGTCCTTTACAGATAAAACTCTTACGAAATCAAGAATTTATAAAGAGAATGTCGTTTAATGTCTCCGGTCATGTAACACAAACATAATTCATAAGGTTGGTCATTGAGTCAGCTGAGGTGATTTTGATTTCCCGCCTGATTGTGCGATCGCCTGTCCAACCTCCTAGAGTATTTCACCGCACCCCGCTGTTTCCTCTGACAGCAGATGAGCAAGTAAATTATTGACAACCCCACCCTTCTCCCGTTATCTCTCCCTCTCTCCCCCTGTCTCTCTCTCTCTCTCTCTCTCTCAATCTCTCTCTGTGGCTTAAATAGAAACTTCTCAAGTAGCATCCATGGCACCTGTCATACCTTCAGTAAAACACTGAGTATTTTTGTCTATATCAAATCTGTAAATAATAGTTGTACTAAAAGTAATTTTTATGTACTTCACCATGGTTACCCACGAACATCAGAAATATCATCCCCCATACATAATTAATGCACGGAAACCTGGTGTCGTCTGAAGATGCCAGGAGTTATTTGGGAAAGGAAATTTGTGGAGTTTTCATCAATGGTTATTGAATATTTATTTGTTTAACGTCTCTAATTGCAGGAAGATCCGGAATAGTAAAATCATGATCCCAAAGCAATTTAACATTGACATTTTACTCAGAGAAAAACATAGCCACCGACTAATATTCGTTGAGGTCTAACACTTAACAATATAGGCCGGACTGATCGCAACTAGACGTCGTGTACGCCACTTGTCTTCAAAGATTTTCCCTTTCTCCATTGAGAGTATTATATATTTGGTCATAGATAACGGTTGATTTCCCCATTGACTTTAATGTTAATTTATTTTTGAGAGAGAGAGAGAGAGAGAGAGAGAGAGAGAGAGAGATGCGGTTTATCGTCAATTCGACACAAACCCGGTCATACGGGCAAATTTCCGTTGTGTGAACAATGCTGAGACGGCCCGTTTTCCTGAGATTCTGTCCATTAAACGCCCATTGATTCCATTTGATTGATAACTTCTGCTGTATGAAAACTAGTTTTTTTTATTTCTAATCTGTATGTTTTGTTTTGGTATTTTTCAGAATATATCGGTGATAGTGTCTGTATTAACATTAACAGCTATATCAATAGAGAGATGGTTCGCCATTTGTCATCCACTATCCTTTAAAGAAACTCGACGTCACGTGATAATAACGCTTATCGTGATATGGGTAGCAGCAAATGTATTTTCCATCCCATCCCTTATTATCTTTTCCACCGTACCGGACGCAATGGTTCCCGATAATCTGACTATCTTATTAACGACATGTCGTCCGTCTGGATACGAACAGACGACGTTGTTCAAGGAAATAATCCATTTAGTAGTGTTTTATGTGATTCCAGTTATAGTGATGACGTTTGCCTATTTCTCTATAGCTTCCTGTTTGTGGTCCAGTATTAAAAAGGGCAAGGCACTGACAGGTAATCAATCAATCACAAATGAAATGGGGTTTAACGTCCTATTGTGCTGCACCGACTAGACGTACGTCATACCGTGTGCTTTTGGAGACTTTTTATCAGGACAGTGGCAGGCACTACGACCAACTGACAAAGGTCGTTTTACCTGCTCGCCAATTTACACACGAGACCTCGGTTTTTTGTTCCATGCGAACGACTATACGCTGTCCCTGTAACCAACCAGCTCTTGTGTTTATGTACATAGAGCTCCTGATTAGGAGAAAAATTCCAATAATTTTTTAACTCGTAGTTCTTGCGCTCAAATCATCTCTCGAGTTCTCTTCTTCTTTGGGGTTGGGGTGCACTCCGAGCGGTTGTTAATAATAAAGTTCTTCGGGATGTTCCAGCTTAGCGTCACCTTGCCAGGGGTGTTGGACAAACCGCACCACAGTTAACACATGGGCATGCACGTAAAAGAACCCTTGACCGCCGGAATTCAATACCAGAATAGGCCGTAGCGCTGATATCTGGGCAACATTTCCAACACAGTACGCTGTTTGCCTAGTCGGTGCAGAAGATTAGACTATTACACCCCATTGCATTAATTCCATTTAAATATTGCCTGTACACAGCCAGAAATCCTACGCAACATGCTGCTCAGTAACACAGTAAAAAATCAATGTGAACTGTACATGTTTAACCAGGTTGATATTTACGACTTTTGGCTCGTCCTGTGGAAATCCGTTTCCCAAAGAAGATTGATGTTTTGTCAGACCATCACCGCCTTGTTTCCGGGATTTTATAAAACGTCCGCTTTGTGTCAGGAACACTCAATATCACGTCTGAACGTGTGGTATTATAAACATGAAGATGGATAATTAGTATAATTAGAAATAATAATCCCTCGATATAAACAATCTTCGGAAGTCTTAAGAACGGATAGATGCACTTTGTCCCATATCTGTACTTATTCTTCGGACACAACATATCCCTAATAATGAGTACAGTAGGACCCCAATGCACGCTAAACAAAGCCAACAAACATGCGGACATGACAAACTATACAGACATGGCAATAAATAAACCTTGAATATGCGATCATGTCAGAGGTTATTTAGGATAAGGTGTCTGCACGTGTGTGTTGCATCATAAGGTCTGTCATTGAGTCAACTGGCATGGTTTCAAATCCCCGGTTGTATGTGACAAGGAATAGGGTCGCCTGTCCAACCTCGTGGGTTTTCTCTGGATCATCCGGTTTCCTCCCACTCGCACAAGCGAATGAATGAAATAAAATTAAAACCATGTGTTAGTCCCGACATGACCTAGTTTGTGTCGAGTGGACGTTAAACCCCATTTCTCCATCTCTCTCTCTCTCATTTTCTCGCTCTAATAATCTAGAACCTTTGATTATTTTAGAGAATATGCAAGATAAATTGTTTATAGAAGTATTGTCTACCCCAGGTTATATTGTGTTATTATTACCACAACAACTGATTATTTCAGAAGGTATACAGGGTATATTGTGTTATTATTTCAGAGGGTATGCAGGGTATGCAGGATAAGGTATCATATCAACTACGATCAAGACGACGAGCAGCTAAGATGTTGATTGTTGTCGTTATCGTGTTTGTATTATGTTATTTACCCGTTTATATCTGGAATATTCTCAGGTACGTAGTCTCTCTCTCTCTCTCTCTTTCTCTCTCTCTCCCTCTCTCTCACTCTCCCTCGCTCACTCTCTCTCTCTCTGGGATAGACCTTCTCCACTAAGACAACTGTTTGTACTCAGAACTCAACTTAATTCCTACGAATCAAGTGGAGAAGTTATTTCTAAGAGAGCGCTCAAAACCACGAAAAGCGAATATGTTGGGAAAAGTTAGCGCCGGTAAAAGAGACAAGAATTAATATGGAGTCAGTGGGGAAAAATAATGATGCACCGTATCCATATATATCGTGAATAGATCTCAGCCCAAAATGACCACCATATCTAAAAAGTAGTATACTATTAGGATAAAATAAAACCAAGTACGAACAATCCAAACCATTAGACGAAATTCTAACTCCGAAAAAAGGTTATAGGCAAAATAGTGTAATCAGCAAATGGACTGTTCATCGTGTACAAAATACACGACTCAGTTCTACTCCGTTTCACACCTGTCATGCATACAAAGACTAAACCTGTTCAACGTTATTAAATAGGTGAAGAATAAATATTTCACAACATTCTCGATGTAAACCTTAGGTTTTCGACTAATATCGCCGATTTAGGAATTAAGATGTCGGTCAACTAGTTTTGTACTTGGGGAAACGTGGCAGGAAAATGTAAAGAAATAACTGTTTTTATTTCGATTTCTAATTGTTCAACGGCTTTTCGTACAGATACTTTACTTTGCCTCCAACTTGCTCAACTGACAAGGGACAGCATGGCTGGACAGTCCCGGGGTTCTTCCATAACCTAGAGGATTTACTTCCGGTCATCGGCTTCCTTCAATTGCTAAAGCCCCTTGAAATAACTTTGTTCCGCCAATGACATCGTTTGGATTGACTGGACGTAAAACCGTGTTTTCAAGATCGCTTACAGCGAGTAATTTAACATCAGAGATTGTATTTGTGGTATGATCTCTGGCTGTTTGTTTGGTAATTCGTGTAACTACATGTAGGTCTCTGAATTAACCCACTTCGATATAACGTTTACAACAAAATTGCACATAAATGCGTAGGCCTGATTTCATAAATCGAGAAGTGATGATAAATTATATCTATTTCCAACTTGATATTGTCTAGACTTAATTAACTTATATCCCTGAGTAATGGTATGGTAATAATCACATCCTATCCCGTCAGCCATATTTTTGGAGTGGGAGCCGCGGCAGCTAAGTGAGTAATAAGCATTTGCTTGGTAACTTGGATATCCTGTATTTCGAACCCTGGTGCAGGACAGAGGGTCAAGCAAAGGACAGCGTATAGTCATTCGGACAGGGCCGTATGTAGGATTTTAAAACTGGGGGTGCAGTAGAGTGGTGGGAGGGGGCGCCAATATAATGCCCAAGTTACTGGGCGCAGAGTGGCGACACCGAGACATCATCCCCCCCTCCGAAAATTTTGAAAATTTGACTTCCGAATATTTTTAGGAGAGACAGTTGCTCATAACAACGTGTATTCTTTTATAATTGAGAGGTTGTCAAAGCTTTTGAGGGGGGGGGGGGGGCATTTCTCGGGGCGCCTTATTTTTCTTGGGGGGTGCAATGTACCCCATGCAACCCGCTCGGATGGAAAAACAATTGAAAATTCATGTACACATTGACGTACACGTAAAATATCCCTTAATTGTACCTCATTTTCATTTCGTTTCAGAATGACGAATCTGGACCTCATAAACAGGATACCGGACAAGAAGGTTTCAGGAATCGGATACACAGCTCATCTTCTGATATATCTCAATAGTTCCATTAATCCTGTTATATATAATTTTATGAGTGGTATGTAGCAATTATTTTAACCTTATTTATAATTTTATGATTAATTTTAATTTTATGATTAATTTTAATTTTATGATTAATTTTAACTTTAATTTTATGATTAATTTTAACTTTATTTATAATTTTATGATTGATCTTAACTTTACATATAATTTTATGATTATTAAACATGCATTATGCAAGAGCTAAATCTGCCTATTGCAAGTCTTTGTTTAGGCCTGAAATGTTATTAGACATTTAATTAAAGTTTACTTATCCAGACCATAATCAACTCTCAATGCCGAGGCTATACAGCCTTCGATGCTGGTTGGATTACATTTCTATTTGCCATTGATAATTAAATTTAAAAAGTGGATAATCGAGACTACGCTGTTTATATTAATGATTTTAGTAATGATGACCCTGGCTAGAGGGAAATTTCACCTACTTCGTCCTCGGGTCATAGTCGATCAATTTGACTGAAATTTTCAGCAAATTACCTTTACACTATGTAGTTTTAACTATAATAGCGAGAACTGCCAACTCTTTATCTTATCTCAGTGGTATATGTATCAAGTTATGTTATTAATTTTAACGTTGCATAATCAGAAAATAAATGACCGAACATATTCACCAGGGGCCGGTTGCTCAAAGCTCCGTTATCTTTTAACGATCCGTTAACTCCATGTTAACGAATCGTTAACTTTAACAGAGAGAAAGACTGTTGCTGGAAGTCCCGTTAACTTTAATGTGTCGTTAACTTGGCATTATATTTAACGGGGGTTTGGGGCTCCGTTATCTGTTTAAAGATGGCATTAGTTGGCTGTAGCAAAAAGTCATAGATTAACAATCTAGAGGGTTGGGCGATGCGGGCCTATTCCATTTTCTATAGGATGAAATTCAATACTATTCTACAGAATTTCGGTAGCATATAGGAAATAATGGCCCCATAATTCTGTAGTGCAAATCTCATAATTTTTCCTACAGATTTACGCTAAAATTTCTAAAGGAAAAAATAAAGTGTTCTATAATGTTTTCTGTTGTACATTTTACAGTCATCTTTTTGTCTTTAATCTAGTTTTGTGAACAGACTGCACAGTTGTCTCGCTGTCTTCAATTTCTTGTTAATAGTAGCTTCTATGAAGTTGTTATACATGTACATTGAATTTAAAAATTTTGAATTCAGCCAATGAACAAACAGTCTTCTCTTGGATTAACTTTAATGAATCCGTTAGCTAACGGGTAATGAAATTGACTTTCCAGCAACTGAAATTTAACGGACCATTAACAAACGACACAGTACAAAGATAACGACCCCTTAGAGTTTGACGGATCGTTAAAATAACTTAGTTTTGAGCAACCGGCCCCGGGTTGATAGAGTTTTAATTGTAACGTAACCCAAACATATTCGCTCGGTCGATGGGGTTTAAATTCTAACTTAGCCCCATAAATCTAACTAATAAATGTAAAGGAAAGTTGCAAGTATTGTAAAATCTGTATATTTTGGGTAAGCAATTTCCATTCAGTCGACGGGACTTCAATTCAAGCAAATTAACAATAGGATGTAGACTTGTAGTTAATCGTCCTAGACATGGCCTTGGGATAAAAGACATTACACACAAGGCTGCCCCCTGGATAATAAGAATAAATGTCTGTAATTCCTAATGCAGTGACAAATTTAGTTTTCCGTTAGAAGCTCGCGTTGAGGTCAGATGGGGATTAATATAACCGAAGCGTAGGAAATAAATCATTTCCGGTCACTTACTTAATGGTGTCAGACCACTTACTCTCTCTCCACGTTGATTGACTGTTAAATACCCGACCGTGTTTGGCCTATATCCGTTTTTGAACATTCCGCTGATCAGAATCTTTATCATCATAACAATAACTATCTCCTATATAACAGAAAATATATACAAAAAGACTATATAACCAAATCACGATAAAATCTAAATGAATAGTATAACAATAAAATAAACAAAAAATGGCTATGTACATATATATCAATTTCAGGTTTGCCAAATACATATTTTGGACTATTGGATAAATATTCTAATTGAAATTTTTAATTGAATCTTCCGGAGATGTCTAGAAATCTATGAACATGTTGAAAAATCATATTTGAAATAGTAATATCATTAGTTCCATTTAAAAATGTCTGTATTGAAATTAGGTTTTGGGGTAAGATAAAAATAGAAAGTTTACGTGCATCGGAATGTAGAGGACAGGTTAAAAGGTAATGATTGGCATCTTCGAAATCATGACCGCAAGCGCATACTGGGTTGTCTGAAATGTGCCTTAAGAACTTATGACCATTTAAGTCACTACAGGAAAGGCGAAGTCGACAATGTAAAATCTGATTTTTCCTTATTCCTGAATTAAAATATAATGGCTGCTCTTTGTCAGCTTGTTTCAATTTACTTTTAAAAATACTAATAGAGGGGGAGGATTTTACAAAGTCAGAAAGTCTGTTCCATTCCTTAATCGTAGATGGTATATATGATTTCGAAAATAAAGATGTTCTGCAAAAGTACTCTGATAAATTAGTTTTGTTTCGAAGGTTATAATGCTTATCCGATAGTAATAGTAATTCATGAAGATATGGTGGTGTGAGGTGATTCGTAATTTTGTAAAAGAGTATAAGTTTGTGACGCCTTCGCCTCTCCTGTAGTGTGATAAAACCCGTTTCCTGGTATAAAAGTCTATGGCTGGTCCCCCTAACAGCACCACATATAGTCCTGAGTGCATCAAGTTGTAATGATTCTAGTTTATTAGTAAGTTCGTCGGTGCACCCATCCCATATGACATCACAATAGTCGCAATGCGAAAGAATATAGGATATGTACAGTGTTTTCAAAGATTTTCTATTTAGTCTGTACTTCAGAGAGCGGAGAACGTTTACAAGCCTAGAAGTTTTCGTCAAGATATTGTCGATATGTCTATCAAATTTACAGTCATTTTGAAATGTCAACCCCAAATGTTTGTGCTCGAATACTTCCTTTATTGCAGTGTTGTCTAGTGAAAGTGTTGGCAATATAGGGTCCTTTTTAGTAGATACTGTCAGTGTTTCAATTTTCAGTGGGTTGAAGGAGACCAGCCAAGTCTTTGCCCAAGTATTCATCTTATCTAGATCTTCATTTAGGACAGCCGCGCATGCAGTTGGGTCATGGATTCTCAAGTACAAGCTGGTATCATCTGCAAATAATCTAACATTAGAATTAAGGTTTTCAACAATATCATTTATATATATAAGGAACAGGAGCGGTCCGAGGACAGAACCCTGTGGAATACCAGCAGGGTCGGTCATGGGAGACTAAGAGGTACCACTGACAATCACAGATTGGCTTCTATTGGTTAAATAACTTTTGAACCAGTCGAGTAGACCTCCTCTTATCCCCACCGCCCCAAGCTTATGGCAGAGTCCTTCGTGCCAGACCCTGTCAAAAGCCTTGCTGATATCACAGAACACTGCCCTGGTGTACTTGCCTTCATCAATGGCTTGACAAAAGAAATGTGTCAGATCAATTAGTTGATAAGTCGTAGATTCGCAGTGTATAGGCAGTAGGTGAACATCCTAATTCATGACTATTTCCTTTCTGATCATTTTCCCCGATACATCATGAATATATTCACCAAAACCTGACAGAAAACATGTACAAGAGGGGGAGAGCGGCAGAATTGTTAAATTATATTTTGAAATGGGTCATAGGTATTAAGAATCGTAGAGCGTTTACCGCTTTTGTCAAGAAAGGACATTTGTTTATTTCAAAATTAGACCACTCGAAGATCGTATTTCACTGTCATTTCAGGAAAGTTTAGGAAAGAATTTCAGACGGCGTTTTTCTGTTGCTTCCGACGACGGCGTACAGAAGGAAGTCATTACGGTAGCCGTAAGTATACATCTATTTTTCTGCATGTTTATTAGAGGCAATAATTGGATTTTCTTTTTTCTCGTTTCATTAATTAACGGCATCCTTTTTATTAGCTCTAATTGGATTACCATGACAAAACGAGAGTTTTTGTAATTTATTTTGTAACTATACGCCTGAAAGCACGGTAATAACGCAACCTATCTGATTGTTGGGGAGTAGATTAATTAATAAAGCCCTGATACATGAACATCAAAATAGACACAAGTTAATGTTGGGTCAAGAAGTTAATAAATAAATTCTAATCTGTGAGTTCATCTTATTCTTTGAAGCTGTGATGGCTCAGTGGTGAGGGCACTGGCTGGCAAACCCGGATGTCCGGGGATCTATATCTAATGTTCGGCTGGTTCCTCGGGATTTTCGTGCAGGATGACGTGACTGAAACGAATAGTGCCTAGTCGTTCGGGTAGAACGAAACATAACAGTCTAACGTTCACATTAAAGAACGAAAGTTCAGACCCGCTCATAGTATATGAACATACTCTGGCATATCCGCTAAGCTGGGAGTAAACACCATGGAAGCTGGGCCCTGTTTCACGAAATTTTAACTTAAGATAAAATTCAATTTTAGTAGACACTTCAATTTTGATTGGCTAAGCACTAAAATCAATCTAATATTATCCAATTAAATTACTAAAATTGGGATCTTATCTTAGTTAAAATTTCGTGAAATAGGCCCCTGGTAATTAGGATATTTAAGATGGAGCTATGTAAGATTAAGAGTTCGACGTTCTTGCTAGAATAGTCTAATAATAGATAGAGAGAGCGAGAGAGGGAGAGATAGAATGGGGTTTAACGTCCACTCGATACAAACTAGATCATTTCGTGACTAACATATGGTTTAATTTTATTCCAATAATTCGCTTGCGCGTAGGGGTCTTTAGCAGTGGAAGGGCCCTTATTGTACAGAGAAACCCCACGAGATTGGACAGGCGACCCAACTCCTTGTCACGTACATACGGGGAAGCGAAACTGTGCACTCCAGTTAACTAAATGATAGACATTATGATACAGACATCATTCGGTCACCCCCCCCCCCCCCCCCACCCCCGGAAACCGAAACAAACAATTTCTCGCTTCACGCCGTGTAGTAAAAATGGACGTGGAATGGAACTTGATCTAGGATTAAATATGAATAGCAACACATCTCCATATATCAAATGAATGATACATAATATCGTCTCTGACTAACTATGCTAATAGGTCTGCACAGCTGGGACCATTCCTGATCTCGTATAGCCACTGATATTCTTGGATGACAGATGCGTTAATAAACAATCTAATTAACAACTTTTGAGGCCAAATTCATATTTTATATGGCAGCATCCCAAACCTGCGACCTGAAACTTAAATAGCTTTATTTAAAGGAGCTAAATCGCTAACATTTGGGACCTAGAAATTGACACAAGTGGGTCGTAACGCATATGATACTGTAATATGAATGTATATAAACTGATGATTTACTTTCAATGGTTTCCGTTTTTACTCTAATTTCAAAATCAGTTATGTTCGGCGAAATAAACCAGCAGTCTAAATCGAGCGCCAAATTCTAGTTATTCCAGTCTATACATTCGCCGTTTGATTTGGTGCAATGTGTTTAGCCTCGTCCCTCGAGTCTCTTGTTGAAACTGGGGCTGAAACGCATTATGGTACACGATTCGTGTACCAATAGTAAAATATTTATTTTGTCTCAAATATTAGATATCAGACGCCCATCTTTTTCTGGTAAGATCACAGCATCAATGTGGATTTAAATTGACAAATAATTCATGTTTCAATGTTGAACCTCCGCTTCCACCGAATTGATATCGCAGACACGCCCTAATCTGGGATGTGTTTATGATTAACGACTTGTCCCTGCTGTTATGCTAAATACCACCTGACACTCTTAGACGGTGCAATATATCATCATAAACATTGCTATTTAATAACCTTAATGGTGCCCAGACAATGTCGCCTTCATCCGTGTATGGAGCGCTTGTAGGGACATAAATTAATTGGTAGTGACAGGTTCTCGCCTTCAGTACATTGACTCTAAGGATGAATTAACAGACACCCTGAATGATTAATGGACAGTGTTACTAAAAACCTTTTATATCAAACCAATGATTAGTTTTACAAATGGATTATTACGTTATTATTCGCTAAATTTGATAGCTAATAATTATAGTATAGAAACTTAATGCGTCGGGTGGAAATATTACGTGCGAGGATGGGGGAGCAACCCTATTGCTTGTCCCGTACAACTGGGAATCGAAACCACGCCAGTTGACTCAATGACAGATCTTGTGATACAACACGCACGTGCTAACCATTTGGCCAGCCACCTTACCCCACCCTTAATAGTGTAGAAACCTAGTGTTTCTCATGGAAAGTATTTACGTACCAAAAAAAATCATTCCATCTACCACTGATCGATCAAGCCACCTTCAATTCGACATTAAATTGGCATGACTGCTCAGTGTACAAGTGTGCATCGATTGACTTCCCAATTCCCAGATGTCTGTAATGACGTCATGCTCTGTTTCAGATTGATATGCTACGCTCCTACTTGTTTTTGCAATTTGATGTCTGGGTGTGGTTCCCAACGTCACGAAACGTTATCCTAATACCCAACCGAGCTCAACAGTAAACAAGATCAACTGTTTGCATTCGTTCGTTTATGACGCAAGTGGGGTCCTTTCGTATCGCTACGAAAACGAACACTAAAACGAACATAATATGTTCCTTTACGTTTTCGAATCCTCTAACACACATTTTTGCAATTCGACGGACGATAATAGCTAGATGGCGTTAATTTCCACTCCATGAACTTCTCTGTTCAGGCAAAGTTTTCAATCGATATTCTGCAATCACTACATAATCAATAATATACACACGGCCTCGGAATATTGTAGAAAAATCAATGTACGAGGCAAAAAACATTTTAGTTTGCGTACCTACGTGAATCTAGCTCCACACGCGTAACGTTTTTCATTTCGGATTGACGTCACAAGTACACACGAATCGATGACGTGTTTGTTTTCGTATTCGTTATCGTACCGATGCGGAAGGTCCCTATAATTGATAAATTACGATTATAGATTAATTCTAAAAAATATATTAGGTGATATTGTTGAATGTTTAAGGTCTTTTTCTATGGTCCTGGGTGTCGTGCGCGTGCTGATTCGTTCTTGACTAGAACACCGGACTACATGTCCTGTACATGTTTATTTGGATAATTACTCAATATATAGAAATGCAATGAGGTTTTAACCACCTCTTTTCTGGGCTAAGGAAATCTGTGACGCTATCGCCTTCTTTTTGTCGAAATTCAACTGTCAGTGGTTCTATTTTGGGTCCTTGTGTTTGTCCTATTCCATGTCAGTTCTGTATACATAACAATGTGAAACCAACTGAATCGTTCTCGGCCAACACCTGGAAAGATCCCAGGAGACGTTATCACTGGACCTCGTGTTTGTCCTATTCCATATCAGGAACTCCAATCTGCTCCCATTTCAATGGGAATTAAGCGAGTCAACACACAGGGGACTCTGCGTAGCTAGCTGGTGCCTCACGCAGACTTCGGTATTTTGTATGTACGTGATCACGGCCTTTTCTTTTACAGATATTCTATAAATTACAAAAGCTAGTCATCTAAAGTGTAGCGCTTTCAGCTCTAGCAGTTGGTCGGACACTTATGGCTTGAGATTGTGGTTTGGTTCATTGGCGTCGGCGTATGTTGCTTGAAGATAAGGGCGCTTTCTCAACCTTTTGGGTTTCCTCCGGACACTATGGCTTCCTGACGCAATAAATACCCCTGCGCTTAGATAATAATACAATTTGTCTGCGATATAACCCTCTGCGGAAGTGGGCGTTAAACAATAACAGAAGAGGAAGAGAGATTTCAACATAGTCTTGATCTTATATTAAGGCAAATACATTTGCTCGTGGTCATGATTCTAAAGATGCCAATCATTAATTTTCAAGCTGTCTTTTACATCCAGTATCACGTAAACATTCAATTTTTATTTTACCCGCAGCACAGACTTCGTTGCAGCGTAGATATTATTGAACATTACAGGCGATGAGACTATGTCTGTTATGATGTTTCGAAAAGTCCATAGGTTTCCAGACATCTCCGGAAGTTTCAATTGAAATTTCAATCATAATTAAATAAGATTATGAATAATTCAAACAGTACCTACTTAGTTTGTTGAGTTGTTTATTATTCACAGTGGGCGAATTTGGGGACGAGAGAGAGAAAGATAGTAACACAGAGAGAGAAAGAGAGGGTGAGGGTTAATGTCCACCCAATACAAAGTAAGACATTTCGGGACTAACATATGGTTCAATTTTATTTAAATAATTTGCTTCCGCGTCGGGGTCTTTAGTAGTGGGAGGAAATCGGAGGACCTGAAGTGAACCCACGAGGTTTGACAGGCGACCCTACTCCTTATCCTTAACGAACGGGGAATCGAAACCACGGCACCTGAATGAGAGAGAGAGAGAGGGAGAGATGGGGTTTAACGCCCACTCGACACAAACTAGGTCATTTTGGGACTAACATATGGTTTCATTTTATTTCAATAATACGCGTGCGCTTAGGGGTCTTTATCAGTGGAGGGGGGGGGGGAAACCGGAGTGCCAGGAGGAAACCCACGAGGTTGAGACGGCGCCCCTATCTCCATGCCACATACGCTCACACCAGTGCTCGAAACCACAGCCGCAAGCCATAGGTGACCGGCCAGCTAGAGGTCGAAGCGCGGCAAACTAGACCACAAGGCCACCCCCCCCCCCCCGCACTTGAATGAATGAAAGAAGGTATGTGATTTTAAGCGCATACGTTAAATCACTGGCAGATCCAACCACCAAAAGTGATTATATAACATATTTTATGTATGGCCGTTGTAATATAGGAGGGGAGCAAGGTGGCTAAGTGGGTAAGACGTTGGCTCGCTAGTCTGGAGCACAAGTGTTCGACCCTTGCATTGGCCGGGAAATTTCATCCAGATTTTCCGGTCTGGTTCCGCCTTGTCACTAACGGCATGAGAAGGACAGTTGCCTAGGCGTTCGGGTAGGACGAAAAACCGAGGTCCCATGTACACATTGGCATGCACGTAAAAGACCTAACCTGTTCCTTAGTTCTTTTCTCTAATAAGAAAATATTAGTTCATGATAAAAATGTATGTGACGATCTTAGGGAAGTTGGATTGATTATAGGAAAATCGAAAGTGGATCGTAATTGACATCAAGTGACGTATTTCCTGACGGAGCTAATGTTTATCTTCTTAATATTTATCCATCTGAAGTCGACATCGATTATAATCAATGACAATATTAAGAATACTAATCCCGCAGCAAAAATAAACATGGCTACCCTTTGGGACACATTGAAGTCAAGTGGATGGTTGATACGTGTGTAGATTTACAATGTAATGAACTCATGTAGCATTACAATACCGCAACAGATCTGACGGAAATTGATTAACGACTTACTATTCGTCTAAGGTGGACCAAATTATAGTCCCGCGCTGAATAAACCCGACGTAATATATCCGAAAATCGTTCCTTTATTAGTCTTAACCTAGACATTAATGTCATTATAAGGACTTAACCGATCAATCGAACGCTCTTCAACTAATAAAAAGCTTACATACAAACCAGAAAATCTATTATTCACGTCGTGGGTTAACCCACGTCTACGGAAAAAGCGGTGATTATTTTGATAGTCTGACATTAAATGTGCTCGCATCTTACCGTCCTTCTATGCATCAATCAATTACAGTGGTTAGTTCACATATCTAACTGAGATCCTAGCAGTGGACAACGTATTGTCGTTTAGATGGGACGCTCAAATCGAGGTAAAGGTGACTTGGAAAATGCAGTTCGTTATAAGAGTAGGCCGTAATGCAGCTGTCTGGATAAAATTGACTTCATCGCAGACGTTTTGACGTTAGCCCAGAAAAGTATGACGTTTAACACATTTTATTTCATTTCTAATGGTAAGTGCTTGAGAAATGAAATGAGGTTTAACGTTCTACTGTTCCACACGTACCGGGATAGTGAAGACTGGAACCCAATAAGACAACCATGCGGACGAAACACACAACACGCGGACATTGGAGGCATTAAACAACATCATTACCACTCGATTAAGTGAAATGATCCAGACAACAACTATTGTTAATAACTGTACTGCTAGAGTTATTGTCCTTGTTTCATTTTGTAGAATCACAGATAAAGCAAGAGTTGGGTTATGTTTTGTTGCTTGGCTACCTATCTGTAACACCAATGAGACAATTAAACTTAAAAACGATTGTTTTTATTGGTGTAGTTTTAGATTAGTATGTTTTCGGTTGTCAGTAGTATACTACTGAGATACAACAATAATGTACCATGAACGTTGGTGATAACGTAAAGTAACAATTTGAGAATTCAATGCAAAAATAGACGGAAATGTTGATGTCTGAACAAAATGTCTCCGATAGCAATGAAATATAATGGGGTTTAACGTCCTACTGTTCTGTTTCGACAGGGCTACTAGCATACACCATATAGTTTGCCATGAGGGATTTTGTCCCCGATATCGAATTCCAACTGTCAATGAACTGTCTCGGCAAACACCGGAAGCGAACCAGCAACATCCAGCGTTTTACTCAGCTAACCACTGTGACTTCCGTCTATTACATAGCACACTGTATGGCGCATGCCCGTCTTCATCAGCCCGTTTGATGGAGAAAGCAGGATGTTAAATTCCACCCCAGTTAGACGATTTTAGAGATGATACAGTCTCTTGGTGTGTGTGTGTGTGTGAGAGAGCGAGAAAGAGAGAGAGAGTTGGGGTTTAACGTCTACTCGACACAAACTAGGTCATTTCGCCACTAACGTATGGCTTAATTTTATTTCAATAAAGCTTGTGCGTAGGGTTCTTTAGCAGTGGGGGAAACCGGGGGACCCAGGGAAAACCCACGAGGTTGGACAGGCGACAGATTCTCTTGGTTATAAAACCTTTGTTACTAATCTATGCTACTATCTATGAGTGTCGTTTGTTTGTCTATCTTCCGGGTTGGTGACTACTCTAGGGCTGCCCTGCGACTGTCTGTCTGCCTGTTTGGGGTTAGCCGTTCACTAATGCTGTCTCAAGGCTGGCTGTCTCTTTACGGTTGGCGGCCAAACTAGGGCTGCCCTGCGGCTGTCTGTCTGTTCGGGGTAAGCGATACACAAGGTCTGTCTGTCTGTCTGTCTGTTCAGGATTGGCGGCTATACCAGGGCTGTCCCGAGGCTGAAATTTGATGTAATACGTAGCTCAGACCGGATGTATCATTGGCCTGCGTGACGATGGAATAACACTTCCGGTTTTGGAATTTATGCTACTTCCGGTTCACGGCTATACCCACTCTAGTATATTTTGATTTTAGTTTAGATATTATTTATCTTGCACCATTTTAATCACAATGACTTTTTTTTATGTTTTGATCGTCCAGAAATATTAATTATATTTGGGTTGGAGCTTTGTTTTCCTTTTTTATTTCAAATTCTTGTTTATTTGCAGATGAATTGGAACCTTTCCCCTCCAAAAGGTAAATACAGATTTAACTTTAATTGTAAGCATTAAATACACGCTTTTTATTCCTTCCAGACTTGTTTGATTTGTTTCACTATAGAGGAACTAAACTGTAGGCGTAGAGTGAGTACTGCTTAAACCACTAACCATATAGCCATAGTGAATTCTTGTAGAACCGCATCTTTACTTACTGCACACCCGCGCATGTAGGCGTTAATTCACTAACCACATAACCATGGTTCTAGAACCGTATCTATAGTCAATACAGCCCGACCCACGTAGGCGTTAATTTACTAACCATATAACCATAGTGAATTCTTGTAGAACCGCATCTTTACTTATTGCACACCCGCGCATGTAGGCGTTAATTCACTAACCATATAACCATGGTTCTAGAACCGTATCTATATTCAATAGAGCCCTACCCACGTAGGCGTTAATTTACTAACCATATAACCATAGTGAATTCTTGTAGAACTGCATCTTTACTTACTGCACTCCTGCCCACGTAGGCGCAAATTCAAATGCCATAGTGAATTCTTCTAGAACCATATCCATACTTACCGCACTCCTGCCCACGTAGGCGTTAATTCATTGACAATATTTATACGTACTGCACTAACACCCACGTAGGCGTTCATCCACTAACCATGTAACCATGTTTATTATTCGTACTGCACTCCTGTCCACTAACAATATCTATATGTACTGCACCCTACCCACGTAGGCGTTAATTCACTGACCACAGTATATTCTTCTAAAACCACATTTGCGTCAATTCACAAACCATAACTATACGTTTTGTAGGCGTTTATTCACTTACCATGTAACCATAGAATATTCTTATAGAACCGCATCTATACTTATTGCTTTCCTACCAACGTGGGTGTTAATTCACTAACCATATAACCATAGTAAATATTAGTAGAACCACATCTTTGCTTACTGCACTCCCGCCCACGTAGGCGTTAAGTCACCATGTCTATCCGCCTGAGTAGGCGTTAATTCCCTAACCATAGTTTATTCGTCTATAACCATATCTGCACCCCAACCACGTAGGCGTTAATTCACTAACCATATAACCAAGATATTTTTCCAGAACCTTATCTACACGTAGGATAAACACAGTTCTAGTGTACCCATTACACCCCCGCCATCGTAGATATTAAAACCACTAACTATAGGTCGAACCATCTAGTTAGCTCCAATGACAGGAACAATGACATTTAGTGTATGTGAAATAGCTTTATTTAACGTCCATTTCAACCGAAGTGATATGACAGACAAAACATTTAATAAACTACTACTACTACTACCTGGTGTTTTAACGTCCGCTTTCACAGAAGTGATATCGCAGACAAAACATTTAGTAAACTTGAGGTCAATATATATATATATAATATCGATAATGAGGCCATTTAAAGAGATAAATACTGATAACAATACAAAGTAATTATTAATTATTGTCATTAGTAGTTATCAGTTTAAATGATTTTACTAACAATATTATATATATTAACCTGCGATATCAACCCGATAGAAGCGGATGTTAAATAAAGCTATTTCGCTCACTAAATTCATCTTTGTACTTTGTAACGATATCTGTCCAAACGTTGTGATATTACCAAAATAAAACCAGGCAGAGAGAAATGGGGTTTAACTTCCACTCGACACTCATGTCTGGATTAACATATTGTAGGGTTCAATTTTATTGGGGTCTTTTGAGCGGTGGGGGACCGAAGGGCCCGGAGAAAACCTACGAGGTTGAACAGGCGACCATACTCCTTGTCAAGTACAACTGGAAAATCGAAACCCCAGCTGATGTAGCACCATGTGCCTTTCTGTCTGACGTGGAGAGCGGACCTTTCACAAACCGGTCGCCACATCCTACGTATGACCCATGCATCTTTTCTTACTACATATTCTCGTAGCCGTGTGATCGTCTAGGATTTATCTCGGATCGTCTTTGCTCCTCCTTCATGTTGTGTATTTCTTCTTGCTGTTTTCTTAAGACGTTTGTCTTCTTCAATTATAACAATGCAACAGTTCGTTTTTACCTTTTATGTAGCATAGGTATACATACAAGCATAGTACATATTACAATTACAGTCAATACTAACTAAACTCTTCTCAACCTAGACACCTCGCGGTGTCTAGGACTCTTAGATGGTAACCCTCTGGAATCTAATCGAAGTCTGATTTAATGACATAATATAGTTTCCTTTATAGCCGCAAGGGTATCACGCAGACCCATGCGTGTTCATGACCATGAACCTGTGCAATCGACGTAATGATTGGTCAAATTAAGACAAATGATGCAATAGGAATATCTCGACCCACATGTATTTTGTTGAAAGATATAACCAGTATGTTATGGTTCTATACCCTTTTTTATGTAACAATATGTCAATCAAATGTTAGTTGATATCAGTACACACCTGCATATATGTGAATATGTTAGAAAAATAAAACTATATCTTATCTCCCCATTCCTTGTCTATAATCTTTAAAAACAATGTCACCACGACTATATTGCTACACTGACTTAGTGACAGACGTTACGATACAGCACACACGCTCTAACCATTCGGCCATCCCCGAAATAAATCTGTTAATCTTGAAATGACCTAGTTTGTGTCAAGTGTTCGTTTACCCCATTTCTCTCCCCCTCTCTCTCTCTCTCTCTCTTTCTCTTTACAATACTGTGATCCTGCGTGCATCCATTCACAGGGCAAGCCTGATATGACAAGTCCATGCAGCCAATCAATGCCGATTCCGAAATACACTATTGCTATTTATATTGCGCATCGATAATTTCAATTTTGTTTTGGATTGCGCATTATTGCATTTCATTTGCCTTCTTTTTTTTTTGCACTGCACATTTTAGATTTCAGCTTTTTTTTTTCCATATTGCGCATTTTCGATTTCAGGACTTTTTGTATTGCGCATTTTCGATTTCAGGGCTTTTTAGTATTGCGCATTTTGAATTTATAGCCTTAATATGTTGTGCATGTGATGTTCAATGTTTCCTTGTATGTTATCTATAATATTAAATATGTTTGTTGGATTTGCCTGAAGGTCGGGTGTTCGATCCCGGCATTGGCCGAGAAAGTTCATCCAGATTTCCCGGTCGGAATTCCCAGTTTGGAGCAGAACGGTAGGACGTTATACGTCATTTCATTCATTGTTGGTTTTGGTATATCTTGTTGGTATAATCAATTTGGTTAGGTTTTTGCGCGGATTAAGATTTGTGGAAAATTTGATCTGAAAATGACGCACAGCGACTTTAATAAATGTATGATAACTAATTGGTTTCAGTCCTTATAGTTGATCAGTAAATAAATCAGAGGTCGGGGTACGCGGTCAGGGATGGTTAATTAATGAATCGGAAGAATGGCCACCGTGCTGCCAATTATTGTGGTCTGTATAAACGATAAAGAATTGTAATAATAATGTCATTTATAATAGTGCACTTATTCCACACAGTTTATTCACATGGAGAAAGAAATGGAATAGAAAGGGGTTTAACGTCCGACTGTTCTGCTCCAACTTGACTAATGCACATCGATGGACATACGGCATACAGTGTGCTATGAGGGAAATTTTGCCCGTCTCTCTGTGCTGCACCACTGACAGCTGGGAATGGCGCCGGATGGAGTTTCTCGATTAGTATAGAGATGGAACACGGAATCTCCAGGTCAACGAGCAATTTCTGTGGGTCACAGTGGTCGGCCTCTCTATTGGGCGTATACCCGTCGTCATTAGCCTAGGACCCTAAACGTCATTCCATTTCCAAATAAAGCCATTCGATTGGAGTTTTGTCATGCCATCTGAGTAACAGTAGAAATTTTGTAAGGTAAATCCTCGTCTTGTGTGTCAAGTAGCCTTAGGTAGCTAAATCTAATTCTGACCATTAATATTCACCATAAAGCCAATCATTTAACTTAATCTAGTCAATGAAATAACCAGTTTATAAGATAGGAAAATCTCATCAAGAACATTGGTGTTGTGTTGACACGATGTCTTGAGTGTGATGAAACTTCAATATAAGTACCGTCAGTATGAGAAGTATTTGCATTAGTAATCTGCCACCAGAGCGATTAGCCAGCGGATATAATTTGAGTAATTTTCACAATGAGCGGTCCTTTATGCTAATGGCCACAAGACCAATTATCACCGAGGAATAATAGCCGTCTAGAGTTAATGGTGCCTCCTTCATCTACATTTTCATCAAGATTCAGCGGCAAATCAAATCATATCTGGTTAAACTGTCGGATATGACCGGTTACATTATGCTGGCGATCTAAAGGTGGGGGTGGACGCCAAGATCTATTGTCCGCGAGGCCTGATTTATTTGTCGCCTAGTTTACTCATTGGAATGACCATCATAGCAGATAAAAACAAAAATGAATAACAACAAATCTACTCGATTCTACTTAGGTCAACTCGATATAAAACGAACTTGACAAAGTTTCTTTATAATGTAGGTTGCGACGTGACCATGTTTACTGATGTTCAGAAGACACTCTTCGATTTTATTCCCAAAAGACTGAAGCATATCGGTCAAGTACTCACAAATTGTAATTTGATGTGTGCAGAGATTTAATGTCCGCGGTCAACTCCTTGACTTTATGCCCCTAAGACTTAAAATGAAATGAAATAGGGTTTAACGTCCTACTGTTCTACTTCGACTGGTCTAATGAAGACAAACTTACACCATACAATATGCTATGAGGAAAAATTTGCCCGTACAGCGGCGCTGTGGTCGATTCAAATTTAGAATTCTAACTGTCAAGGGTTCTTTTACGCGCACGCCAATGAGTACACAGGGTCTCGACATTTCGATCCACCTGAACGAATATACGCTGTACAGGCTATAGTACCCGGAGAAATGGGACAGAAAGGGGTTTAAAATATGATACAACTTTTTGTTTTCATTTTAAAATAATCACTCAGGTCAGCCTTGTACAACAAAATTAACACCGATCATCTCAAATTACGACAACTTTAAATTTTAATTATATGCCCTGTTTTTGAGCTCAAGTTAAAAATATTATACGATTTAAGATATTTTCCACTTGGGAAATCAAAAGTTATTATGATCACGTCAAAAAAAAAAAGAGTCGTCGCGCAAAATGTTTCATAGCCTTTACCTATCTCCATTATCCCGGTCGATGCCGACTTGCATCATAAATACATCTTAAATCCTCCTGTTATAGAAAAGGGTATCTCTTCTATCGACTCTCTGGGCATAGAGAGGGGGAGAGAAACTATGTCATTTTGGGACTAACATATAGCTCAATTCAATTTCAATAATTCGCGTGCGCGTAGGGGTCTTTAACAATGGGAAGAAACAGGAGAACCGGGGGAAAACCCATGAGGTTTGACAGACGTCTCTATTCCTTGTCACGTACAACCAATGAATCAAAACCACGCCAATTGACCTCATGATATAGCGCGCACGTGCTAATCAACCTCAACCACACCCCCTGTGTATAGAGAAGAGTTTGAGTTTACATACTTCTATCTGACAATAGCTATCGCGGATCATATCGGCATTGAGTTGACCAGCGATTACTTATTGTTATTCATCCTATTGTCCCAACACCCACTGACAATGAAACAGATAATCCCACCTGACACGGAGACTAATCAATCGAAGCTGCCAAGTCGTTTCAAATCTAAAACGGAAGACGTGCGTAGACATACTAATGTGGTCAGCGCATCAGTAATGCAGCGTTACAATGCTTGAACTGCCAGGACCGATTAAAGTAAGAGAACAACAACGCTTGATAATGTCTGCATTTACACGAAGGCTGCGTCGCTACATTAGACCGTGTAGTCTTAATTATCGTTAACAGTATAAAATGGCGCTGTTTATAAGATTCTACGGGCATTAAAAAACAAAAAAACTTCACTCGTGGCCAAAAACAAACATTCTTGAAGGTGATTAACGACAAGTTACTTTAAACACCCACCCACCATCGCCGGTTAAACGTTACAATGGCCGCCCACGGTTTTGAGGTAACGAACTTAAACACGGCAATCGAGTGTCGACCCCTTCTTGGTCCTGTTGCTAGCTAAAACTTAACATGCCAATCTCTAGCGTCTGGTTATTCTAGTCTACATTATTGCGTACGTTCTCCAAGCCCCTTGGTAAATGTGGGCCTGAAACTGATTATGGTACACGATTTGTGTAGCACTGATAATTTCTTTATTTTGTCTTAAATAGTGGATATCAGAAGCCAATTTTTCCCGGTAAGATCACAACATCAATGTTGACTTAAATTGACAAATAAGTTGTGTTTTCATTGTCTAAGATTTTGAATGATATTGAGTTAGAGACTTAGCTACGTTAAATGAAAAAAAAAACCCGAACGTTTTAGTAAACTAGAAATCGTTTGATGTATTTTATAACCGCTATAGTAAATGGTAGAAAGTGATTAATATTGTATTGTTGTGATAAAGTAACATCCCATTATTGTCGTTATAAAAGATCATCCCTTATTCTTTCGTAATAAAGAGAGCCACGGTGGTACGGTACTTAAGGCGCTGGTCCACTGTACAGGAGGTCGCGGATGCCATCTCTGTGCCTCAACCATTTCGGGACCCTGTTGCTCGAAATCTTAACTAAAGATAAAATCCAAATTGTAGTAGATACTTCAATTATGATTGGCTAAGCACTATAACCAGTCTAATATTATCAAATCAAATAACTAAAATTTAAATTTTATTTTAGTTGAAATTTCGTGAAACAGTCCGCAGGGTTGCAAGATCCATGGTCTGGCAAGAAAATAACATACCGTGGGTAAGAGCAATTGAATGTTCTGTTATTAGATTAACCAGACTTAGGCAATTGGTAAATTACAGCAAGATTTCATCCACGGCTAGGTCATCGGCATTCGGGGAATCTAGTTTTGTGAGTTTGCCGAAACAAACCAAATTAAACTATTTTACATAATCATTAATAAGCACACATTATACAAGAGCTAAATCTGTCAATTGGTGGCCTTTCTTTAGGCCTGAAATGTTATGTAAACTATTAATTAGACATTAATTAACTTATCCAGACCATAATCAACTCTTGATGTCAAGGATAGCCTGCAATATTTACTGGATTCAAATCCGACTTGATGTTCAACCATCATTCATGATTTAAACATGAAATGGATAATCGAAACTATATTTTATATCGTTATAACTTTAGTAATGATGACCGAAGTTATGCCGAAAATTAAATTCAATCGCTAAAATCTCTGTTCAGATTGGAAAAATTTCACTGAAATTTTCAGAAATCCAATATCTCCTTCACAAGAAGTCCTCAAAACTTTGCCACGGATGATAATGTATCTTAAGGTATTTCTGAATATACGTCACAGACGGAATTTATATCAAAAGTCCTTCAAATGAATTCCATTAGACATTAAACATTTTGTCTTTAATTCTTTTCTCCCATTTTATTATACCGGGTGGGAGCCTGGTCTAAAAGTTACCAATCATGTAACCTAGCTCTATTTACATCTCGACAACTGTGCTCAGATATATATTTATCGTAGAAATCGTTTTACATACGGTGACAGACAGTGGTGAACTGGGTAGCTCTGTGTCCAAGGGTCAACTGATTTCCTTAGGGTGCCATTACCGTCAAGAATACGTTACATAACGAGAGAACAAGACTCACAGCTCGTGTATCTCCTCTGATTCGGGTCACTGTAATTTACAGTGGATGCGAAGGTGACTATTATTTATTTTGAGCAGACGGTCAGAGGCCCAGTTCGCCCATGGTGACAGACAACTTCTAATAATACATTCTTAACTTAGAAATTCAAAAAGAGACTTGCAATAAAACTTGTTTATTGTACGTTCCAAATTACCCGACGTGTATATATACATATACAACTGGGTGTAGTTTTTTTCTTTGATGTCCATAGCAGTTATATCTCATAACAAACTCTCATGACGTCATCATAGGTTGATATTCGGTTCATATCAACCGCTGATGACGTCATGACAGGTTGATATATCATATCAACCGCTGATGACGTTATCCCAGGTCGATATATTCGGCTCATATCAACCGCTGATGACGTAGATGATCGAAATAATACAAAGAACACAGAAATAAAATTTTATTCTTTTGACAATAAAAAAACCCCATTGTTATAGTACAGTTTGTAGCATTCAGTAACGAAATAGACGGCGTACTTATCGGCATATTTAAATCGGCTATCCATACTCCATCTAAGATATCTTTCAGAATTTTCTTTCCGCCTTCATTATTTCTCCACACACTCCAAGTTTTCTTCATGCTTTGGATAGCTCCTCATCATATTTGCATTCACATCAATCCTATCGTCATTATGGTGACTAAAATGGATTGATTATTCGTCTGGCTTCGTTTTACTATCCCTTTTGTTTTTGCTTTCTCCAAAATGGCGACGTATAAATAAATATCTGCACGTGACAGCTTCGGTAATTTTCGCTTTTTGGCGGAAACTGTCGAGCAATTATCCAATCACTGTTGCCTTTTTTTAGAAGAGTCCATTAAATTTAAGGGTGAAGGTAGTATATGTCAGATATAAACCTACTCTCCCTCGGATTGATACGATAGAGAACCCTTGGGCTTCGCCCGCGTGTTCTCTTATCATATCAACCTCGGATAGGTTAATATCCTATACGTGCACGCCAATGTGTAACGTGACCTCGGTTTTTCGTGCCATCCGAACGACTAGACAGCTATCCTTGTCAGGCTCTCCGTCCTGCATCACTGACAAGGGGAAACCATGCCCGAAAATCTGGATGAACTTCCTCGGCCAATGCAGGGATCGAACACCCGATCTACAGGCTGGCGAGCCAGCGTCTTACCCACTTAGCCACGTGATCTAAGCTTCAATCAGATTGCCTCTTAACAGAGTGTATGACGTACTTCCGGCTAGCCGGCTTCATCATTAGCCTTACGAAACCCCCATTAAAAACAGGTACGCGTCAGCGTAACCCGAATGTAAACAAGTATTCTGAGATAATTATCCCTAAGAGAAAATAATGATTTTGTATTTTAGTTTGTCGATTTTTTAATCCCAATCATATGTAATATTTCATTCATTAACAAGATTTTATTTGTATGTTTCAGCGCAGTTTCTCACGCGGATGGAAACCACTCGACGATTGCCACTGAGAAATGTGTGCTGACGCAAGGAACGGATATGACGTATAGTATGTCGGAAGTGTGATTAAGTCCAACTGTGGGATGTGTACTTCTTTCTGTAGTATTTTGTAATATCACAGACAAACAACTATGGAATAACCATTAGGATGTGTTAAAGGCTTGAGTGTCAATAAAACTAGAATACTTATGTCAGATATGAATACGTCTATCGTCATTTCAAAGATTTTGAATCCGTTGGAAACTACAATATTGTGAAATAGGAATATCAATTCAAAAATGGTTTCGTACCGTTTATTATATACAAAGATATGATTATTAGGCGACATTCGTCATTCTTAACAAACAATGTAAACAAGCCCTAATATCAGTTCATTATATCTAGAAGCAGGGTTAACTATTCGTAGCAAAACACAACACATGGATATAAAAAAATAGAGAAGTAGTTATATCCATATATACCTTGTGTTGTGTTTTGTTATGAAAAATGATAATATGCTATTGTTGGCGATATCAGTTCGTAGGAAGTGTAGGGTGAAATCTCTTAATAGTCAACTTTTTTTATTAATCTAAATGAATCCAAACACGTGTCCAGTGGGAAGGGGGTGGATGCGGGCGCAGAGAACAGCCCCCCCCCCCTCACTGTATGACATGTATGAACCTAAGTGAGTAGAAAACTTGCTTTAAAGCTTCTGATTTGATCAGACGTAACGCCAGACTTGACGTTGCCCGCCACCCCACCCCTCCCCATGCGCTAAAATTCCTGGTCACCCAGAACCCCTAAGTCTTCAACGCACGGAGGGTCTGTTGTCAATTTTTGACGAAATTACTAGATAATCTACCACATAAAAAAACAAAATTCCAGTTACGCATGGTCAATGGAACCTTTTGCCTAAAGTCTCGGTAAGCGAGTCTGAAATATATCCCACAATTCACTTGGCACATCTATTATTAGAAACAAAATTGAGACGAGGAATAAAGCATGAATCGCGATGAAGAATTAAGAAGATTGCGAGAAGCCATACGTCTGATTCATGACGAAAGAAAATTACCATTTCAATTAAAACCTTTACAAACAAAATTTTAGCGAGTGTCATTGATGACAAGCGAGATGTTTTGATAGATTCAGTAGGTGGTAACTTAAAAGACTGCTTTCTTTCAAATTTTGAGGACCCATCCAGACTTATATTCGTAGAATATTTGTTTGGATGATAGAAGAGACGGAACAAGCTAAACTTCGTTATCGACGTAATGAGATTAAATCCTGATGTTTCATAACATTGGTTTTGTAATTTTAATTTTTATTTATCGCACCCGAGAAACTACGCCTTAGAATCGTCCCTGTATTATAAAACGTATAATGACATTATTTTCTATATTGATGATCACACATGAACAAGCTTTTATTTTTCTATGGCTTGTTACATCACGCTATATATGTCACAGTATTTGTTTATATTTGTGAGAAAATGTATGTCGTTCAATATTTGATGTTTGATTCGTGATTTTGCTATTTAAGACATCAAAGACGGTCATAAGACGCCTGAATGTTTCCTGTCGTGTCGTATCATTTAACTATTCTAAAAGTGTCTGTAAATTAACGTGGTTTTAAATGAAACCGATCAATGGCTTTAATTATAAAACATTGCCATCCTGACACAGTGACCTCTTATTCAATTCCTGAAATAGCAGCTTCAGGATGCCGCTTTTATCATTTGTCAAATGGTTGACCAACACTTAAGCCAGGCTGACACTTGCACGACTTTTGGTCACGATTTTGTCGTGCCCATCAGTGTCGACATTGACATGAACTGGCACGACGAGTTCACGCATAGTTTGCGCATTGTTTACGCACTTCTCGCATTGGCCCTACGAGTTTGCGCAAATCGGACGGTGTCGTGCCGACTCGAGACGTGCCAATGCGTGCCACGGAATCGTGCAAGTGTCGGCCTTGCTTTACTAATGGAAATGAAATGAACTGGAGTTTAACGTCCTACAGGGTTAATTAACACGGGAATCCAGAGTGTGTGCTATGAGGGACATCTGGTCCGGGCAGAGGCAATATGGCCTACTCTTATATCGAATTCCAACTGCCAAGGGATCTTTTACGCGCACGCAAATTTAAACACGGGACCTCCGTTGTCCTTCCCATCCGAATGACTAGACAGCCGTCCTAGTCAGCCCTCCGTCCTGCACCACTGACAATGTTAATCTATGCCGGAAAATCTGGATTAACTTACTGGGTCAATGCAGGGATCGAACACCCGACACCAGGATAGCGACGCAGCGTCTTACCCTCTTAGTCACCGTGGTGTAACGCATTTTAATTAGCAACCAATCTTATTTAAACGCATTTGCTAGATCGTCAAAATCGTTTCCAGAAATATACAATATTTTGATATTTGGAGTCAATGGTTCTGATTTCGTTGTTAATGGCATGGAAACCTGAAAACCCATGGGACTGTGTAGAGTATACCAGAGTCGATGTCTAGCATATCTGAGCAACGGTAGATATGATCATAACGTTTTAGGGTTGGGTACACCTGGCCCCGAGTTCACAAAGCTTTCTCAGACTTAAATTAAGAAATTACTCAACTTTCAGTCACTGTTTATAAGAAATATATTTGACCCAGAAACAAAAATCTTTTCACATAGTTTATTATTGATGTATTTGATACATTGAAACAACAACAAAAAATATAAAGGGCTATACTTTAGTTTAAAAAAAAAGTCGAACAATTCTGAGAAAATTCTTAACTTAAGTCTGGGAATGCTTTGTGAACTTGGGGCCTGATGGTTGTCAATTTAGGGGTGGCACAAAAAAAGGGAGCCTACAAACTCTAGACCGATGACGCAAAGGGGGTCGTTTCGTCGCCGTCACTTAACCCTCGATTACAACATTAAATAGAAATTCGTTTAAGGGGTAAACAAATGACCCAATTATACTCGATGGAATTCTTCTTTAAAAGAAGTGAGAAATTGTCTTTATATTGAAAGAAAAAACGCAATATTAACATTATCATTGTATTTTTGATGAGACTATGTGCTACATAGCTTTCCAGTAAACAAATATTTGTTACATATTATGTATATGTATAAGTCGTTTGATTTCGTTTTGTTTTCATGTCTAAATATCTATTAGCTTACTTATTATTATTAGTGCTAGGTGCATGGCGCATCATATAGTATGGCTATCATTTTACTTGCAAAAATGTCAAGGTTAAATTTGTAACTAAACAAAACCAAATAAGGTGTGGGGTTAAACTGCCTAGCAGGTCATTAGTCCATTATCAAATCACTAGGTCATCAGACAAGTTTCCTTTTCTTAGGGGGCGGGGGGTGGTGACCGAATGGTTAGATTGTATCATACGGCTTGCCATTGAGTCAACTAGCGTAGGTTCAAAACCTCGATTGTACGTGGCCAACCGCGTGGGTTTTTCTCCGGTTTCCACCCCTACGTGCAAGCGAATTATTGAAATAAAATTAAACCATATGTTAGTACCGAAATGACCTAGTTTGTGTTTTATCGAGTGGACGTTAAACTCTATTTTTTTCTCTCTCTCTACTTTATTTTTTTATCAGCGCACACGCAGTGAACTTTCCAGTCTTGTTACTCATTGTCAGCAGAGCAAGCCGGGTCGCAAGGCAAGGAACAGCATGACAAATGCCCATCTTCATTAGTTAAAATAACAGGACGTTAAACCTCAATTCATTTAATGTTCACAGTTTGGAATATACTTGTTTTCATTCGTTGTAAAATATTCTTTATTTCATGCTGATTACCATATTATAATAACATGTTGTTTTGTCAATTAAAAACTGGTTTAATAAAATAAAGATGTAACAGTTTTAATATCTTCATACTCACTGTCGAAATTTAGACTCAAGATAATTCCACTAATGCGTCACTTCCCAATGCTCCACGCACATGACTAAAGAAATATGTTGTTGTGTTAAAATCACAGTTGGGCAAAACTCTATGCCCATGCCAAAAATAGCAGTGATCTCCAGATTAAAACCCATATTCGTTTCGTTTCGTTTGTTATAGTTCCAAATTTCATTTTACTTGTCTTAACTGCACAAGGACTACTACTACAACTACCTGGTGAATTGACGTCCGCTTCCACTGAAGTGATATCGCAGACAAGTTCGACACTATAGGATCTCGACACTATAGGAAACGGTCTGTTACGGCGAGCTTTAGGTGGGTTTTGCACGGAACTCTTAGTAATCCACCAGAAATATCAATGCTGATTGATTAATCAAATGTCTCGCGTCATAGGGTCAAAAGCCGCTCGCATAACCTTTGACGTGACCTATCGCTACACAAAACCCTCCATGACTAAGGAAAGATTGTGTTGTGTTTTAATCACAATTGAGAAGGTTATGTCAAAAATAGTAGAGATCTTGAGACCCTAGACTTTAGTCTACCAAGCTTGTTGGTGATTCCAGCATTATTCATACTGGGTGGGGGTCTGGGTGGGGTTCATGGCTGAATGGTTAGTGTGTGCGCGCTGTATCATAAAGTCTGTCATTGAGTCAAATGGCGTGGTTTCGATTTTCGGTTGTACGTGACAAAGAGTAGGGTCGCCTGTCCAACCTCGTGGGTTTTCTCCGGGTCCTCCGGTTTCCTCACACTGCTTAAGACCCCTACGCACAGGCGAATTATTGAAGTACGATTTAACCATGTTAGCCCCGAAATGACCAAGTTGGTGTCGAGTGGACATTATAACCCATCTCTCTCTCTCTCTCTTTATTCTTACTGACCATACGCAGTTGCGCACTCGAGTGGCTTTCAAGTCTGGAGGAACAAACACAAATTATTCATCAGGCGACTAAAATTGTTCGGGGGTTGGGATGGCCTAGTGGTCTAGAGTGCCGCGCTTCGACCTCTAGCTGGCCGGTCACCTCTGGCTTGCGGCTGTGGTTTCGAGCCCCGGTGTGAGCGTATGTGGCATGGAGATAGGGGCGCCTTCTCAACCTCGTGGGTTTCCTCCGGGCACTCCGGTTTCCTCCCACTGTTAAAGACCCCCTACGCGCAAGTGAATTATTGAAATAAAATTAAAACCATATGTTAGTCCCGAAATGACCTAGTTTGTGTTGAGTGGACGTTAAACCCCAATTATTGTTTCGATGACTCCCTTTCTTTATTGTGTTCTGGAGTTTAACACGGATTATCAACTTTATAAACAATGAAATCAACACTGAATTCTGATTCGTGAAGGACATCTCGCACATAATAAGAGGTACTGTGCGGGGTGGGGAGAAAAACCTTAGTGTCCTCAACACAAACGGCTTCATTCCATTAATTGATCTGTCCGTAGAGTTTATAAAAGGTGGATGGTCATCACTGTTTAGACCAGCACCTGCAGCCAGCAATGGAATTCCCAGATTTTAGTTTCAGAGCCTGGATAGGAGAACTGTGAGAAAAACTAAGAAGGTTAGGTGTGCTATGAAGGGGTATTTGGGCCCGGGCAGCAGCACTACGACCTTCTTTTATTTCCAATTTCAACTGTCAAGAATTTGTGGATGCCAATGTGTACACGACTCACCGGTTGACGCCCTATCCGAATGGCTATACGTTGTCCCATGTCAGACACTCTGTCCTGTGTCACTGATAACGGGAAAGCGCACAGGATAATCTCGATGAACATTAGAGAGAGAGAGAGAGAGAGAGAGAGAGAGAGAGAAATGGGGTTCAACGTCCACTTGACACAAACTAGGACTAACATATTATGTTTTTGGTTTTTTTTAAATTTTATTTCAATAATTCGCTTGGGCGTAGGGGTTTTAGCTGTGGGGGGAAAAAAAACCACAAAGTTGGACAGGCGACCCTACTCCTTGCCACGAGGTGCGACCGAACTAAGGCGAAACATATAAAACCACGGTACAGTAACTTGCCTTCAGTTCCCCCACAAACACAGTGACCTAAAAAGTCGATCATGAATCTGTCATGTGACTAAATGTCTAGATAATAATTTATATATAATTGAAGCCAGACAAACGCCCGACAGTAGGCGAATTTAGCTCTTTTAAATAACGACACATCTTTTTCTCCACTTAGGAAGCGCCATAAAAGATCCGTTTGTCACCGCTGACATTAATGTGATACGAACGCCCGTCGATTTTCACTAACTAGGTCCTCCGTCCAAAATCAACGAAATGAGGCACCATGCCGGAAATCCCAATGTTATTTTTGGACAAATACATGTATATCACGGGATTTCCAGGTTATCTTACTAAGAGAGCAACTGCGGCTCCCATGAATACAAAGAGAGAGAGAGAGAGAGAGAGAGAGAGAGCGCGAATGGGTTTAACGTCCACTCGATACAAACTAGGTCATTTCGGGACTAACAACCGTTTTATTTTTATTATAGTAATTCGCTTGCGTGTAGGGGTCTTTAGCAGTGGGAGGAAAGCGGAGTGCCCGGAGAAACCCCACGAGGTTGGACAGGCGACCCTACTCCTTGTCACGTGCAAGGTCAATAAATGCTATTCATTTAACATGGAAGTCAATGATTAGGGAATTAGTAGTCTGAATCCTGCTACGTGAAGGATTATTGAACGGAGACAAGTACTGGACCGTCTGAGAACTGCTATAGTTATTGTTATTTAATGAAGAGAATTGCTGGTCTGATTCCCAAGACGAGTTGTCTGTTCTTGACTTAATGGCATCACGGACAAGTTTTAGATATATTTATGTAATGGTAATTAATCACAGAGAAGCCAAGAAAGAACCGTCTTATTATGTATACCCGAGGGGAAACTCTTTTATTTTATACAAATTTTTATAATGTCAATAGACTAGAGATATGGTGGTGTAATAAATCAGTGTAACTATTGAAGCCATTAAAAAGACCATAGATTGATATTGTAGTTTTAATGAATCACCGTGAAGCCAAAAACAACTATCTTGTCCTTAGGGTGTTTACCTAGAATGAATAAATGTCAGTACTGAAACCATTAGCAAGACGCAAGAGAAATCAACAAAAAAGTTAGTCACACAAGGCGTGGAAATATGCCCACCCAACAGCTATCGGAAAGGAAAATTTGACTAGCGGTGAATAATATGATCATTATCTCTGTCGTGTTCACAAGCTTGGCAATTCTGTTAAAATTGGTGCCCCTATTGCGTTCACGGGATTTCCTAAAGGGATGTTTATAACTGTCATTGTTTTCATTATCTTTTACAAATGGCACCCCATGTCATAAGATTACACATCCGACTAAGACGTTGGTTCGCTAACCTGGAGGTCCGACGTTCGATCTCTGCAGTGGACGCGAATGTTCATCGGGATTTTCCGGCGTGCCTCCTCCATGACACTGGTGCCGGATTGACTGACAATGTATAGTCGCTGTGATGGTACGAAATACCGGAACCCGTGTACTCATTGACGTGCACGCAAAAGAAACCTTGACGATATTCCGTAGCGCACTCTCCGGGCACAATTTCCTGCATAGTACACTGTATGCGCGTCATCGCATTAGCCCAAGTAAAAGCAGAAAAGCAGATCGTTAAACCTCATTTTATTTCATAAAATTATACGATACGTCTGAAATATATATATCTATAAAGAAGGAGACAGAAATGGGGTTTAACGTCCACTAAACAAAACCTAGGTCATTTCGAGACTAACATCTGGTTTAATTTTCTGTTAATAATTCGCTTGTGCGTAGGGGGTGGGAGGAAACCGGAGAAGCCGAAGAAAACCCACGAGGTTGGACAGGCGACCCTAATCCTTGCCACGTACAACCAAGGATTAGAAAACACACACGATAACCATTCGGTCATCCAACACCCCCGTCGGAAATTTAGGATATTAGAATCCCAAAATAACCACATCAATATTGATTGAAATGGATCAATATTAAATTTTTATTTCGGATTCTATGGAAAATATTGAGTTGGAGTTTTAGCTCTGTATATATTCATCCGATTTTCACATAAACCAACAAGAGAAGACAAGGTTGTGAAATATGTAGATGTTTATGATAATAATGACCCCAGCTTCCAGACAGCAATTAACTTGCATGGACGTTTCGTACTGATACGATCCCAGCAATGATTACATTACATTAAGTATATGTCTAATATTCCCACTATAAGTTAACATTATTGTTGGTTCGGTGTGATGGTCAAGCGAGAGAGAGAGGGAGAGAGAGAGAGAGAGAGAGAGAAAGAGAGGGAGAGGGAGAGGGGGTAACGTTCACTCGACACAGACTAGGTCATTTCGGGACTAACATTATGGTTCAATCTCATTGAAATAATTTGCTTGCGTGTAGGGGTCTTTAACAGTGGTGGGAAACCGGCGGACCCAGAGTTAACCCACGCGGTTGAGAAGGCGCCCCTATCTCCATGCCACATACGCTCACACCAGGGATCGAAACCACAGCCGCAAGCCAGAGGTTACCGGCCAGCTAGAGGTCGAAGCGCGGCACTCTAGTCCACTAGGAAACTTCGCATTAACACGATATTGAATTTCATAACCATCTTTTTGTAGATTGTCGGTTTAAAAATTCCACTTTGTTCCGAGTAAATTGGTGAATTAGTTGAAGGGGAAATGGTTGTCTGGACTAAATTAGACATGGTTCATTATTAAGTGCAAGAGAGAATATCAACCTTTTACAATCTATTTTAGAATCAATAAGTATGCATTATGGCTGTTAACTATTTAAAAAAGTCTAATACCCCGGATAGTGTCGACTAGTCTAGTACACATATGCCATATCGAGTCAAGTGCCGTAATGTCGAGCACAAGCTTGCACGAGACGGAAAGTATGGCCCCCATGTACAACCGCATAGGTTTTCCAGCTGATCTCTGCAAAGCCCAGCTAGAATCGCGGGGCCCCTAACGCGACAAAAAGATTATTTCATACACTTTTTAATGGTGGGCATGCGTAACACACAATTACACGGTCTGCAATACAAGAAAAATTACATGTCAGTATTACGAATGGCATACAATGCTTGGAAATGACATATAACGGCGGTGAACTGTTATAAACAGTGAAAACGCCGCTAGAAGGATGGACCGATCATCAGAGGGATAGCCCAGTCTCAGCCCTCGCGCCGCTAGATCTATTACCGTGAAACTTTCATCTGGAATTTGAATTGTTTCTCTTTTTGCCACGAACCGCGGGGCCCCCTAAACTGCGGGGCCCTGGGCCTAGGCCCCTCAGGCTCATGCCTAAACTGGGCCCTGGTTCTCTGGCTTCAGCAAGAATTTTTGGCGTTGTTCCCCTTTGTCTGCTGCGTTAAGCAGAGGGCCTGGTAAGGGACAACGGATAGTCGGTCAGATGAAGCGAAAACAGAGGGTCCGTGTACACATTGGTGTACAAGTAAAAAAGTGGGTTGCTGTCCGGACACAACTTCCCACAACGGTCCTCATGACAACCTAACGACAGAGGCTTCTTGGTCTCCAAAAAGCCAACAGCATAAAACCAAATGTTACTGACTTCCTGTAGGTCAAACAGTAAACAAACCACGATTTTTCAAAAGGTTTTGTAACTTGATCTGAAATTAGTTCCCAAATGGTATACGGTAAGGGATGGAAATTTCAGGCAGGTCGTTAAGATTTAACCATTTTAATTAACAACCTAAGAAATAACAAGCAATTTTCGAGTCTAAGTGAAACTGGGAACAGGCAAATAGTACATCACATTTCTTGATTAACGGAGTCAGCGGTTTACCTATTCACCCATCATATTTCTACTTTTAGATTTACGGCATAGAAACGATTTTAAAATAGATAAAACATTCGTCCTAAATACAAAGATGTGTTAAGTATGTCCTGAAATGATCCGCCAGTATCGGGGATGTTGGCATCCTTTTATAAATCCTAGGATGATTCATGCTATAAAGGATTCTAAATATATCTTCGTTTGGTATTGAATTATCCGGCTTCTCGTACAATAGCATGTATTTGGATTCTGTTTCATATATATTTATCTTGCTTCAGTTACCGTTAATAAACGAAGCCGGGTTTGTTGTTACAGTTTGTAAATGCGTATATATTCTAGGGGTTGACATGTCTGATATATCAGAAACAATGGAAGTGGACGTAAAGCCTCACCAGAAAATGATTGTCAGATCTCTCCCTGTTTTAGTGTAATGACAGTGTCTGATATCCCCCTGCCTTAGTGTAATGACAGTGTTTGATATCTTCTTGTCTTAGTGTAATGACAGTGTCTGATATCTTCCTGCCTTAGTGTAATGTCAGTGTCTGATATCTCTCTGCCTTAGTGTAATGACAGTGCCTGATATCTCCCTGTCTTACTGTAATGACAGTGTGTCTGATATCTCCCTGCTTTACTGTAATGACAGTGGCTGATTTAGAGGAAGAGGGCATTGTGATATTCCATTCATATTCTCCCCCTAATAACAGAGCCTCACGATAAGAGGCAGATGAAAGTTGGTTTTAAAAACAATTAAGCAAAGTCGAGGATGTTACATTTTTAGTTCTTTGAATCGGTTCTTGACGACAACACTGGTTTATGGTAATATAATAATTTTATTTGTTTTTATGCATATGAATAGGTCATTTCGGAACTAACATATGGTTTAATTTTATTTCAATAATCCGATTGCGCGTAGGGGTCCATAGCAGTGGGAGGTAACCGGAGGCTCCGGAGAAAACCCACGAGGTTGGGCAGGCGACTCTACTCCTTGTCATGTACAATCCGGGATTCGAAACCACGGGAGTTGACTCAGTGACAACCTTTGTGATACAGCGCGTATGTTTTAGCCATTCGGCCATCACACCCCCCGGGTCAGCTATAACTTTCTATAATGGAAATGACACGAGTGCCGAAAAAAGATTACTAAGCAGTGTTTTGAACTAGGAATCAAGTTACTGTTTGGATAAGATAGATAAATCTCACATCAATTGCAAATACAAAGATCGTCTGACGTGAGGCTGCAATAACATTACTACATTGGTGCGCTGTAAACCTATAGATGTTCAACTCAACGAAAACTAATCATTTAGCCTTTCCAATTTACTTTTTGGTACCATACGTTGAACATTGTGCGCTCTTCGATTTTTCAAGCATTTTTTGTAACCAATACAAAATGTCGTGAGAGCTATGATAAATATTACTGCACCAGTACTGATCATAATAATGTCATAAGAATCTAATCTACTGACTAATAACACATTGATATTGTGTGTGTTATTTTGTGTAACCTGTGTCCCGTCCGTTGTTTGGTGGTAGAGACTGTTGTTATTACCCTTTGATGGCAATATAGACCGTGTTGTCCCATTGTCAGCTTCTACGTCAGACCATGTAGATTGATTTGACTCGGTATCTCCGTCAGACCATGTAGATTGCAATGTTCTATTGTCGGCTTTTGTGATAGGCAAAGTAGTTTGGCGTACCATACTATAGTCCCCGCTCTCTGAAATAGACCACGTAGAATCTACATTGTAGATTATGTTGTCCCATTGTGTTTGTTCAATATCGTTGTCACATTGTTCACTATCATCCCCGCTCTTTGAATTATCATACATATATCGTACGTTAATCCTATTATATCGAATCCCAACTGTCAAGGGTCTTTTGCGTACACACCAATATGCACACGGGACCTCGGATTTTCGTCCCACCCGAACGACAACGGCTACGACAAAAGACAATACATACCTGTCATAACGTCTATAGTGTATACTAGATAGTCGATAGATTGTAAAATCAAAAGAACTCTGGATTTTTCTGTTTTTAAATCAAATACTAAAATTCTTAAAAATAGAAAGATAAATAAGATTTTCGTCCCACCCGAACGACAACAGCTACGACAAAAGACAATACATACCTGTAATACTAGATAGTCGATAGATTGTAAAATTAAAAGAGCTCTGGATTTTTCTGTTTTTAAATCAAATACTAAAATTCTTAAAAATAGAAAGATAAATAAGGTTTAATTGGAAATATTTCAGAATACATAACAATTGTTTTTAATCGATCTGATTACAATTGAATTTTGGATTCTCCCGAATAAAACGGGGATGTTTTCTCCATACATTGAGATGAAACAGAGAGAAAAAGAACTGAAGATCGACCTCCATTTGACACAATCTAGGGTTCGATTATACTTCAAAAAATCGCTTTAACATTGGGGGGAACCGGGGAAACGGGGAAAACCCACGAGGACCATATTTCTGAAGCAAATAACTAAGAGTACAACAGAACACTGTATATGGTATTGAGTACAATAGAACACTAGATATGGTATTAAGTCAAATAGAACACTATATATGGTATTAAGTCAAATAGAACACTATATATGGCATTAAGTGGAATAGAACACTATATATGGTATGGAGTAAAATAGAACACTATATATGGTGTTGAGTAAAATAGATCACTATATTTGGTATGGAATAAAATAGAAGACTATAATATGATATTGTGTGTGACAAATAGAAACTAAAAATAGAGAACCACTTACTGATGTGATTGACGACAGAATACACGTTGACCGTGAATATAAAAGTTATAAATATATTGAAAATTTTGTCTAAATGGTTCCACACTTGAGCCGTTTAGATTAAAAAGTCCCAGTTCAAGTGCCGTGAAGTCATCGGAGTAGTAGTATAGTACAATGCTATCGAAACCTGAAATATATATTTTTATTTAAAAATAACGATTTTATTCAGTAGTAAGGTGCACTACATTGGTGAATACTCTGATGTGGAGTGCGAAGATGAGCATTTCCTGCTAAGGGTCAGCAGCGATAAGCAAAGCAACTTGATTGGTTGATGCTTTGGGAGACGATACCTTTAGTTCTAATCAAGGGACAGTGATGAAACTTAATGTATAATTTTATTACAACAATACCTTGGCTAAGGTCAATAACGAACATTTTCTGTTCAGGGTAAGCCATTTGATTTGCCGAGACTTTGGAACACAGCAACTCTCATTCTAATTGAGTTAGAATGTTCATACTTGGCTTAGGTGTTTATTACGTCTACATAGGGTAGACAGAGATAAGCAATTTGATTGGTGGATGCTTTGGGACACGATAATGAGCATTTTCCGCTAGTGGTCGGCAGCCCGATACGCAATGTGATTGGTCGAGACTTTGGAATGCAATAACTTGAGGTGGAATGGTCAAAGGTGGTGTAGGCGTTAAATATATGAGTGTCTTGGTGGAATTCGAAGATTAGCATTTTCTGCTTAAGGTAAGCAAAGATAAGCGATTTGATTGGCCGATATTTTGGGACATGATAATTTTAATTCTAATTATTAAGTGAGAGTCAAGAGCGTATAGTTTCATTACATCAATACCTTGACTTAGTTTCTATAAAGCAGTGCTTTATAAGCTTATTTATAGTAGCGATGAGCAATTTGACTGATCAAGACTTTGGAACATGACAACCCTACTTTTAACTGAGGTAAAATGTTTAATTAGGTAACTGAGTTCAATAATTAATATTTCCCACTAAAGCTAAGTAGAGCTAAGCAGTTTCATTGGGTCGATGCTTTGGAACAAGATTATTTTGATTCTAACTGATTGACAGTGAGATGAAACTTGGTGTATATTTCCACTACCAAGTGCTTCAAAAACTTGACTGAGTTTGATCGTAAACATTTTCTGCTTAGACTATATATATATAATCAGTTTGATTGCTCAGTACTTTTGAAAAAGATAAATTTGCAGTTAAACAACATGTGTCATCTATTTATTTGGGGATTTCGGCGGGGGACACCAGCCTCATTTTTGAATTGTTTGCTTTGTTATGAACTTTTGGTTTAGTAAAATCATGTCTGCGAAGCTCCTTCGTTCAGCAAAAATAATAGCAAACTAATTGTATTTTCCAAGGTTCTCAAAACAATCGTTGAGCTTCCTACTGTGCCAAATGGTCTACCTTTCTGTAACGTTTATTGTGGTTTAGTAGTCGAAGCTTTTTAATGTTGTAGATTTGGTTGCTGGTATTTGTAGAAGTGGGGTTGTTTACATATTTGGACCTGAGGATGTCGGTAGATTTTGTACTAAGGGTGTTGATAGCGTTCGAGCTTAGATGTAAACGTTATATTGGCGGCAATAAAGAAATTCAGAAATCGGTTGTCATATATGTCCAGAAATATGTTCAATCAAATCAATCTATAGGCACACCCGGTCGATACCACTTATATATAGACGTAGCTATAACCTGGAAGTAACATAGAACTGCACTCGGCAAACCTTGTAAGATATCGGGAATCTAAACTCGGCTGTATGATGAATTCCGCCATATTAGAACTACTTTAAAGGTCCCGGATGAAACATGGCTGCGACCATTCCAAACACAAGTTGGCAACCTATTTAGCTAGCGACCTATTCGATCGATCCAGCTGTAAGATGATGATGAAATTACACGTCTATTCTGAGTTGAAGGAATGGATAAAAAATAATATATTCTACTTTCATTTGATAGACATAACGTTGGATTTTATTGGTTGATAAAAAGAGACTGTTGTCTTTACTCTAAATAGGTTTCCAACGAACAGGTTGCAGCTCGATCGGTCGAATAGGTCGCTAGCCGAATAGGTTCCCAATTTGTGTAACCCAAACCACGTCACTTGGCTCAATAACAAACCTTACAAGAATACATGTATTTCAGATCATTTTTCTAACTACTTTCGATTTGTAATTGTCCATGACTACATGTATTATACTAACGAGGAACACCTAAAGAAAGTAAAAGTAGACACCACAGCATCAACAATTGAAACAGTCAGGACATTTAAGGGACGGATCATTCATATGGAACTTTACACAGACATGGACCACACCAAATGGTAAATACTGATTTATATCATATACATGTATTTGACCCACTGAATCCAATGAGCATGGGTATTCCTCCTAAAAATGATGTCTAATTCCGCTAGGGGGCCAAATTCAAAATGGTGGTTTATTTTAGCAGTAAATTTATAAAGTTCCCTAAAACGGTGTGTAATATATTGGAATATAGGTTTTTGGTGTATTATATATCTTCAATATGTGTAGTTTCAGAATCCGGATGATGCCACCCTGGCATCCTTGAAGAAATTAAAAAATTCAAAATGGACGTCACGAGGCATTTTCTGGTTATTTACTTTAATTTAGTGGGGTAAAATTTGAGACAGATTCTCTCGGACCTCGATATTAAGGTGATTTCTCTCGGAATTTGACCCTCAGAATCCAATGAAATTGGGTATTCTTCCTAAAAAAAAAGCTGTCCAATTCCACTAGGGCCCGAAATTCAAAATGGAGGCTCGTTCTTTGGAAAAACTCATAAAGTCCCCCCAAAAAGCTATGCAATATATTAAACAATAGGTTTTCGGTGTCATTTACTTCAGATATAAATATAAAACATGTTCCGACCAAAAAGCATCCCAGATTGAGCTTAAAAACAAAATGGCGGCCATATTTGGCAAGACATAACAATAATAGTAACGTATTAACTACAGCTTTTCGTTTTCGCCGGATTCCTATCTGAATGGCGATATATGCCATGACAGAAGGAAACGCAAATATGGTTCCCAAGCCCAACAAAATAACTTAATTAAGTAGACCATGGAAGATAATAGAACCGTTAATGTAAAAACTTAGGTATCACAGGACTAAGAGCACAACTTACAAAGCGATATGAACAGAAGCTACGGAGAGCGAATTGTCAAGCATAAAGTATGATACACTATGACACCCGCCCGTGTCACCTTCTCTACTAGAAAACAAAGTGGAATAAAGGATGAAAAGTGTTACGTCAGCGTGATACAAACTCCAGCTTTACCGGCGCGTATGAATGAACAAAACAATTGCAAGACAAATGTCATCCCCGTTGCATAAAACGGATGAAATGGGAAGAATGAGAACGTTGTGAGTATTCCAGTGATTCAAGACAGGGTGGGTTAAACAAATTCCCGAGGTTGCACAAGACAAATATGTGAACCCGAGTTAGTAGTTAAAAACGTTTGCTTTCAACTAACGATGGTCTGATAGTTGATTGTGTTTGACCGTGTATACTTTGTGTTCTTATATGAATATTAGGGGAAGAATATCATTGGATTAGAGCACCTTTTGGTTGAACATGTATTTATGTTTATATCTGTAGAAATTGACTATGAAAACCCATATTTCAATATATTACACCGTTTTAGGGAACATTATATGTTTACCTCAAAAAAGGAGCCACCATTGTGAATTTGGCCCCCTAGCGGAATTAGTCGTCACTTTTGGGAGGAATACCCAAGCTCATTTGATGCAACGGATCAAATTCTTACGGAAACCGCCTTCATACCGAGGTCCGAGAGAATTTGTCCCGAATTGTACCCCATTAAATTAAAGTAAATAACCAGAAAATGCCCCATGACGGTCATCTTGAATATTTCAATTACCCCAAGGATGCCAAGGTGACATCATCCGGATTTTGAAACCTCACATATTGAAGGTATACCAAAAACCTATATTTCATTATATTACGCAACGTTTTATGTAACTTTGTAAGTTACCAGGCAAAATAAGCCACCATTTTGAATTTGCCCCTCTAGCGGAATTAGTTGTCACTTTTAGGAGGAATACCCGTGCTCGTTTGATTCAGTGGATCAAATTCTTATCAAACCCATCTTCGACCCGTGGTTCAAGAGAATCTGTCACATATTTTACCCCGCTTAATAATCAGAAAATACCCAATGGCGGCCATCTTGAATATTTAAAATTCCCCGGGGGGGGGGGGCTAGGGTGGCATCATCCAGATTCTTAATCTACACATACTGAAGATGTACAGTTCCAGGTTTGTAGTGATAAAGACTTTATAATTCATTCAAAAACAAGCTGCGAAGCAACTTAAGAAAAGGGAAATAATTCACAGACATTGTGAGTGACAGTCTGTGTTATTGGGGTTGTTTTAAATATCGGTATGTCATCTATGTTACCCAAATATATAAAGTAGCTATGTCTTTAACTCAGTATCACCCAAAATCTTACACGTTGAAAACATGAATTATTTGTCAATTCAAATCAATATTGAAGTTGTGACCTTACCAGGAAAAGGTATGCTTCTAATATCCAATATTCAAGACAAAATAAACATTTTATTGAATCGTGTACCATAGTGCGTTTCGCCGTCATTTGCAGCAAGTGATCAGAAAGAACGAAGCTGGACATATTTGTAAAAAGTGACCAGAAAGAACGAAGCTAAAAATATTCCAAAACTCCTGTCAAATGGTGACGCCATATCTTATCTGGGGAACATGCGCAATAGACTGGAATAACCAGACGCTAGAAATTGTCATTCGACTGAGACTCGTGTCGTATTTCGCTGGACATAACTGATTTGAAATTAGAATCAAAACGGAAACAATTGAATGTATATCAGTTTTATATACAATCATTTTACATTCTTATATGCGGTGCTACCCATAAGGGCCAATTTCTATGTTCCAAATATTAGCGATTTAGCTCCTTTAACTTTAATCAAAGATCAAACAACTGGTCCGTATCAGATCTGTATTTTTAAACAACGACACACATTGAACTTTATCAGATTTTTAATCTTTTTTGTTTATGATCCATCAATGTAACCAAATTTTCCACAAAAACACTAATCCCTAGGGATTATTGCAAAAACCTTTAAGTGGCCTCACCTTCCATTCCCCTCCAGCGATGCCGCTTGACCTACGTGCCTTACCGTAAATAAGCTACTTCCCACCTCCACCTATCTTTATATTAATTTTACATTCGTCGATTTACTTAAAGATATTTTATTAAGTCGCCGGGTTTCAACATTATTTCAACAACACTTAGGAAAAGATATGAATCAATCTGAGGTACGAATCATGTTCCAACTTTATTTCAACAACACGTACGTAGAAAACGGTACGAATCATTTTTCAACTTTATTTCAACAACACGTAGGAAAAGGTACGAATCAATCTGAGGTACGAAACGAGGTACGAAAGAACTAAGTACGAAACAGCTAGGTTACGAAACAGCCTGCACCCATTAATATTTACTAAATACATATTCTTCTCCAAGGATGTTCAAGTCCCTGAAAAATATAAAAATGGTGATTATAATACACTTATCGACAAATGGGGTTTCGATTTGGATTTTCCTTGGCACACCAGTCGTGGCAAAATAAAAGTAAATTAGCTTACTGTCTCGGGGGGTGGGGGTCATAATTTAACAAGGGAACTATAGTTTGCAGTTAAACAAGGCAATTACCAATGTTTCATGTTCTTGGTCTAAATAAATAAAATACAAGCCAAATCTTTAGTATTAAGCAATTGGATAAATACAATTGTCGGTGGTATCATTTGAATAAATACAACATATCATGAATATAACTCAGTGGAAGTTTGAATTATTATTTGTCTAAAGACAACTGGGCATTTACAAATTGAAATAGCTACTCTTCATACAGAAAATACATGAATAATTTTCACAATTTACCTGGATTTAATTGTAGGTTTTTGGACGAATTAACATTTCTTTTTAAAGCAATTAGACTGCACTATCGCTGGATTGTGTTGCTAAAATCTACTGCAATCTGAAAAATGGAACACAATCATCAGTTGTATCAACTATCTACACGAATGTAGTTCATGTCTGCTTTGTTTTTTTTTTATCAAAATGGCGGCCAGAAAGGAAAAACAAACATTGCAATTCAAGACTGACTGTTGTCCAGGCTGTATCCTAACAATGATTTTTTGAATATTTAATCACACCGAAAAACAATTATGCTCACGCGGTTATGATATAATATTGAATTAGCTTACCTCAAAATATACTTTTTGGTCTGTTTGTCCGCCCGCCATTTTACTATCAATGGAACACAATAATCAGTTGTATCAACTATCTACATGAATCTAGGTCATGTCTGTTTTTTTTTCAAAATGGCGATCAGAAAGGAAAAACAAACATTGCAATTCAAGACTGACTGTTGTCCATGCAGGCTGTATCCTAACAATGAATTTTTGAATATTTAATCACACCGAAAAACAATTATGGTCACGCAGTTATGATATAATATTGAATTAGCTTACCTCAAAATATACTTTTTGGCCAGTTTGTCCGCCCGCCATTTTACTATCATTAGCCACACGTAATTCGGTCAATTAAAATGGGCGTGGATTTTGTTTTAACCGAAACGAAAAATTTGCGTTATAAATACATTGTATTATAAAATACAAAAAAAATCGCAAACCCTTTTCACATTAATATCACTTTTTCAGTTGGTTCTTATCGATACTAATCCACGAAGGAATTATCACACAGCTTAAGAATAATGTGTGAAAGAGCATTATTTAACGTCCGCTTCCACCAAAGTTAACCTTTTGTAGTATAGTAGGGTTTAATATTGCAAAAATACTGCAATAGATATTTCTTCCTTTTTTTAAAAGTAATTTATTTTGATTGTCCATTTACAGGTAAGCAATACATGTCAAATTTCGATTAATAAACCAATTAAATTAAATAAAAAGATTAACTCGACTATTTCCACGCCCATTCAAACATGTTATAAAAAGTAAATGTAACACTATTGTCACACCTCGACGATTTTTTTTTTTGATGTTTAAAGTTTATTGTGGCAATATCAATCAGACACTTACAAATGCAGACATTGTAATAACCCATCTCTGTCTATTGTCTGGGACAAGACGTGAAAATAAACAAATAGTAGAATCAGAATTGTATTAATTAAAAAGTGTTTAACTAGATAATAATAGACTAAAACTTTGATCTCTTTATATGATACTGTTATAAAATACGTTGCTTTAAAAGAGATATTAAATGTATCGCACTGTACATACCTGGCGATTTCAACTTAATGTTTGTAATAATTCATAAATAAGAAACCATTTTATTACAGATAATAAACTAATCTTAAAATTCGACAAAATGTATTATAAGAAAAAACACAAAAGATTTTATAATTCTACACAAGTTTGTGTTAAGACATTGAAAAGAACACAAACTTGTGTTGATGCAATGTAAAACAACACAAGCTTTAGTATAATATTTTTAACACAAGTCCTTGTGTTGACATCCAACACAAGAGTTTTTTCAGTGTAATGGCAACTTCTTATTAGCAGGAATCCCAGATGCTTTAATTAAGTACAAAATAGTGCAGCACGGCTTATAATCAGATCGAAGTTTAAAGAGCTCACAACCCCTATTTTAATTGGGTTACACTGGCTATCTATATATTTTAAAATTCGGTAGAAAATCCTTCTTTTAGTATTTAAATGTCTTAACGGCCTTGCGCCTCTTTACTTACGATATTTACTTGAACTATAGAATCTAGGAAAAATGTCACAGGTAAAAAAAAACAGTAAAAAAAACACAGGTAAAAAGTCACAACTTATATACATGTATATTGTATTGTAGAGTGAGTACATGTATATCTTTGATCCTTTAAGTTATTTGTCTTTGAGTTTGAGTTGGATGGAACATTAGAATTAACAAAGAGTATTGATGTGCTAGAATGTTGAATGAGCTAGAATGTGCTAAAATGTCTGATGTACTGATATGTCAAATGTGCTATAATGTATTAAAATGTCAGATGTGCTGACATGCCATATGTGCTAATATGTCAAATGTGCTATGATATCAAAATGTGCTGATTGCTAAAGACTAAAACAGTCTGGTTACATCTGTGTAATGAACATGTGAAATTAAAGGTTAAATATGTATATTGTTATTGTTATTGAATTTGAGATGTAATAAAAAAAACCTGTGACTTTTTTTCCTGTGTTTTTTTCCCGAACGCTCCGATCCTTCTCATTAATTTTATATTCTAAGCGATTAAGATTCATAACAATCGCTGATAGGACTTTTAGTGTACGCGCGCCAATTGAATGGAATAAGTTTCCATTTTCTATCAGCAACTCTGCGTCTATTGCTGTTTTTAAAAAAATCTGTCAAAACGTTATTATTTAAAGAAGCCTTTAGCTTATAACTGTTCTAAACTTGTGTTAATCTCTTAGTAATTCTTATGTTGTCTATTTCTTTACCGTTAGTCATTATATCTTCATAATGTGTTGTTTACTAAATAATTTATGATTATATATTTTTTTGTCTGTGATACTGTATTGTGATATTTTATAATGTTTTGCAAAGCGCATTTGAGCACCCAGTTAATTGTGCGCTATAAAACCGTTCATAATAATTATAATATCACTCACAGAAACCTCATGAAGACCGCGATATTGAATTATATTCATAGCGTCAATTCGCCTTGGCACACTTCGGTCGAATTTGAGTATGATGCTGTCTAATATAAATATGATAGGACCAAACTGCATTGGGGGGGGGGGGGGTCCATCATTCAGACACTAGAGCAGGCGCGGATTCACGGGGGGGGGGGAGTGGCAGGGAGGCGTGCACTCCCCCCCCCCATCAGCCCCAGTGACATAGTTGATTTTCATTTATGTTTACTTTGTTACTGTTGTAGTTCACATATCTGCTCTTTAATAGATATGAATATGATTTACGCATTGTCTCCGCCCAAAAAATCCAAGGTTGCAACATATTACCCCTTGCTCCAATGTGCCCCCCCCCCCCCCCTCGACAAAATCCTGGATCCGGGCCTGTAGAGGGCGTTACGAATTATCTCTGTCACAGATGACTGTCTTGAACACGTGCAAAGACACCACGCGGCTTCAATCATTGGCTCATTGGCTCGTGCATTGTATAGATAATACATGATGCCTTTTACTCATTTTAATACCCATTTACACTAACGAGGAAATACTTTTTAACTACAAATACTTCAAACATATTTATTTATTTTTCTAATACATACAAAAATGTTTTAGAATTTAATTTGTCGAAAGAAAAAAAGTTAATATTAATATGGGGGACTAATTAAGTCGCGTCGACGTTAATATGGAGGACTAATTAAGTCGCGTCGATGTTATCTCCTTCAGACAGTGGAGGGTGTTACCCCATTTAGACAGCGTTGGATGTTTTGTGGAGAGTAAAATTAAGATTCAGTCCTGGTCCTGCTGGTATTATTACACGTCTTTTATAAACAGGATCATATCTACAATATACATATATATAAACATCTTACTCAATATCATTAAATATCTTAATTTGTCGTCCATTCAAGGTGGCTACATGTAGTTTCAGTCAAACAACTTTCATTTAAATAAAGTTGAATATTTTCAATGGTAAGTCTTATCCTAAAATTGATAAAACAAAGATTCAACCTATTTCAAAGAGGTAGACCAATGATGGGTTGAATGGCAATATAACACACACAAAACAGCAGCTTGTATAAATAATCATAAATAATACATATTTGATTAGCTTCTAGATTTTTATAATGCAAACATTCATTATATAAAACACGTATCAGTAATTGGATAAGTAAATTAGGTGATAATTTTAGCCTCTAGAATGTCCACAAGATTGTTAAGAATAATTATTTGATGCAAACATGATTAGCTTTCAATTTGAACATGGACCACGTTCCCTTCATCTAGGCTAGCTGATAACTCAATTAAAAACATGCAAAATGAATTGTTGATTTTTTGATTTCTGTTTAAAATTAGATGAGTACGTACCCAGGAGCATAAACTGTAATGTTATAAACATCTGGTGCTAATAACCTCCAATATGCTCCATGTTTCGTGCTGGTTATATTGTGGTTTATTCCATCTACAACAATTACTGCCTCCCCAACACCTACTGTACTAACTTCATCAACAATAAAACCATGGACTCCAATATTTACCTGAATATAAACATCAACATGAAAATAAGGGATAAAACCATGCACTGAGCACTCTTGTATACAATCATACAAGTACAATCTGCAACCTGGGAAATAATTATTAATATGTATAACAGATGTTTTAATAATTAGGTCGGGGAGTTTTAACCTTGAACTGAACATTTTTCAATAATATCAGACAAAACAGAAAACAATATGTTGGACTTGTTGTCGTCTGCGATTGATTGAAACTGTCTGACAAATGGCCCGTGGATCTTCTATGAAATAATATATTTTTATACCCCAAAGGTCTTGGTTGTTTTCGACATTAACGCATATCAGACTGTAATGTCTTGAATTATGGCTCCTGATTGTATGAAAAATCACACTTATAGCTTTTTTCTGGCTTATTATGTCCACGCAACTCAAAAATATATTGACATGTACCTTAGTGATTGCTGTGAAATGTATTTTAAACATTTGATATATTTTGGTTGTTTCATTGAACTGCTGCATAAAACTTCATATAAGATATACAGTTTGAATTCATAAAACATGCGATACTGGGATGAAATAACTAGACAGCACAGAGCAGTCAGACTGATTGAATGTTCAGGGCTATAGAAAACGATAATTTTTTATTTATTTCATTTTATTAACAAGCGATATGTATATTGGGGGTGAGATAATTGGATAGTAATTGGAACCAAGCAATAATTCTGAAAAAATTTATCAAACGTTAGTTAATTTTGATAAAGAAATAATTTCAGGAACCCATAAAGCTCGAAATATTGGTGCTATATTAGACTTGAACCTATCGCTCGAAGATCACATACAAAGTATTTGCTCCACTGCCTTCTATCATATACATCGAATTGGAACGATCCAACGCTATCTTAATTATGAAAATAAAGAAAAACTCATTCACGCATTCATCTCAAAACTCAGCAGCTCGACTCCTCACTAAAACTAGAAAACCAGAACACATCTCCCCGTTATTGCAATCTTTACATTGGCTCCCAATCCCTCTTCGTCTTCAGGGCGTTGAACGACCACGTCCTACCTTACATAAAGTCTGGAAGAACCCTATACTATCAGCAGAAATCTCCGTTCTCAGAAAAAAACAACTTCTAAAATCTCCAGCCATTAACTTGGAATAGACTACCCCAATGAATGAAACAATTACCGACTGTCGGGCATTTTAAATCTGAACTCAAAACATTCTTATTTCAAAACGCTGATTGTAAATAATCAGTGAATTAAAAAAAAGCCAACATCGCCTTAGTAACTGTTTTCTTCAGTATTAACGCACTTTATAAATGGCGATATTATTATTATTAGTTTCAGATTCTTAAATAGATGAAAACTACTGCTGGGAATTGGTATGGCTTTGTGCTGCTTGTCAAGAGTTATATTCTTTCACAGGTCAAACTGTGACAAGAATTTCATAAATACAAGAACTTGGGCTGACCAGTAAAGTATATTGATGTACTTACTATTTCTAGATAAGCTAGTAAAGCTTCTCTGTTATTTTCCCATTCCATTGGTAGGTCATATAGAGGAGGATATTTACAACACGACAATTCCACGGTGATCTCAAAACAATTTGAATGTAAATAATTATAATCTTGCATTCCACCTGTAATACATTTGTTTTTAAATTAGTAGGACAATGTAGAGAAATAATAGGACAGCATATAGAAATTGTGGAACAACATATAGAAATAATGGGACAGCATATAGAAATTGTGGAACAACATATACAAATAGTGGGACAGCATACAGAAATAGTAGGACACTGTATTTATATAGTGGGACAATGTATAAAATTAGTGGGACAATGTATAAAATTAGTGAGACAATGTATGGAAATAGTGGGGCATTATACAGAAATAGTGGAATCAATAGTAAATGGTTTACAGAGATAGTAGCACTTTGTAAATGAAGATTAAACATCGTTAATCTATACATATTGTTAAACTATACACATTTGACCTATTTTAATTATCACTAGATTGGCCTAATTATCAACCATCCAAAAACTGATCTATCTAGAGTAACACCTGCAGATTTGTATAACACTTTTAGAAGAATTTTTGCTCGCGAAATAAAATGGCTTTAAACAATGACGTATATATATTAACTAGACCGTGCGCATGTCCAATCTCGACAGCAAACCAGTCATAACATCCGGTTCAGTCAGAAGGCGGGATACATGACAAGAGTAACAGTAACAGTAAGTAGCCTGTAGATTCTAAACGTTTTTAGCCTGCTATACATTTAATACGTATTTGTTTACTTATTTAGCATGATTATATCGGGCTGTGCTGTTGTGTGTAGCAATAGAGATGAAAAAACGTCAGATAGTTCTTGCTGACGGTAAAATTGTCACCATGAAAGGACAGTCGCCTTTTCAACAGTATCATAGAATGCCAGTCAAGTCGTCCACAAGCAGAGTCGTCCACACGAAAAATCTGGTTAAGTCATCCACACCCGTTGGTGGAGTCGTCCACACTCGTTGGTGGAGTCGTCCACAAGACTTAGTTTAATTTTGGGATATAATAATACGTTGGTAAAGTCGTCCACACGACATAGTTTACTTTCGCGACATGGGTATTCCTTCCTTATTAGTTATAGTATTCGTTTTTTGTGTGCCGAGTTCTGCGTGATCATCCTCACTCGTTGGTGGAGTCGTCCACACAACTTAGTTTAATTTCCGGATATAATAATACGATGATACAGTCGTCCACAAGCTTGAGCGGCCCCGTTCGTGAATAAATAACAAAGTAAATAATTTTATTCAATAAAACAAATCTAATTTCATCAAAATAAACCCCATGCAGAAATATATTCCTACACGGCTACCAAGCAACCCACGTTTTAAATTTGTTTTCTGAAACCCGCGTGTTTATACTTCGTACCGTAGGCGGGCTGAGGTTATTTATACATATATTTGTCTTTTTTGTCGGTTAAATGTCTTTACATATTATCGTGCTTACCTCTGGACTATAAATGTATCTTAAAATTGATCAAACCCAATTGATTGTGAATCCAATTGATTATTTTTCAAAATTTATCCGTCGGTTCATGCACGCTTTTCACACGGAATTGCTCTCTGATGTTGAGAGGCGTTAGCTCTGCTCTTTGATGTTGACAGGCGAGGGACAGTTAGCTCGTGCTCTAATGGATTAGCTGATATAGTTGGTTGGAATTTGGCTATTGTTACAATTTATCCCAATAAGTCAGGGGTTGAAATGTTTGTAAAATTTTAGAAATATTTTTGTAACTTATTGTCACGTTGTCATTTCGAGTTGTCACCATTGATTTTCATTTTTAATTAAAACGATTTTGCATTGCAACGCATCTTGTCGGGGACGCACGCCATTGGAGACGTGTGTATTGACAAGGTCAAATAAACCAGGGTCCAGGGAATTACAGGAAATTGTTGGTGTATCGTTATGTTGGTTTAGTTGTATTATTTATATTCTACTGGGAACGAAGTTTACGGGGTTTTTTCATAAATCTAATATATCTTTGTCTCGAAATGCCCTTGTATGTATCTAGCAGACGTTAAACAGATCACCAGACAGATCAGACGAGAGTTTGGGGTTTTGTGTACTCAATATAGCGACATGTTTTCTCATTGTCGGTATAACACTACTTGCTTCAGATTTTAATATCCCTAAATATATCATTTTTTTAATACTATTAAAAGTTCGAATATCATATAATAGCTCTCTTTGTCGGTTTATTTTTTTGCAATATTTTGGGTGAAAGAACGCTTTAAGCGGTTCTTGTTTCACGTGCTACACTCATGCTCAGGGGCGCCGAAACAGTTTTCATGTGCGGATGCAAGACCAATTTTACCCCCACCTCTCAGAGTACGGCATCAGGTATCGGACCGCGGGCTCTGCGGCACAAATACTGGCCCAAACTGATACCACGGTGAATATTCGCTTGGCCGCAACAATCACTGATAAGCATGACATCGACGAGACTTAATGAGTTCGGCATATTAACTTTTTTACTCCGATAAATTAAATTCTCAAACATTTTTTTGAGGTAAAAGAAAAATAAATAAAGACGTTTGAAGTATTTGTAGTTAAAAAATATTTCCTATTAAAATGCATCATTTTGCCCGAAGCAGTTAGGTGTTATGTAAACATTGCACGAGCCGTTGAGCCAATGACTGACGCCACGTGCAGTCAACGCACGTGTTGTGGACAGTCATCTGTTACAGAGATAATTCGTAAGTAATTCTCTGTGAAACAGATTGATACTGGCCATGTCGACGTAAATAAAATTTAATAGATCTTTATGGGCCTCCAGGGGCTGCATGGGCCCGGGGCGATGTATCGACTGCATACACCCGTCTAGGGGCCCGCCCATGTTTTCCAACGAATGTCGTGTTAGGGTTGCGCTGATCGTTATGGTTGATTAAATTAAAAGCTGTGATGGTATATTATGTACAAGAGATTAAATTACATCCTGATTGGTTGTTTCGATTAGGTCCATGAATATTTAATCAGGTAAACATGTTTAAAGATATGACAAAATGTCTGATATTTTCGTTATTTGAAAATACTACAATCTGTAGCATACAATCGAAATAAAGAATATACCTACATGGTATATGAAACACTACAACCTATAATATACACTCGAAATAAAGAATATACCTACATGCTAAATGAAACGCAATGAGGTTTATCTCCGACTAGCTAATGATACTACGGTCTACTCTTATAGTCCAGTCGATCTGGGGTTAGACCCAAAACAAATTGCAACAGAATTAATTTCACTGGGATGGAGAACATTTTTTTTTAAATTATCAATTATTACCCCAGTTATAGGTCGAAAAGTTGTAAGCATAGCACTGTGCAATTTTTGAATGACTCAGTTGAATATTGATTTGTAGGCCTCATTTTGTTTTTATTACATGTTTAAGAGACAAAACGGTCCATTTTCCCGAAAGAATCCGGGCACTCGGCAAACGAAATCGACCAACCCCCAATACCCCCTGCTGTGCAGCCCTGTCCATAGCCCCCTTGTTGTGTCACATTTTAATATGCCATAAAGTGTATATTATTTATTCCCAAGCATTTCTAGTAGAATTACAGAGAATTGAGAATTGATTTGTGGCATTTGGGCGCAGAAATCACACCCATCCCGATTTATAGGTCGTGTAGCAAATTGATCACCAGTAATCAGTTCAGAATAAAAAAAAGCTTAGACCTAGACACTAGAGGCTCTGAGCATTTGGCTTTTAAAAAATAGGGTCGGTATAGATGCAATTGCTTACCTATTAAAATAAATGGGGTCGGTGGGAAAACGTCTTTATTTAGGTTTTTTCCGGTTGCGGAATCGTAAACAGATTTTTCTATTTATTTTTAATTATTTGGGTGCTGTTATACGCCTATGAATCCTAATATGAAAACAAGTAGTCCAGCCAGACCTCAATCAGCGCATTGCCCACTCATAGTCATACACTTTAAATTATAAGATATGATCACTTCTAAAAAAAATATAAAATTGTATTTGTCAACTGTACGGCTATGGCAATAACAGAAAAAATCTAAAATCCAATCAGTCTTTTTATTTACAAACGATGTAACGATAAAAAATAAGGTGCACAAAGTGTTTTGTTTACATTAGAAACGTCACGCTTTCGGCTCTTCTAGACCGAACCGGAAGTCAGCACTGATTTGTCATCACGTCATTCAGTAAACAGATTGACGTCATTGGTCTAGTTAATATATATACGTCATTGGCTTTAAAATTCTTTAGTTAAAATCTTTGGAAAGTCAGTAGATACATATATATTTAGTATATACTAAATATCATTAAAAATATAATTGAAAGGTTGACACGTAAAAAAAGAGTTAGAACCAAAAGATGTGTCAATAAAATACCACGAGATTACATGTGCATGGAAGTTTACCTATTGCGTCATTTGGCTTAATTTATCCAATCAAATCGTTGTTTGCACAGATTCGTGGTCACGAACATGTATTACTCTGCGTGATACCCATGAGGCTTTAAAAGAAGTCATTGTAGGTTTCTAAGACAGACTGCATTTAGATTCCAGGGAGATTACCATCTGGACTCCGGTACAGCAGAAAAACTCACCCAAGAGGATAAGCAAAACATATTTTACTTCAAAGAACAATCAATTGTTCATTTGGAAGTGACGTTTTGTAACGGTATGAGCACTAAAAGTGCATGAAAACACAGAGTGTAATTGAAATGGAATATCATCCAAGACATAGGTATCGTCAGTACCATCAGTTAAACGTCTTGGTGTGTGCCTCCCGGTAAAAGACATGGGTATCGTCAGTTAAAGGTCTTGGTGTTTGGCTTCCGGTAAAGCAGCTTAAACAAAGTGGATCAGTGTCCCAGGAATTACAACACATCAGCAACATGTGCTGCCACCACGTGCCTGAACAACCGCAACCACTCTTCTTGGCATACCACAAACCAGGTTCCTTAATTGTTCCATCGGTATCCGCTGCCATTCCTCGTGAAGAATTGCCCCCAGTTCCCTCCGGTTTTGTTGGGGATGATTACATGTTTGTATCCGACTGCCCATGATGTCCCAAACATGTTCGATTGGATTCAAATCAGGAAACATTGCTTATTTGTCAGAACAATGAGGTCGTGCATTTTCGTCCACGAACAAGGGTCTTGTTGCAAGTCGGTGGTCAATAATTACAGGATCAATAATTACAGGATCCCGTGAGTGTACCTTGTATAGTCACCAAATCCAGTCTACAGTCGTAGGAGAAGCCTCTACAAACTATTACGGATCCCCCCCCCCCAAAAAAAAGAAATGGTACTCCTGGCAATATGTTCCTGGGGGCAAGACTTTTATTCCTAGTCCTCCATATCCAGGAGGGAATAACGTTCGTCGCTCTATTGTATTCTCCTCCATGACCTAGGTCCCACCTCTGCCTGTGCTCACACCAGGGGCGGATTGGGCCATCGGTCGGTCGGACGATAGACCTAAGGGCCAGTCGGACAAAAAATGATTTTTTTTTTTTTGTCCAATTCATCTAAAAAAAACCAAACATTTTTTGCTGAACATTATATGGGGCAGGGGGGTATAGACCGGCCATGGAGGGATGATGATCATGTTGTATCTGGCCGGTAGCTTTAACGGGCCGCCACACCATCATTGGAGTCTGTGATGGGCTTGTATAATAGACTTTCTAGGCTGAGTGTGCTGGGTTGGGCCAGAATTCGGAATCCTGCAATACGGATTTCAGATTTCATCCGAAAAATTCATCTCATTCACCCGACACCATCGCCCGCAAATTTACTAATCATTAAGTCACCTGCACCCTGTTTGTGGGGGTACGCCAGAATCCAAAATCCAAAAAGCAGCTTTTATGAATTTCACTTTCGTCACTCTGTACCAATGTGTCTCGTTGCCTTCCATCAATAGAAATAAACTAGCGCTCACGGCAACAAAAATGGGACATTCTTCAATTAAAATATTCCTACATATTCAATATTCATAGCTGGTTAATCAAATGGTCAAAATATTCTCAACTTCTCTTGAATTCTTTTAACTCTTGACGATACAATGATAATGCGTTAATATGACGATATGATAATTTCACAGGTTGATAGTTGTAAATTTCTTGCAGGTCGGCGTTATTAAATATGTTATTGACAGAGATTATAATCAGATATTCCACCAAATCGCATATTTGGGGTTCATTTTTCAAAAACATTTCCAGGCGAGAGATACCACCCCCCCCCTCCATCATCCGGGCTCTGCGGTCAGTAAAAGCGGCCTCTCCGACACGCGAGCCCGGGCCGGTTCCTAGCTCCAATCCGCCCCTGGCACACACCATAACCTACGCTGACGCTTATGGTGATGTGTGAGCTGTGGACGCCCGATGATCCTTCTGGCTCTTAGTCCAGCAGCTTTGGGGCGCTTTCTCAAAGTCTGGTTGCTCAAGCGGCAATTAGGGAACCAGGCCTGTTTCAGAAGGTTGCTTGAACCAAACGACTGGCGTCTAACATGCCGTAACATAGCTCTACCCTCCTGAGACGTGGTAGATTTTGGTCTTTCAGAACAGGGGTGGTCCTTTATATCATTTATTTGTTTACGCGTGCTTCCTCACCAGACGGCTTATTACGCTGTAAGAAAGTCCTAATCGGAGAAGTCCAATGGTCTGCCATTTCAATGCATCGGAAATTTTCCTTCGTGCCATTGTCAGTCATAGTGCTAAAAAGTGATAATGATGTCGATACCGATCCTTAAATACCCAATGCTTGTGGTGTTTTGAATCTTTGGTATGTGTAACACATGGGTGGCAGGATTCACGTGCATGTGGCTGCGTTCGTGACAGACATTTCATCACCAATATACCCCTTTTAGCTTTGATTTGCCATGATAAAGATTGAAATATACCGATATTTCAGCTTTTATTTGGTGTGTGTGGGGAGGGGGGGTAACTGGTTTTGCTGTGTATATACTGTGCTATGATTACGTACATATACATTGTATATAAAATCTACCAGATCATGGTACAGTGAAAAGTGTACATATATTTGTTGATTGTTCGTATAATTCTAAAAGGTAAATTTATGTTTTGTTTCATCATGTACTGTACATGGAAGGGTGGGAAATTATATATAAATTGAATGAAAAGGTTTCTTTTAAGGGGAATTATCTACGATTAGATAAAAAGCTGACAGTTTTCGGTATAATACGGTAAAACAATAGATAATGAAAACAGCATACATGTAGTATGCCAACAATTTTAGTCAAATCGCTTCACTCTGAACCGAAATACTAGCGATTCAATGTTAGGCTACCCTCATTCATCATTACTAAGGTTGGTATTATAATAAACAAAGTCACAATTGTCCATTTTACGTTACACTATCCATCATAAAATGTATTCAAATCCACTAAACATCGAAGGTTTATGTCTAATTAATAGTTTAGATTACATTCCAGGTGTAATGAAAGATTTGCAATAGACAATTTTTTAGCTCTTGCATTATGTTTGAGTTATACAAATGTCAAATACAACAAAAAGATCCGAGGAAACACTGCCTTGCTGGTAATGAACAATGCTTAAAAATTGGATTCCATAATTAGAATTCCATAATTAGTAAGAGAGCAAAGATATCAGAAAATGGACAGGCCTGGATGACAATTTATACGAACTGACGCCTCTGTTCTACCCCATGCTCTACGCCACACAAACATTACCGTTCTAATAAACTATTATCTTCACCATCATTTATTATCTGACACACTACATTTAAATATTTCATGCAGATCAGATTATAATTTTCGTCATTTGAGGGTTCACAAGGTTTTGCTACATTTCATGCAGATCGGATGACAAGTTTTGTCTTCAGAACGTTCACAAAGTGCCACAAAGACATTGGTATGAATGGAAATTATTGAAATTAAATAAGATTTTTCATGTCACTAATGTAAACAACATATATCAATTTCAAAACATTCCGATGATACATGTAGTGTGTTCACAAGAAAATGTTGACGACGCACTGACAGACGGGTTAGACGGAAATATACGGTAATATATCCATGTGCCCGTATAAAACAAATTGTGTTTACCATTACAAGTTACTGAAAGTACTGTAATTCAGTATATCATTTGACACTAACATTTACGCATTTATCCTAAAAAACATGGACTTTAAACTATATTCATTACAAGTTACTGTAAATACTGTAATAATCCATATCATTTAACATTACGATTTACGTATTTATCCTAAAAAATGGACTTTAAACTGTATTCATTACAAGTTACCGTAAATACTGTAATAATCCAATATACCATTTAACATTACGATTTACGTATTTATCCTAAAAATAGACTTTAAACTGTATTCATCACCATCGGACTTTACCCAGAAACCTAAAAGTACATGCTAATAAGGGAAATAGTGTAGCCAGATTGATACAGGAAACCAAAACAAATATGACTCTTGTATTGTCTAGTCCTACATAAATAAAACTTTTACAAAATCTCTGCAACTTTGGAATTCAAACAAAATGGACCAGGATCTGGGCATGACGTCTTCGATTAGTAGAGCTTGTGGACCAATACCTGGCCTAGAATACTGGTACATTGAACATGTACTTTGGTATCGGCTGATATGTGGCCCCGAGTTCACGAAGCATTCTCAGACTTATGTTGAGAATTTACACAAAATTGACCGCCTTATTTTAACTAAAATATGGCTCTTTATAAAACCTTTGCTGTTTTAATGTATGAAATAGGTCAATAAGAAACTATATGCAAAGTGTTGTGTTTCTGAGACAAAGATATTTCTCATGAATAGTGATTGAAAGTTGAGTAAATTCTCAACTTAAGTCTGAGAATGCTTTCTGAACTTGGGGCCTGACTACACTGTAATTCTATAATTACCTGGAACTCCATTTGTAATACCTCCTTCAAAATAATCACCCTCACAAATATCACCTTGGAACATGGTACGATGATTATTGGCGTAGGTACGAGCTAGCAGACGAAATACCTTATCATCAGGAGCACCACTGTAAAAACCAGTCTCGGGGCGATTCTTAGAATCGCCAAATGGGTAACTAGCTACAACACGGCCTCCTTGTAAATTTATCGATAAAACAAAGGGATTGGATTCAATCCAGTTGATGATGGCCTGAGTTTCCGGTTGGATTACCTCTTCAGATGGTCCTATTAATTGATCTGGAAAGTTTCCATTCAAGTCAACATAGTTGGCATTTGGTTGGCCATTTAGTCCATTACAGTCGTTAATTGTTGCTTGTTCAAATCCATCTGGATTCATAGTTGGCATGATAAAAATATTGGTTGTGTCAACAATTTGTTTGACTCTATCATTATCAACATAATCCTCTAGTAAATATTCCGTCAGATAAATTAGAATCTGACGACTGATCGCTTCATTACCGTACATGTTCCCTATATACTTCACCATAGGTTTAATGTCGTTGTCTGATTCGATATACTGCGTAATTTGTATCGCCCATAATGTTCGGTTTTCAACACTTGTTCCAATATTATGAAGTTTGGCAAAAGAAGGGAACCGCTCCACCATTCTGTGCATAAAAGTTGTTAATTGGTCATAATTGTAGTAAAACGAGGTGTCGATTGGTGAATCATTACCAGCAGGTGACCGGCAAATAATACAGGGTATAAACAAAACAGTAAAAGTACAAAATATGTTCATTTTTACAATAACCTTCATCACATTCGTGTTATTCGTCGCCATATTGGCCTCTCCAACTATCCCCTTGAATAACCGCGATTAACAAGACGACATTAGATGGAGATTCTGTCAAATGAAGAAGTCAAGAACCAGGATGTTCGCGACTACTTTGTTTTTTTCTGATACTCATACTATCATATTTCATTATTTGTTAGCATATTATATACATATTAAAAATGCATTATAATCATGTCTTATGTAACAGGAGGACGCATGATCGACGCCAGGTTGCACATAAACAGTTGCAACCAGTCAAACACACAACAGATTTTTGCAGGACAAAATATACACAACAAAAACACTGAAAAGATACAAAATGATTATTTACAAAGGCGAATTATTAAATGAGGTATCTATGTAATAATATAAGTACTATATTATTATGCATTGAAAGAAAACGATTATCTATTTACATTTTATCTATTATAACAAAGATATAAATACAGATATCAAACATACCCTAAAACGGTTCATTCCCATATCGCCGACTCGCCGAGTTTTAGGGAAAACATTTTGGTCGTTGTTAAGAGGTTGAGTGGCCAAGAACAATAGACCCAGACTGAAAGATGAAACGAATTAAGCAGATAATTTTGAAAGAATTGTTGGGGTTTTTTAAAATTTATTTCAATGTTTAACAACCATTAACACATAATTTTAACTTTTTGCACGCATAAAGTGTCTAACATAGTCCAAAAATGCTAATATACTTTTAAAAAACCCAGTAACACTTAGGTATCTGCCACCTGTAGTTATAAATTTTGAATTTGATTGTAACTGTGCATTAGCCGTCGTAGAAAGAAATGAATGTGAATTACGTATTTATACTTATGAGAAATAATCACAATGAACTGTAGCCTATTATTTTATTAATTAATGAGTTAGTTGAATTCTGACAAAATTCAAGTTCATGTAATTTAAGTGAACCATTTTCATTTTATTGAGTGAGTTATATTCTGGTAAAAATCAATTTATGTGAACTATATTAATAATGACTGGTCCCTGTCTCATTAACGCTTTTAATCCGTTTTTAACCCATCAAAGAGTGCCGCGGTCGACTTTCCAAATTCTGGTGAGTCGCAAATACTATATACCGGAAAACACAAAAATAAACACAGGAAAACAACCGAAAAAACGCCGGAAAACACCATGTTATACTGAAAACACCGGAAAAACACTAAATAATGGAAAAAACACTAAATACCAGAAAACACCCTAAGTAGGTAACCTGGAGCCTGGTCCTCTAGGTGTGAGGTTTAGGGTTAGGTTTTTCCGTTGTGGGTTAGGGTTAGGTTTAATTTTTTTCTGTGTTTTCCGGTAGTTAGTGTGTTTTCCGGTATTCAGTATAACATGGTGTTTTCCGGTAGCTTTCCGGTGTTATTTGTGTTTTCCGGTATATAGTTAATTCTGGTGAGTCGGCGATATGGGAAGACAGGTGCTTTTCAGGCAAATAATTACAGCCATAGAGTTGTACACTTTATGGACATCGCAATAAGGAACACTATAAAACATTACACAGGGGATACTAAATTTAACCAATATTTACTTATGAAATATAATGTTGTCTAGTTTCTATATATATTAATTTACTAATTTAGAATTATTTATATAGTTTAAAATGTCTAGTCTTATCAAACAAACATTAAACCTACCTTCAAATAAATGATAAATTTGTGCTGTAATTAAGTAAAGAAGATGTTGAAAGTTGGTCAGAAAATAAAAGAGTGAAGTTAGTAACCAAGATCAACAAAGCAGGTGTAATATTTCGTACTTACTATGTTGAACCACCGAACACATAAGTAGACGAGCTGTTGCGGCGACGTGTTGATAGTTTGGTAGCTGTATAATATATGCAGACGACCTTGGAACCGTCTCGGACAGTGTAAGGGACCTAAGGCAAAAACTTAATATTTTGCAGCAATTCTGTCATGAATTTGATCTTGATGTAAATATTTCGAAAACAAAAGTTGTTGTATTTAGAAATGGAGGTGTATTAAGAAACAATGAAAGATTTTATTATAATAACATTAAAATAGAACGTGTGACATATTATAGCTATCTCGGGCTCGTACTCTCCCCCAGGCTATGTTGGGGTAAGACATTGAATAATCTGTCACTAAAAGCTAGAAAAGCGCTGGTTTCAATTCAATGCTTACTTCGAAAAGCATGTCATCCATCTATTCATCGTTTTTCGTTATTCGTTATTCACCAATAACGAATAACGAGGTGACTTACCTCGTTATTGGCGAATAACGATGCAAGTCATCTCGTTATTCGTTATTCAACGGGATTCCAATAAGCAGCTAGCCATGACTAGAATGATGGATGACAAGTATCCCCCAGTGGTATAAAACACAGTAAAACGAACTTTAAACCAAAAACAGTACACATTGTTTTTTCAAGCAGCGAATAACGAGCTGTTTGGTATTCGTTTTTCACCTCGTTATTCAAGATTCACATATGACGTGTTCAGGTATATTTAATGAAGATATTTTAGGATTTCATTCTAAAGGATCATTAGACAACAATAGAATAATGGATTGCAAAGTATTCCCTAGCAGTAGAATATATTAAATCAAGTATAGTCGGTATTAGACAACAATAGAAAAATGGATTGCAAAGTATACCCTAGCAGTAGAAAACATATTAAATGACGTATAGTCGGTAAATAAACCAGATTGTTATTCAATCCGCGAATAACGGATAACAAACAGTTTGTTATTCGTTATTCGTTTTCACCTCGTTATTCGGGATTCACATATAAGCTACAAGATTATTGTTGTGGATAACCTCTATGGGATATTATTAGCTGCAGCTTTAACAACGAATAGTACATCTTATAAGGACTAACATTATATGGTGATTAATCCATATTATTCTATGTATATACGTTTATAATATACTATTCAAAAAAAGTAGGGGATATTTGATTTTCGGGGCATAATACTAAAATATGCAAATGACTACGAAAAAAGTCACTATAGAACCTAACAGAAGAAACATTTCCAGTTACATGTGACGCCCAAACGCACCAATAGCTACCGCATGCAATGCAGGTGATGCTTGGGATCATCATGGGGGTCCAACCCAAGATTTGCACGACTCTGACTTTGAATGTTACAGTCATTGTGGCATTGAATTCCAGGGTGGAAACATCAGTTTAATTGTTTTAGTGACCAGAAAACAAATTTTGATATGCGTCGGCTTACCCAAAATGAAAGGTTACGTGCCCTTGGCATGCTACAGATCGGCACAACACAGGCGGTTGTTGCGCGGACGATGAATGTTTCTCAGTCTGTCATAAGCAAGCTATGGTCCAGATACCGTGATACACAATCTGTATAGGACAGACCACGCTCAGGTCGACCAAGGGCGACAACTCAAGCCCAGGATCGATTTATCCGTACCTTGGCCTTGAGAAATCGTGTCATCACAGCAAATCAGATCAGCGCTCGTCTTCAAACAGACACTGGTGTGAGAGTGAGTGGCCAGACGATTCGGAATCGACTGCAGAGGGGTCACCTTCGCGTCCGACGTCCTCGCGTGATTCCTTGTTTGAGAGATCATCACATTCAGGCAAGACGTCGTTGGTGTAGGGATCGTCAACACTGGGATAATCGACGCTGGAGCAATGTGATGTTTTCAGATGAGTCAAAGTTCACTGTTGATTTTTTGGACAGACGTAGGAGGGTGTGGCGTCGTCGAAACAAGCGCTTCCAAGACGTTAACGTCATCAGACATGATCGATTTGGGGGTGGTTCTGTTATGGTGTGGGGAGGCATCACTGTTGCTGGAAGAACGGCTTTACATGTTGTTGCAGGGCGTGTTACAGGCCAGTACTACCGGGACAACATCTTGGCAGTCCATGTTGTGCCGTTCGCGCGACGTCATGGCCGCCGTTTCATCTTCCAGGATGACAACGCAAGATGTCACAGGGCCAGGATCGTTACAGGTAACCTCCAACAACAGAACATCACCACATTACCTTGGCCAGCACTGAGTCCCGACCTCTCCCCCATCGAGCATGTCTGGGACATGTTTGGACAGAGGTTACGTCAACGTCAACAACGTCCTGCCAATGTCCAAGAACTTGCTGCTGCGTTGCAACAGGAATGGGACAATCTGGACCAAAATGACCTTAGACGTCTCATTAGGAGTATGCCACGTCGGATCAATGCTTGTTTGGCAAACAGAGGAGGATTTACCCGTTACTGACTTTGTTGTGATGCTGTGGTAACTTTGCTGTTTGACCCCGGGTATCATTTTACCCTTATAATGGTCAGTCTGTGCCTTACTTAGTCTAACGATCATTTGGAATAAATCGATGAATGTGAATTTCATTTCATTTTGTCATTTGTTTCTTCGTCAGTTTCATTAGGTGACTTTAATAACACTTAAAAATCAAATATCCCCTACTTTTTTTGAATAGTATACTAGTCTCTATAATTTATTAGAATTTTTTTATGAGGGATATAACATTAAAGTATGATCATTGTAAACACTTGAAATGATAGTCCCTGTGTTATACGGACACAGATCACTAAATCGACGCTGGAGCAATGTGATGTTTTCAGATGAGTCAAAGTTCACTGTTGATTTTTTGGACAGACGTAGGAGGGTGTGGCGTCGTCGAAACAAGCGCTTCCAAGACGTTAACGTCATCAGACATGATCGATTTGGGGGTGGTTCTGTTATGGTGTGGGGAGGCATCACTGTTGCTGGAAGAACGGCTTTACATGTTGTTGCAGGGCGTGTTACAGGCCAGTACTACCGGGACAACATCTTGGCAGTCCATGTTGTGCCGTTCGCGCGACGTCATGGCCGCCGTTTCATCTTCCAGGATGACAACGCAAGATGTCACAGGGCCAGGATCGTTACAGGTAACCTCCAACAACAGAACATCACCACATTACCTTGGCCAGCACTGAGTCCCGACCTCTCCCCCATCGAGCATGTCTGGGACATGTTTGGACAGAGGTTACGTCAACGTCAACAACGTCCTGCCAATGTCCAAGAACTTGCTGCTGCGTTGCAACAGGAATGGGACAATCTGGACCAAAATGACCTTAGACGTCTCATTAGGAGTATGCCACGTCGGATCAATGCTTGTTTGGCAAACAGAGGAGGATTTACCCGTTACTGACTTTGTTGTGATGCTGTGGTAACTTTGCTGTTTGACCCCGGGTATCATTTTACCCTTATAATGGTCAGTCTGTGCCTTACTTAGTCTAACGATCATTTGGAATAAATCGATGAATGTGAATTTCATTTCATTTTGTCATTTGTTTCTTCGTCAGTTTCATTAGGTGACTTTAATAACACTTAAAAATCAAATATCCCCTACTTTTTTTGAATAGTATACTAGTCTCTATAATTTATTAGAATTTTTTTATGAGGGATATAACATTAAAGTATGATCATTGTAAACACTTGAAATGATAGTCCCTGTGTTATACGGACACAGATCACTAAATATTCATGGGCCGTCACCCACGAATGTAGGGCGAAAGTTATTTTTAGTCTTTCTCTCCCTTTTCCTTTTTCCCCCTTTTGCATGGCGATTTTTGTTGACTTTTTGGTGTAGAATCGAAGAAAAGGGTTTAAAAATACATTTTCTGCCAGGTTTTGGTGAATATTCATGATTTTGAGGCGGAAGGATACAAGGGTTGTGAGGTTGGTTACGTTGAAAGAGAGGGCCGAAAATTGCTTGTTTAGTTGTCTCTACTTCCAGTCTGTGTATCTCAAGTTTTTCATGGTGAACCTCATACATGCTTTTGGGCCAGAGTTTGCCACATGTTGCTCCATCTGTGGCAGAAAGCGTTCTACCCAACGAATATTTGGGAAAAAGTTACAGCCGGTCTAAGAGACGAGAATTAACATTAAAGTCAATGGGGAAATAATTAGTGATCTGTGGCCATACATATGTATGACAATATGTAACCTAAGACTATCACATGCAGCTAATGTGGTAGCTCCTATATGCTATATGATAATTCACAACTTCATAGCATGAATATTATATCCTATTAAAGTGGTAGATTTTATAACTTTATAGAATGAATATTATATTCTATTAAAGTAGTAGTCCCTATATTACGCTATATGACAGATCATGACTCATGCTGACATTGACCAACCGGAATAATTAAGTTATGTAATTGTACAAACCATAATATAATTATATGTAATACCCCACGTAAGAAATGCAAAACCCGCATGCTGAAGAAATCGTTTCCTATAAGTGTACATATAAGAGGCATAATAAATTAGGGCGATAATCCAGACAGGATTAGACAACTACAGAAGAAATTAAATAAATATTATATTGAATCATCTAAAATCATTTAAATATTTACATTCAAGTACAAAATGAAATAAATCCGCTATTTCATGTCCACATAAAAGACACACAGGGCTGGCTATCTGTTGATTTGCAGCTAACGGGAATAAATTTAGGCGTAGTTTAGTGAAATTTCCTTTAACATGAGGACATAGATGAAGTCATAGATAATTTTCTTGGCACAAATCAAGCTTAAAGCTGGAATAGTATGCTAAACTTTCACTATTGTGTATCTTTGCTAACCAACTTTGAATATTGGTATCAATGAGTCGCTGTTTAAAAGGATTTATAAAATGAGAATTGTTGCCAACACATTCTGATTCCCAAACATAACCAAAACCGAGGGAGTTTAATAGCAGTTTGATTTTTGTTGCCCATGTTATTCTATTCACAGAATCAAGTTTTCTTAGCATAATATAAACTTCTTTTGGATATCTGAAAATTGGCAGTTGAATTAACTTGATCCAGTATTTAACACATGACGTCATATAAAATACTGCAAGGTCATGTCGACCACACTCACCCAATGTACCAGCTGTCGAGCTGCTTTTGTGAATTTGTAGAGTATGGTTACAATAATACGATTGCACAGATTCTATATCTTTTCTATATTCAAAACCCCAAATGGCTGAACCATACAACAGTATAGACTTAATAATAGAATCGAAAATTTTAAATGTGATATCAATAGGACAGTGTGAAGTTGAATCGTTTTTCGTTATTCGTTATTCAACTTTATATTCGGGATTCCAATATGCAGCTAGCCATGATTAGAATGATGGATGACAAGTATCCCCCAGTAGTATAAAACACAGTAAAACGAACTTTAAACCCAAAACCGTACATTTTGTTATTAAGGTAGCGAATAACGAGCTATTTGTTATTCGTTTTTCACCTCGTTATTCGAGTTTCACATATCATGTATTCATATATCTTTAATGAAGATATTTCAGGATTTAATTCTAAACGATCATTAGACAACAACAGAATAATGGACTGCAAAGTATCCCGTAGCAGTAGAAAACATATTAAGTGGTGTATAGTCGGTAAATAACCCAGATTGTTATTCAGGCCGCGAATAACGAATAACAAACTGTTTGTTATTCGTTATTCATCTCGTTATTCGGGATCCACATATAATGAAGATATTTCAGTATTTAATTCGAAACGATCATTAGACAACAGTATAATAATGGATTGCAAAGTATCCCTTAGAAGTAGAAAACATATTAAGTGGTGTATAGCCGGTAAATAAAACAGATTGTTATTCAAGCGGTGAATAACGAATAACGAACTGTTTGTTATTCGTTTTTCACCTCGTTATTCGGGATTAACTTATAAGGTATCTTTAATGAAGATATTTCAGGTTTTCATTCTAAAAGATCATAAGATTACATATTAAATGACGTATAGTCGGTAAATAAACCAGATTGTTATTCAAGCGGTGAATAATAATAATAATAATAATAATAATTTATTGATTTTAGTCAATCACATATACATCTCGATGGACTTTACAGAGTAAAAGAGTAAAATACAAATAAAATGCAAAACTATACAAGATAAGACATATAAATAACATAGTAAAAGTTAAGAAAATGATTTACAACATTGAATTAAATACTTAAAAGTTAAAAATGTACTGAGTAATATTCTTTAAAAAGTAAGGTCTTTAGAGCCCTTTTAAAAGAAGTTAAAGTGTCTACCGTGCGAATATTAGGTGGCAAGTCATTCCAAAGAGTGGGTGCTGTAATAGAGAAAGCACGGGATCCATAGAAGTCACACCCGGTATATTCTGGTAGGTTTAGTCTAACCCCTCCTTCAAATGTAGCTTGACGGGTGGATCTCTGTGGAACCCATGTTGTTAGTAGTTCTGAAATATAAAGAGGTGCTTGGTCGTGGAGACATTTAAACGTTAAGGTGAGAATTTTGAATTTTATGCGTTGACAGACAGGAAGCCAATGGAGTTCGTGTAAGATAGGAGTGACATGTTCATGCAATCTAGTGTGAGTGACTAAACGGGCGGCAGAGTTTTGAAGAAGTTGAAGACGCCCCAGAGTGCTGTGTTTAGGCTTAAGATTATATAGAAGTCGAGACGAGAGGTGATTAAAGCGTGAACTATTGACTCGGTGCATTTTCGATTTAAAAACTTTCTTATACGCCCAATACGGAATAACGAGTATGATACAGATTTACAAACTATAGAAATATGATTTTGCAGAGATAAAACAGAGTCGAAATTAAAACCCAAATTACGAACAGTTGTGCAGGAATTAACACGTGAATCACCAACTATAAGTGTATCTATAATATTAATGTTCTCTTTTCTAGGAAATTTAGAATGAAAGTGTAGAACCTCTGTTTTTTTATCACTTAGGGCTAATTTGTTCTCCATCATCCACGTCCTAATTTCAGTAATACATTGCTCTATTTTACATATGCTATTTGCCACTTTTTTGCACCTGAGGTATAACTGGGTGTCATCTGCATAGAGCATGAGATCTAGGCCATGGTGTATAATGATGTCCTCTAGTGGGGAGCTATATAGGGTAAATAAAATTGGACCTAAAACACTTCCTTGGGGTACACCATATTTAAGTTCTATTGAATTTGAATATTTACCATTTATACATACTTTTTGGCTTCTACCTTTCATATATGATTCTAACCAATTTAAAACAGTATTAGAAATATTAAAACGAGATTTAAGACGTGACAATAAAATATTATAATCGATCGTGTCGAAAGCTGCTGACAAATCTAAAACCACCTCTTCCCCCTTCCCGATAGAAATTAAAATGTCATTGTAAACTCTTACTAAGGCCGTTTCTACACTATGAAATTCTCTGTATGCAGACTGAAACTTTGAATACAAGTTAAAGCAAGATAAATACTTATGCATCTGATTAAAGATAACTTTTTCAATAACTTTACTCATAAAAGGAATGTTCGATACAGGTCTGTAATTAGATAGTTCGTTAGGGTCAAGACCTGATTTCTTCAGAAGTGGACGAACTATCGCAACTTTAAAAATATCTGGGAAAATACCAGACTGAAGAGATGTATTAACGAGAGATGTCATACATGGAATAAGGAAGTCAATACACATTTTTAAGAGCGAGGTTGGAATGGGGTCAAGTTCACAAGATTTTAATTTCATTGTTTGCAAAAGTTTCATTATTGATTCTTCACTTACACTGTCGAATTCCGTTAAACAGTTATCTTGATTGTTAGTTAAATTTATGACATCACTATTTGAAACAATGAAACGTTCTCTAATTTTTGAAACCTTATTTTCAAAGAAATAAACAAAGTTGTTGGCCAATTCCGTTGGGTCGTCATGTTTCGGTAAAATTGACATCATCTGTTTTTTGTCACCCGTAATTTCATCCACTAATGCAAATAATTTCTTACTGTTGTCAGCTTGTAATATGCGATTTTGATGATAATTAGTTCTCGCTGTGTCCAGTTGTTGGTTGTATTGGGCTCGTGTATCCAGAAGGATCTGTTTGTGAACTTCCAATTTTGTTGCTATCCATTTGCGTTCGGATTGACGGAGCTCTTTGCGTTTTATGCGATGTTCATCTTCGAACCATGGGGCGCGAGGTTTGTCCGTGAAAGTTACCTTACGCTCTGGTGCATATTTCTTAGGTAAGAATAGTAAAGGCTGGCTTGTTGGTGGGTATCTTTGTTGTCAAACGATGGAATAGGGTTCTCTGACCAGTAGTGCTTTAAAGTGTCAATGTCTAGGGACATTACGCTTCTGGACATTCTAGTCACCCGTTTGTGCGGTGGTGCTGTTAGGTCCATGGAAAATTTGATAAGGCTGTGGTCAGATGGTAGCGTATTGTCCACAGAAATGTCAAATGGACTGGGATCTGAGGCACGAGTTATTACTAAGTCTAATGTATGTCCCTTCACATGAGTTGCAAAGTTAACGTGCTGCACCAGTCCCATACAGTCAATCAGTTCAAGTAGTTTCTGAGCATCTTTGTCGTTGCTGTCTTCAACGCGAAAGTTAAGGTCTCCACAAATGCACAGACGTCCTTCTGCTATGATAAGGCTTTCTAGGAGTTCTGAAAATTCTTCAAAGAACAGGCTTGATGTGCATTTGTTCTTTTTGGAATACGGTGGTCTATAGACAATTATTAATCTTTGGGAGACATTTCCCGTTTTTATGGACAAGTCAAGGCATTCAAATGATCTACGGTGTTTAGTTGTATTTACCTTTGTATCGAGAGTGTTGATGGTGAAAGCTGCTACACCACATCCTTTACGATTATTCCGTGAACAACTATGAAAGTTATATCCAGAAAGAGAGGAAAAAAATTCACAGGATATACATTTGTCTTTCACATCCGACAGCCATGTTGATGGTGAAAGCTGCTACACCACCTCCTTTACGATTATTCCGTGAACAACTATGAAAGTTATATCCAGAAAGAGAGGAAAAAAATTCACAGGATATACATTTGTCTTTCACATCCGACAGCCATGTTTCTGACACTATAAAAATATCCCTGCTATCTTCCAAAATTGCTGCACAAACAGTGGCTACTTTATTGCATATTGAACGAGCGTTCCATAATCCAAAACAAATATTCCGTGGCTCACTGTATTTGGAAATTCTTTTTATTGACACTAAATTATTTGGGTTAATTTTGGATTCAGTTTTGAGGCTGTGGGTGTTTCTGTGAGTAATTATTGAAGGGATCGACTCAACTTGGGTTAGTTCTTGAATGTTGCTCAGATTAATACCTCTATTCTTACCAGGTTTTCTTGGTTTGGTTGTAATCAACACTTGAACAGTTCTTATCTCAGTAGACACATTTTTAAAGTTCACTTTTAGCTCAGGATACAAATCTAACAAATCACCCACATAATCTTTTGTTGTTGTCAAGTTAAGTGAGAAAAGTTCATCTCTGGTGTATGTGATCATCATGAGTAATCGTTCTCTTTTCAAATTAAAACATAAAGAATATAGACAAATCGTCCAAATACATCCAAAATAAAACATTTCTAGGTAAAGTTTTTCTACCAATCAAATCTTTATAACTTTATGGGGAAGTTATCCTAAAATTATCCAAATATAACAATATAATCCTAGTACAAATTAAAAAACAACGTAGAGCAAGACACACTGCAACCTTTCGGTGGCCATCTTGTTTGTTATTCGTTATTCGCCGCTTGAATAACAATCGTGTTTATTTACCGACTATATTTCATTTAATATGTTTTCTACTGCTAGGGGATACTTTGCAATCCATGTTTCTATTGTTGTCTAATGATCTTTTAGAAATAAAACCTGAAATATCTTCATCAAAGATACATTATATGTGAGTACCGAATAACGAGATGAAAAACGAATAACAAACAGTTCGTTATTCGTTATTCACCGTCTGAATAACAATCTGGTTGATTGACCAACTATACGCCATTTAATATGTTTTCTACTGCTAGGGGATACTTTCCAATCCAATATTTTATTCTTGTCTAATGATCGTTTTGAATTAAATCCTGAAATATCGTCATTAAAGAAACCTTATATACTATTCAAAAAAAGTAAGGGATATTTGATTTTGGGGGCATAATACTAAAATATGCAAATGACTACGAAAAAAGTCACTATAGAACCTAACAGAAGAAACATTTCCAGTTACAATACATGTGACGCCCAAACGCACCAATAGCTACCGCATGGAATGCAGGTGATGCTTGGGATCATCATGGGGGTCCAACCCAAGATTTGCACGACTCTGACTTTGAATGTTACAGTCATTGTGCCATTGAATTCCCCGGTGGAAACATCAGTTTAATTGTTTTAGTGACCAGAAAACAAATTTTGATACGCGTCGGCTTACCCAAAATGAAAGGTTACGTGCCCTTGGCATGCTACAGATCGGCACAACACAGGCGGTTGTGGCGCGGACGATGAATGTTTCTCAGTCTGTCATAAGCAGGCTATGGTCCAGATACCGTGATACACAATCTGTACAGGACAGACCACGCTCAGGTCGACCAAGGGCGACAACTCAAGCCCAGGATCGATTTATTCGTACCTTGGCCTTGAGAAATCGTGTCATCACAGCAAATCAGATCAGCGCTCGTCTTCAAACAGACACTGGTGTGAGAGTGAGTGGCCAGACGATTCGGAATCGACTGCATAGGGGTCATCTTCGCGCCCGTCGTCCTCGCGTTTGCGAGATCATCACATTCAGGCAAGACGTCATTGGTGTAGGGATCGTCAACACTGGGATAATCGACGCTGGAGCAATGTGATGTTTTCAGATGAGTCAAGGTTCACTGTTGATTTTTTGGACAGACGTAGGAGGGTGTGGCGTCGTCGAAACGAGCGCTTCCAAGACGTTAACGTCATCAGACATGATCGATTTGGGGGTGGTTCTGTTATGGTGTGGGGAGGCATCACTGTTGCTGGAAGAACGGCTTTACATGTTGTTGCAGGGCGTGTTACAGGCCAGTACTACCGGGACAACATCTTGGCAGTCCATGTTGTGCCGTTCGCACGACGTCATGGCCGCCGTTTCATCTTCCAGGATGACAACGCAAGATGTCACAGGGCCAGGATCGTTACAGGTTACCTCCAACAACAGAACATCACCACATTACCTTGGCCAGCACTGAGTCCCGACCTCTCCCCCATCGAGCATGTCTGGGACATGCTTGGACAGAGGTTACGTCCACGTCAACAACGTCCTGCCAATGTCCAAGAACTTGCTGCTGCGTTGCAACAGGAATGGGACAATCTGGACCAAAATGACCTTAGACGTCTCATTAGGAGTATGCCACGTCGGATCAATGCTTGTTTGGCAAACAGAGGAGGATTTACCCGTTACTGACTTTGTTGTGATGCTGTGGTAACTTTGCTGTTTGACCCCGGTTATCATTTTACCCTTATAATGGCCAGTCTGTGCCTTACTTAGTCTAACGATCATTTGGAATAAATCGATGAATGTGAACTTTTTTCATGTCGTCATTTGTTTCTTCGTCAGTTTCATTAGGTGACTTTAATAACACTTAAAAATCAAATATCCCCTACTTTTTTTGAATAGTATATTTGAATCCCGAATTCAAGCCGCGAATAACGAATAACGAACTGTTTGTTATTCGTTATTCATTTCGGGATTCACATATAAGGTATCTTTAATGATGATATTTCAGGATTTAATTCTAAACGATCATTAGACAACAACAGAATAATGGACTGCAAAGTATCCTTTAGCAGTAGAAAACATATTAATTGAAGTATAGTCGGTAAATAAACCAGATTGTTATTCAAGTGGTGAATAACGAATAACGAACTGTTTGTTATTCGTTTTTTTACCTCATTATTCGTGTTGACCTTCCTTGAATACCATTGGATAGTTCCCTCTGATGTTTGTATATATATTTACATATTGATATTTTTCTATTTTTTTATTTATTTATGTATGTTCTTTGATTCAGTCAAGTTACGTTATTCTTTAGCAGTGGGGGGAAACCGGAGGACCCGGAGAAAACTACTACTCCTTGTCACGTACAACCAGGGATTCGAAAACACGCTAGTTGACTCAATGACAGGCTTTATGATACAGCACGCACGTGCTGACCATTCAGCCATCCAATCCCCCATTTAGAGACCATATGAACTACAGACGGTACATCGAAGTACAGGGTACATCATGGTTTAGACACTCTATCCGAACTACAGGGTACATGATTGTTTAGAGAGACTCTATCCGAGCTGCAGGATACATCATGGTTTAGAGCCTCTATACGAACTACAGGGTACATCATAGTTTAGAGACTCAATACGAACTACTGAATACATCATGGTTTAGATACGCAATACGAACTACAGGGTACATTACATCATAGCTTAGACTCTCTATCCGAACTACAGGGTACATCGTGGTTTAGGGAAACTCGACCCCGGTCCGTCCCTGGTAACATCAAGACCGATAGTTACCGCGGGTTCATTTAAAACAAAATAGTCGATATTGTCAGATAAAATTTTACTACGACGATTATCATTTCGGTCGTCATTTTGAAAAACAAAATGGCGGGTATTATCGGATTGACTCTTATACATTAATAAACACATAACATGTGAAAACTTGAACATTTGTCATTTTCGCGCCCATTTTGGAAATGTTTACTACAATTTTCGTCTTCAGCATACCATAAAACCTCTAGAATAAGTATTCAACGACAAAACAGCAAATAAATGGCTTGGTTGCTATGGGATTTTGTTTTGAAACATACCAAATCTTTGACTTGACTTTTCTCAAAACTTACTTTGGCGAGTTGGGAGGCTTCAAGCGGACACAGCTCAGTCAATTTTTGCGCGATTCAACCAAACTATACATCAAATTGAAGGTATTGAGTTGGAGAATGTGAAAATAACAATAACTCAATTTTCAAAATTTTTTCATTGCGACTCATTATGCCATGACGGGTCACATATGTTCAATTACTAAATGCCAATCAAAGAAGATCGGACGATCGCCTCAAGTGCCGGTCAGACGAGCGCCCGATGGGCCGGTCACAAAAAATGAAAAAAATAATTTTGTCCAATTCTTCTAAAAAAAAGACTTTTTCTGTTGAACATTATATGGGGAAGGGGGGTATTGGACCGGCCATGGGGCTATGATGATCATGTTGTATGTGGCCGGAGGCTTTAACAGGCCGCAACTGGGGTCTAAAATGGCCTGGTATAATAGACTCTCTGGGCCGAGTGTGCTTGGTGTGGGCCAGAATTCGGAATCCTGAAATGGGGATTCAGAATTTCATCCGAAAATTTCATCGGATTCCCCCGACACTGTCGCCCGCAAATTTACTAATTATAAAGTCACCTGCACCCTGTTTGTGGGGAAATGCCAGAATCCAAAATTCTAAAAGCAGCTTTTATGAATTTCACTTTCGTCACTCTGTACCAATGTGTCTCGTGGCCTTTCACCACAAGAGTAATCAACCAGCGCTTCCGGCAACAAAAATGAAAATATTCCTACTTATTCAATATTCCTAACTGGTTAATCAAATGGTCAAAATTTCGGGTTCATTTTCCAAAACCTTCCAGGGGGAGAGCCTCCGCCCCCACCTCCCGTCCGGGCTTCGCGGTCAGTAAATGGGGCCGCTCCGACACGGGAGCCCAATCCGCCTCTGGTCATAAGAGAAAGAAGTCTGTTGATTTTCAGCTTGATCACTTCAAAAAATCTTGTGAACGCGCTAGAGGCCAAATCTTGTGGACAGAGTTTAAGGTCTTGAGACAAACAAGTATATGGATTTTCAATGAATTTTGATAATTGTACAGCTAAATCCATAATATTAAACGTTTCGTATACTAAACGTTAGCATGGGGCAGAACTTTATAAAAGCCAAACAAATTCTAATGATTTTCTGATAATTACTTTATATGCGACAACTCTTGTTGACTGCCCGTGGGCGTATGTTTCGTTGCTTGGCAACCTATTTTTACTTAATTGCTCATTGTCCCTCACCTTTCGAAGAAAATTGAGGGATATTTAAATGGGTTCGTCTGTCTGTCTGTTTGTCCGTTGACTCATTAATCTGGAGATCTTAGGTTCAATCCCTGCGTTGATCAAGAAAGTTCGGCGTGTCTCCGCCGTGGTGCAAGACGGGGGACCGAGAATCCGACAGGTGCATCGAAATTATGTTCAAATTAGCGTGTACCTAAAAGCTCTCTTGACAGTCAGAATTCACTGTATAATGCATGTTTTACGCTTCAGCGTAGCACAGGGGCAGTCCCAGATAATAATACAGAGTCTTAAAATTATGTCTGTTTACAAATGTATTTTAAACGTCAAACTATGAACAAATAGTGTATTTACCTTGTCTGAAAATATCAACATTTAGTCGAGTTTTTTTAGAAGCACAATTTCCCGAGACAAAAATACAGGTACCAATTTCTTTTTTAAAAACGTATAATATAGCTTGAAATAGTCGTACAGGGCTAATGTAGGTATTTACAAGGATTTTTTCACACAAAATTAATAAGTTTTATCTTCCAAAAATTATCTGGGACCTTCACTTGAAACCCCGTTTTATTTTATGGCTTATAAACACAGAATACCACAATACAGATAGCGATAAATGGGTTATTTTGGTATTTTATTGGACATGGAACAGTCTGGTTCTCGAGAAAGGTGGATTTTTTTTTAGGAAATTGTTCTATGTCCAAAGTTAAATTTGTCAATATAACGATGTTTATGTAAATTAGATGACTATAATTGTGATAAATATTCAGTAGAGACACCCATGGACTCATACATAAACTTTCATCGGGTCATAAAGCGTAGAAAAAAAGTTCTGTATGTTTGAATATTCAACAGCCATTTTCTCGAAAAGTGGTTTTGGGGACATGGAACAGTCTGGTTCTCAGGTGACGACTGTTATATCTTATATCAAATTCCATACAACTGACAAAAATGCTTCACACACACACATCAAAGTGTACACATTACCTTGGGTTTTTGTCCCATTCTTATGACTAGTCACCTATCCATGTCAGGTCCGCTGTCCGCTGCATCACTGTCAATTGAATATGTTCAAGAAAAAGGTCTACATTAGTCTTGTGGAATGAAATGAAATGATGGAATGAAATAAAATGAATTGGGGTTTAACGTCCTATTCCGTGGCTAATCAAAAGGGACATACTCTATACAGTGTGATATCAGGGAATTTTACTCCTATATCGCATTCGAACCGATTGGTGATGTTTTACATGCACATCAATGTGTACACAGACGCTCGGTCATTCATACCATCCAAACGACTCGACAGCTTTTCTTGTCAGGCCCTTTGTTTTGGGATCGGGCACTAGATCCCTGCATTGGAAGTGAAAGTTCATCCAGATTTTCCAGCGTTATTTCCTCTTGTCAGTGATGCAGGAGGGCCTGACAAAACAGCTGTCTATTCATTCAGATGGTACAGAAAAACTGAGGCCATGTATACTCATTGGTGATGCAGGAGGGCCTGACAAGACAGCTGTCTATTCATTCAGTTGGTACAGAAAAACTGAGGCCATGTATACACATTGGCATACCCTTGACAGTTGGAATTTGATATGAGTAGGCCATACTGCAAAATTTCCCTTATAGCATACGTGTATGGCATATGCCCGTCTTCATTAGCCCAGCTCAGAACAAAACAGTAGGTCATTACACTATATTTTGTTTCATTTCATTTGGCTAGCCACAACACTGTTTTTTCACCCAAGACCACATAAATACTTTATTTCGCACTTGTCATTTGTTATTATGTCACAGGAGGTTAATGCCTTGAAATTCCCGCTCACAGTTTTGTAAACGTTATTAGCACTCGCTGCCAAACATGGAACTTAAAGCTATAATATTATTAATTCAAACATGTATCAACAAGTCTTCCTGTGGTCCAACAAATATTTTGATAGAATTTTTTTTATCAAATGTGAATAAATTGGTTAACCAGTTTCGGTTTGTTTTTTGTTTCAAATAGCATATCTACATTTATTAAATGTATATGAAAACAGCCTTGATTCCCTTGTCATCGTGAGAGTAGGGTGGATGAGAGCACTTTTCATCATAACGTCCAACGTCATTATTGAGTCCAGTGGTATGGCATTGATCCTACATTTGTACATGACAAGGAGTAAGCTGGTGTCACCTGGCTACCATTTACGTAAACAAAGCCTTCAAAAAAATCTTTTTGTAACTTCTCTCACATTAGTGCCATCAATATTGCTCAAATTTAGGATCTGTAAAAAAAGATTTTGCTTAGAGATAGAATAAAGAACATATTCAAAGTATACATGAGAATTATTCATTCTACGCTGTCATTATGGATGAAATGCAATGAAACACTGTCAATTTGAGAGTTATCAGTAAAGTCTGAAGCTCTCAGACAATATTTCTGCTCATTTAGGTGTTTGAGATTAGACAGGAGTGATGCCAAAAAAGGTGTAAAAATGTAGAAGAAAAAACTTTACTCTGTACATTCAGGGGAGAGAAGGGCCATCATGTATGTAAAGACAGTTGTTATGGCTATATACATGTATATCATAGGCCTAGAAATGGTTATGCAGGTTTGTTTTTGTTTTTTTTGTTTTTTTTTAAAATTGAAGTAGGCTGTATATATAGACTAAGACTACAATTGTATTCTGTGTCATTACCACTGTTGAATAATACCTAAAGTGAAAAATGTTTGATTCCCGTGATTTTAAAACAGGATTTTTTTTTCGATTAAAGTAGTTTAGATTGTGTATAAATCGTGCAGCTACAAAATTTTACATTCAGAAAATAACAGGCCATCTAATCTTGTGACTTTTTTTACCGTTGTTTTTTTTAGCATTTTACGGTGATTGTGTAAAATTGTCAACGACCATTATTTGCTGAATTTGTAGTTCTACAAATTGTATTACGACGGTTGTTTGTATGTAAAAAAGACACTTACTTTCCTATATGCTTCTTCTAACTTTAAATCAGGGCACCATTTCTTTTTTGTGTGAAATAAATAGTATTTTGTCCAAAATCTCCGATATTCTATCGCTTTTGGGCGCCATCTTGCTATACCTACAATTCCGTTCGCTTTTATTATTCCCCACACGGAAGCCGTCGATACGTATTTTTGATAATGGAATCTAGAATGTAATCCGTTTCTGTGCGCTCTGTTACATTTTATATTAGCTATACTTAATATTATACGAATAATCCAATAGAGTTATTTTAATTTTCAGATGTCTTTTATCGGGGACGATATGTCGACTAGATCTATAAATTCCGGAAATAACTGGTTCGAACTGGTTATTGACTCAAAGTGAAAGTCTTGTAAAATGTGTTTTCGGTTGAATTTGATTGCACATTCCAATTCACCCATATTATTATACGAGGCCCTATATACAATAAATTTGATAAGCTTTATATTTTTCGGGTTTTACACCTTATATATAATAATAAATACAAGCGTAAAATTTTAAAAATCTGATATAAACAAACCAACGAACGAGTCTGGTCGTCATGGCGTCTTTCATAAACCGCCACAAGAATCTAAATCATTAAATTTAATCAGATAAGATTTATTCTGAGAACATATTATTATATTATATGGAAGATGTAAAGACAAGCTAAAAGCTTTTAACCAACCCATATATTATTGGGTCATACAAAATGAAAATACAAAATGTATAAATATATTTTGACTTTAACATTGACTTTCTAGTTTTTTAAGGATGATTATTATAAAATATAAAAAAAGGTTGGCATACGTGTATGTTGCTCCACAACATTTGGGCTGGAAGATCTTTCAGGCAGTGCAAAAAGAATAATTACGTACTGGTATATAATATTTGTGGGGATTTTTGTTTTACCTTACATGTAGCACTAAATGACCTAGTTTATGTTGAGTGGACATTAAACCCCATTTTTTTTTCTCGCTCCCTTTTTGATAGTGCCACAGCCAGTTTTTTGTCTGTGTGGGTAAGACGCCGTCTCGTTAGCCTGGAGGTCGGGTCTTCGATCCCTGCATTGGCTGAGAAAGTTCATCCAGATTTTCCGGGGTGGTTTCCACTTGTCAATGATGCAAAATGGAAGGCATGACAAGGACAACTGTCTAGTCGTTCGGATGAACGAAAAAAAACCCCAGAGGTTCCGTGTACACATTGGCGGGCACGTCAAAGACCCCTTGGCAGTTGGAGTTTGATATATAAGAGTAGGCCGTAGTGCCGCTGTCTGGGCAAAATTCCACTTTAGGCCCATCTTTATTAGCCCAGTCTATGAGCAGAACAGTAGGACGTTAACCTTATTTCATTTCATTTCATCCAGATTTCCTGACGAGGTTTCCCCTTGTCGTTTGAATGGGAATAAAAACCTGAGGTCCTGTGTACACATTGGCGTGCACGCAAAAGATCCCTTTGCAGTTTGAATTAGATTTAAGAGTAGGCAATAGTGCCGCTGACCGGGCAAAATAACCCCAATAGCACACTATATGATGTAGACCCGTCTTCATTAGCCCAGTTTACTAGTAGAACAGTAGGACATTAAACCTTATTTCATTTCATTTCACTTTTTTATTAATATTTTGTCTATAAATAGTCTACAGTTTCCAGTTAGTAACAGGTTTTGTTGCTTCTCGGTATGATCCCCCATTGTACCTCTTGATTAAATAACCATACCAGTGTGTGCACATTTTACCAATTGATAAATAATCAGAATTGTTTCATGTCTGAGTCCCAGAGGCAGAGCCACATCAACTTTTCGTGTTTTTTTTTTTAACTTGGTATAGTTAATCTTTATGCCGTAAGGATATTAACAACTATCAATTTCGGTGCATGGCTCAACACCTAGGGGTGGTGCCACACCCACTTTTTAATGTTTTATCCATAAATATTATACAGGTTACAATTATTAACAGATTTTGTTCAAGTTGTCTAAAAGAACGCTTAAAATTTAGTACATTTTGTTAACTTAAATGGATTTTTTTGATTATGGTTGGATAGCCAACAATCAAAAACTAACATTTATTTAATCGTTGTTATCCTGATATTAAACTGACATTTGTTTACGTAATTGTTAGTATCCTAACATTATAAAACTGACATTCTTTTCTGTTAGACAATGTGGGTAAGGCGCTGGCTTGCTAACCTGGTAGTCCGGTGTTCGATCCCTGCATCTCGATTTTCGGCGTTGTTTCCCCTTGTCAGTGAAGTGGAAGGGAAGGCCTACTGGGCCTAGTCGTTCGTTTGGTCCGAAAAACGCAGGTCCCATGTACACATTGGTGTGCATGTTAAAGAAACCCTTGGCAGTTGGAATTCGATATTAGAGTAGGCTGTCGCGCCGCTGTCTGTCGCGCCGCGTATGCCCATCTTCAATTAGCCCAGGTTAGGTGCAGAAAAGTAGGACGTTAAACCCCATTTCATTGTATTTCATTTCCGATAGAGAACAAGTATTAGGTTTATGTTAGATTCACATTAGAAACTTGTGTTAGAATTAATGTTAGATAACTAACGTTATGTTAACGTTAGAAAATTAACGTTAGATTTACGTCAGAAAACTAACCATAATCTAACGGTTAGAAACATGACGTAAAATTTATGTTAGATTAACGTTAGAATTATCACCAATAACACATATAAAATTATTTTGTCTGAATTCCGACTATTTATCAATTGTTAGACTGTGCACACACTGATATGGGTACTTAATCAAGAAGTATTTAAAGTGACAAAAATTGGTAAGAGAACCGTCATAAAATTTACCTTAGATTTACGCCTAGTCATTCGGATGGGCCGAAAAACCCAGGTCCCATGTACACATTGGTTTGCATGTTAAAGATCCCTTGGCAGTTGGAATTCGATATTAGAGTTGGCTGTCGCGCCGCGTATGCCCATCTTCAATTAGCCCAGGTTAGGTGCAGACGTTAAACCCTATTTCATTGCATTTCATCTCCGATAGAGAACAGGTATTAGGTTTATGTTACATTCACATTAGAAACTTATGTTAAAATTATGACATAAAACTAACGTTACATTAACGTTAGATAACTAACGTTATATTAACGTTAGATTTACGTCAGAAAACTAACCATAATCTAACGGTTAGATACATGACGTAAAATTCATGTTAAATTAACGTCAAAATTATCACCAATAACACATATATAATTATTTTGTCTGAATTCCGACTATTTATCAATAGTTAGACTGTGCACACACTGATATGGGTACTTAATCAAGAAGTATTTAAAGCGACAAAAATTGGTAAGAAAACGGTCATAAAGTTTACCTTAGATTTACGTCATTTTCTGACGTAAAAGTAACCATAACCATTATGACATAAAAGTAACGTAAATTTAAACGTAAAATTTTACCATTATTGGACGCTAACCATAATCTAACCATAATGACGTAAAAGTAACGTAAATCTAACCATCCATGTTTACTGGGTCAACGCTGATTAGTTAATTAAATGTCTGACGTCATAGGGTCTGATGCCTTTAGTATGATCCCCGGCGCCAAAACTTAGACAGCCATATCTTAGACAGCTTAACACAACAACATTTACGGTCAAGTGCACAACTAATCCTCAACCTGTTAACTAGAAAAAATCCCAAAACTTAGACACCCAGTTCAAAACAACAACATATTGTAACATTGTTATGTTAAAGCAGATTTATTAACAAGTACAAAACAACAAATATAGTACCATTTCTTTCATTTCTTTACTGGTCAAGTTTTTACTTATATAAATAATAATAATTTTAATACTCTATGTTCACAAATCTTCAATTCAAATGTTAACAAAGTGTCTATCCGTGATGGATCAAATGGCCGACTGCGTCCAGATACTGAATCTTGGTTTTGTCACCTCGTAGAGGGTGTGCATCTGTGTGGTCTCTTCTCTTGCTCTCTTCCGTAGGTTGCTAGGGAATTTGATCTTGGTTGCTTCTTCAGGAGGGTGAATGTGGTCGCTGACATTCCGACAAAAGTCACCCACAGTGATGCACTTTCCGAAACGTGTAGTAACTACACAACGCCAGTGTGTGCAGGTCTGTCTCACTTTGTTTCATCGAGGGACAAAATGTAAGTCAAATTTTGTTTCCATGACTCAAATGACGTAACAGTTTCTGTTTTTGTAAGTACTCGTTGTTTATAAGGAGCTCTTAATGTTGTTGAGGCCATGGCATCAATATATTACCACGAAATTAAGTCCTAAAAAAGCGGGATTTAACCACACACAAATTGTCATCTGTCGTACGAATCAAGTACGCCCGCTTGCTGTCAAAAGACAAATTTACCTTTTCCGGGAAAATGTAGTATGTTTTCTTTTACGAAAGTTAATACCTTCAGAAGAATGGAGTCTAATCCAATTCTAGCCACCACGACAGTCGGCGAATAATCACCGGATGGATTAATTAAACAAACAGCGATAAACAATGCAAGACTATTTAATGGGCACGATACTAGATCTTTCCCATCTGTGAAATATCTTTCCGTGTTATAGCCACAATTCTAACCCTAACCCTTCAGAATAGTTTTAGATAAACCTAACCCGAACCTTAACCCAAACCCTTCAGAATAGTTTTAGATAAACCTAACCCTAACCCTTCAGAATAGTTTTAGATAAACCTAACCCGAACCCTAACCCAAGGGAAAATATTTCACAGATCGAAAAGATCTATTTAATGGCGGTAATAATACAGTGAAGGCAGGAAGAACACAAGATCACGTGGTTAACTGACCACAGGGACTATTAAGATAAATAACATAGGGGTTCGTACTAAGCCTAGTACTAATGACTATGGCGCATCTCAGCTGCTTACACGTACTTAAATGTTTAATAATCACCCTTGGATCAAAGATAGATATATTTATTGTTTTGATAATCAAACTTGCATTAAAGACATGCATTTTCAAATCAAAACATCTCAGCCCAACAAACTTAATCTCCCTATTGGTCAATTACAGCACGGATTAGATCTGTATTTTTATCAGATTTGGTTTGCATATAGCGCAGGGTGTCGGGAACGTTTCTTGCGAAGTGATTCTTTCAGAAATGAGAAAACCCCGTATGAAAACAAACTCTATTTATAAGTATTTTAACACCGTGTTTTAATTAAAATCAGCTGTCCATCATATCATTATACACCGGAGGCTAAGTGCGGAGGGGTGTCCATCAAATGGGCACAAAACCAGACCCAACTTTTCTAGAGTAAAATTTTGCGTAGAATACGATGCCGAGTGGTAATCAGTCCGCCGTTGGGGCGTTTTCGAGATATTCGGGGTCAAAGGTCAAATGAGTTCATATGCACTGAATTTGAATGCGCGGCCAATCTTGTATTATGAAAATATGCTAAAAATAATCACTCTTTCAATAAAAATGTAAACTTGCTAAATTCATCTTTGTTGTAAGTGACGTCGGAGGTCAAAAGGTCAAATTGTCCTTTTTTACACTTGGAAGATTTAAAGTAATAAAATGTCAGCGTAAAATATAAAAACTAAAGCGAAACCTGTTTTAATTAATAGTAGCAACATTTATAACTTATCATAGGTGGTCTTAGCACCGTACATTTACTTTGGAACGCTGAAAAAGATCTTTCATATCAGAACCAAAACACTTCGAAACCTGTTTTAAAACTACGTAAGAACTATCAAATCGAAATCTTCCCGATTTAGTTTCACAACGATTGTTATACATAATTAAACTAAATTCTTTAAGAGGCACTTAGTAACTGGGCAGATAAATAAACTAAAAACATACTTATGGAAAAACAGCTACTGATTTATTTAGGCGACGTTTCGAAGAGTATTCTTTTTTTTTCATAATTTTATTAATATACAAATTAATAAATATATAATAAGTAAAAATGTAATAAGTTCAATTAATTATAATAATTACAAAATAAATATATAAAGTACAATTGGTGCAGAGCAGTTTTCTGAGAGACGGGATGATGTTGATTAAGTGAAACCGGAACCATTACACTTTTTTTTTTTTTACATTTCATTAACAAATATATTATACAAAAATATACACCCTGAAAATATATATTTAACCAATCAAGGCATTTTTACATCTGCAGGGAAAATAATAATAATAATTAAAAAAAAACAATAAAAAAACCAACAAAAAACAATACCCCCCCTCCCCCCCCAAAAAAAAAACCAAAAAAAAAAGAAAGAATCTAGTATAACGAAACACTGTCATGGTAAAATTTAAATATTAGGTCTCCCGAATCCAGAAGTTTGTCTTTATTGTCCCACACAATATAAAAATAATAGAAAATAAATAATATAGTTTAATTATTATAAGATGTCAAATTAAAATATGGTTTGGGTAATTGGAAAGATTTATTACCGGAGATGTTTTGTATATGTGTTGTACACTGAAAAAAAAAATTGTGTTGAAACAACACAAACTTGTGTTGTTTTCAACACAAGTTGGGTGTTACTACTTAACAACACAATCTTGTGTTGAAACAACACAAACTTGTGTTAAATGTTGAAACAACACAAGACTTGTGTTAAAATTTAGCAAACAACACAAACTTGTGTTGAAATTTGTGTGAAAAGCTACACAATACTTGTGGTGAAATTTCTGAAACTTGTGTTGAAATTTCTGAAACTTGTGTTGAAATTTCTGAAACTTGAGTTGAAATCTCTGAAACTTGTGTTGAAATTTCTGAAACTTGTGTGGTTCAATACAAACTTGTGTATAACCACCAACCAAAAACTTGTGTTGTATTTTCACCCAATTTGTATCCATTATAGCAAGCTTTCCCTTGCAGTACCCCCACCCCCTTTACACTGTTTAACCTGTAATGTTTGAATAATGAGGTAACAATAATATTTTTTTTGTTCAATTATTATTTATTCAAACATGATGAGAAAAAAGTAAATATACATTTGAATGTTAACAGAAAAATAATTATTATACTAACAAAATTATGTCATATAATGCCCCCCCCCCTTTTCCCCATGCCAAATATAAAAAAGTTATTTTTTCATGCTAAAACAAGAACCCCCAAAATATATAATTCAAAAATGTCTAAATTTAATAACATCCAAACCAAGCACTAATAAGATTAATTATGCACTAATATTTTATGACATTATTACATAAGTGGAGCAAAGCATCAAGATAACATAATTTAAAAGAAAGTTGCAAATACATTTATTAAATAATATGTACATAAGCAAGGGAGGGGAGGCATAATGGTTCAATGAGTATAAGACGTTGGCCGAGAATTTTCAGCTAGATTTTAGGTCATAGGTCCATCATGTCAGTAGTGTAGGACATGGCAAGGTATAATTGGGCACAAGCCCGGAATCGACCCCCCCCTCCCCATTGTGTTCACTTTAAGGACCCTAGACAATTGAATTATTTGACTCAATGACAAGACCTTCTGATCCAATGTGGGTGTGTTTACCATTTGCGCCCCCTCTCGGGTTCCCTTGACAGTTGAAATATTTGATATAAGAGTAGGTTAGTTGTAGGACAGGATCACCCTACTAACACAGTAAAGTAGAACGGGAAAGTCACCTTAATGCAGGTCAAGGTTTTTTGTAATTCTGGGTATATTTGATCTACATTTGGTTTCTAAATATTGCCTATTAAATACTTTATGATTTCCGACCATATTTCTAAGTGAGTTATATGTCCCTTTACTGTCTATATGATACATAATTTTGTAAAGAGAATTAAAATCTGATTGTGTTTGGGAGAATATTTAACATTAAAAACAAAAATAAATATTTAAAAATTGGGTCAAATGCATTCTTTTATAGAATTATAAAATAAATTGATGCCTGGGTTCTGTCGTTGTTATCATACATCAAAATCTCTTTCAATGGTGTTCCAGTCTAAAAAATAAAAAAAAATAAGCAATAAGAATACTTTTTTATGGTTCACAATGTTTAAATAAACAATTTATTTTGCAACATCCAGAGTGAGTCTCTATTTTGTTTTAACTTTGCGTAACACTTAGTATGCCTTGTCCAGTTACAGACCCGGGCAAATTATTATATTCAAATCAAATGGGTTAGAACTTAGAAGTCAGAAAAAAATCGGGAGATCTGGATAGGTCAACAATTCACCCGGTTTCAACATGTATTGAGTTTCCAAATCCAAATTCCCTACTACATCAGGACAGCGCCTATTTACTTGTCAATGTCTGATTATTTTGGCCCATTCATATTTTTTTCCATTGGCAACAAATTAGATATTACCTTTTTTAAAATCTTTTTGAAAAGTAAAATATTGTCCAACAAATTTATACTGCTATTTACAGTAAAAAAACACTTATCACAACTATGGATGTGATTGTTAAAAATGAAGCATGCCAAGTACTTGAAAGGGCAGAGTCCTAGGCATTGCCCCGATTAGAAAAACCCAAATTACCAAGCAAGTGTATAGAACTAGTTCCTTAATTAAAAATACAAATATGTATGTTACTTACATTTTGCCTGATTATCAAATTTTGTGAGAAAAAATGTCCACAATATGAATAGCCATTTCAAACTGTTTTGATCTTTCTGATGTAGTTAACTGAGAAAAAAAATATACTGTATTAATCGACTTAAATAGACTCAACAGTTATAAGATGAAAGCTTTAATTTAATTACATTGTATGTTGAATGTTTTAGTTAGCTTTGTCACAGATGAAACGAGATGAAAAAATGAAATGAAATGGAGTTTAGCGTCCTGCTGTTCAGCTCCCACTTGGCATATGCCATACAGTGTGGTATGAGAGCAATTTTTCCAGGTACCTCGACCCTAAGGTCTACTCATATCAAATGTTAGTTACATTTTCCTGTTTATCAAGCTGTGTGAGAAAAGTTTCCACAATATAAGTAGCTATTTCCAACCATCTTAATATTTCTTCTCCTATAAATGCATCCTTGCATCTTAATTTCTTATGCATTAGCGACATCCAAATCTGATGATATGTTGAATTTCTCTCAGAGAAGGGGAACCTTGTTTATTCATATATGGCTGTTTCTAAATGTATATGTACATGTTAGGGGTACCAGTCAAGTCGTCCACAGTGAAGTCGTCCACACCCGTTGGTGGAGTCGTCCACAACTGTTAGTGATGTCTTCCACAACTATTGGTGATGTGGTCCACAACTAAGAATTGGATTAGTAAAACAACTAAGAATAAGACTCGTACACAATTTAATCGCATAGAAGAAATAGCTAGTACTTTTTGACTATTTATTTTGTTATTTGATTTCAGATCGAATCACCGATGACTTGTAATAAAGTTAATCGTATTGTTTGTATAATCGTACTTAGTAAGCGGTTGAAAGTATCAACCACTCTAAATAAACTGGTACGATAGTTTTCGGGTAGCGGCAGCGTGTACCTACTCTATATACTTTCGGAAGTTTCCCCAATCCCTTTACTAATTGATTAGTACGTCGTGGCCGACGGCAAACTGATCCCGCAGTGAATATTCGCTTGGCCTCGACAATCACTGATAAGCATGACATCGACGAGGCTTAATGAGTACGGCATATTAACTTTTTTACTCTGACAAATTAAATTCTCAAACATTTTTTTGAGGTAAAAGAAAAATAAATAAAGACGTTTAAAGTATTTGTAGTTAAAAAATATTTCCTATTTAGTGTAAATGGGTATTAAAATGAGTAAAATGCATCATTTTGCCCGAAGCAGTTAGGTGTTAAGTAAACATTGCACGAGTCGTTGAGCCAATGACTGACGCTGCCTGCTGTCAACGCACGTGTTGTGGACAGTCATCTGTTACAGAGTTAATTCGTAAGTAATTCTCTGTGAAACAGATTGGGCCGACGGAAGTACAATTCGTAATTACATTCAACACCTATTGCAGATCTATTTTACACCTTATAACTGTTTTGTTTCTCTTCACATTTTATGTTGACTTGATTTATATTAAAGTGTCTAGACCAAATATCTGTTCAGGGAAGTGTTACCTTTTGGCTGACACCTTGCCCTCGTCTACCGATCATGTTTTTATGTTAGCGGAAAGGGGTTGAGTATTGCGTTAATATTAGCCCTTGGGTACGCTACACAAGCTTGCGTTCTTTACCTACATTTTGAACCATGGGCTGCAATAGCAGCGAAGCGCGTTGTCATGATGCGGCCGTAATATTTTCTAATTTTTTCTTCTTTGTAAACGGGGATTTGTCTAGCCTTCCAGCCCCCCCCCCCCTCCGACATTCATCTGACCCGTATGTCTGTGGGAAAAAACAAAGAGTATATTGCTAATTTTGGATAGTAAAATACAATAAATTACCCTAAACACCATTGACAGGTAGCTCAATGGGTAAGTCGCTGACGCTTACCATAAGGTCTCGGGTTTTTTCCCGGTGTTGACCGAAAAGGTTCCTTCAGATTTTGCGACGGTTTCCCCATGTCGGTCGTGTAAGGTGGAGGGCCTGACAAGGAAAGTGTCTATTCGTTCGGATGGGCGAAAAATCGAGGTCCCGTGTACACGTAGAAGCTCGCATGGAATTTGGTATAAGAGTAGACCGTAGTATCATTAGCTAGTCGGAGATAAACCTCATTGCGTTTCATTTAGCATAGTGTATATTATAGATTGTAGTGTTTCATATACCATGTAATATTCTTTATTTGGATTGTATGCTACAGATTGAAGTATTTTCAGACAACGAAAATATCAGACATTTTGTCATATCTTTAAACATGTTTACCTGATTAAATATTCATGGTCGTAACCGAAACAACCAATCAGGATGTAATTTAATCTCTTGTACATAATATACCATCTCAGCTTGTAATTTAATAAACCATAACGATCAGCGCAACCCAAACACGACATGATGAGAAAAAAGTAAATATACATTTGAATGTTAACAGAAAAATAATTATTATACTAACAAAATTATGTTATATAATGCCCCCCCCCCCCCTTTTCCCCATGCCAAAATATAAAAAAGTTATTTTTTTTTACACTAAAACAAGAACACCCAAAATATATAATTCAAAAATGTCTAAATTTAATAACATCTAAACCAAGCACTAATAAGATTAATTATGCCCTTATATTTTATGACATTTTTACATAAATGGAGCAAAGCATGAAGATAACATAATTTAAAAGAAAGTTGCAAATACATTTATTAAATAATATGTACATAAGCAAGGGAGGGGAGGTATTATGGTTCAATGAGTATAAGACGTTGGCCGAGAATTTTCAGCTAGATTTTAGGTCATAGGTCCATCATATCAGTAGTGTAGGACATGGCAAGGTATAATTGGGGACAAGCCCGGAATCGACCCCCCCCCTCCCCATTGTGTTCACTTTAAGGACCCTAGACAATTGAATTATTTGACTCAATGACAAGACCTTCTGATCCAATGTGGGTGTGTTTACCATTTGCGCCCCCTCTCGGGTTCCCTTGACAGTTGAAATATTTGATATAAGAGTAGGTTAGGTTGTAGGACAGGATCACCCTACTAACACAGAAAAATAGAACGGGAAAGTCACCTTAATGCAGGTCAAGGCTTATTGTAATTCTGGGTATATTTGATCTACATTTGGTTTCTAAATATTGCCTATTAAATACTTTATGATAGACAAACCTCATTGCGTTTCATTTAGCATGTAGGTATATTCTTTATTTCGAGTGTATATTATAGATTGTAGTGTTTCATATACCATGTAATATTCTTTATTTGGATTGTATGCTACAGATTGTTGTATTTTCAGATAACGAAAATATCAGGCATTTTGTCATATCTTTAAACATGTTTACCTGATTAAATATTCATGGACCTAACCGAAACAACCAATCAGGATGTAATTTAATCTCTTTTACATAATATACCATCTCAGCTTGTAATTTAATCAACCATAACGATCAGCGCAACCCTAACACGACATTCGTTGGAAAACATGGGCGGGCCCCTAGAGGGGTGTGTGCAGTCGATACATCGCCCCGGGCCCATGAAGCCCCCGGAGGCCCATAAAGATCTATTAAATTTTATTTACGTCGACATGGCCAGTATTTGTGCAACAGAGCCCGCGGTCCGATACCTGATGCCGTACTCTGAGAGGTGGTGGTAAAATTGGTCCTGCATCCGCACATGAAAATTGTTTCGGCGCCCCTGAGCATGAGTGTAGCACGTGAAACAAGTACCGCTTAAAGCGTTCTTTCATCCAAAATATTGCAAAAAATAAACCGACAAAGACAGCTATTATATAGATAGTATATTATATGATATTCGAACTTTTAATAATATAAAAAAAATGATATATTTAGGGATATATTAAAATCTGAAGCAAGTAGTGTTATACCGACACGTATATTTATAGTTCAAAGGTAAGCACGATAATATGTTAAGACATTAAAAAAGACAAATATATGTATAAATAACCTCAGCCCGCCTACGGTACGAAGTAAAAAAAACGCGGGTTTCATAAAACAAATTTAAAACGTGGGTCGTTTGGTAGCGGTGTAGGAATATATTTCTGCATGGGGTTTATTTTGATGAAATCAGATTTGTTTTATTGAATAAAATGATTTACTTTGTTATTTATTCATGAACGGGGCCGCTCAAGCTTGTGGACGACTGTATCGTCGTACTATTATATCCGGAAATTAAACTAAGTTGTGTGGACGACTCCACCAACGAGTGAGGATGATCACGCAGAACTCGGCACAAAAAACGTATACTATTACTAATAAGAAAGGAATACCCATGTCGCGAAAGTAAACTATGTCGTGTGGACGACTTTACTAACGTATCATTATATCCCAAAATTAAACTAAGTCTTGGCACCACAAATGTCTTTTGAAATTTCTCTAACTGTAGTTCTTTGTTGTCAATAATGTCATATTATTCTTTATCATCTGAAATAATCAAATGTGATTATTTATTTTAAGCTTTTTGCTTCAAGCACTGCTAATTTATGTAAACTACAATTATAGTAGACACATCAACCAACTGTAGAATAAAGTTGTTGTGGTCATTACTTAATAAAGCAAGTAGTGATATTTTAGTTATTATGCATTTAGGTAAAATCAACATACCAAGCATTATTTCTTGACTTTTGTCATATCTTCTGTATAGTTCCCTCGTTTGGTTTGTAATGAAACTGTTCTCGGCTCCTGGATAAAAATATATAATTGCTCAAAAATGGATAATAACAACTGAAGATGAAGTCAGAAGCCCCTTGACAAATTGACACGTTTCATCAGTTAGTTCAACCATGTCAGTTGGGAATACAATATTTGCAAACAGTATTTTAGTATATTATTTATATTTTAGCGCTTTTTGCTCTTACAAATTTTGATGCATTTTAACGCTTTTAGGGACTATTGTTTTTTTATGAAAGGGTGTAACATATGAACAAGTAAAAGCTTAATACGTGTATATGAACAAGAAATAGCGTACTACATGAGCCAGGAAATTTCATTAAATTCAATTAACAAAAGTCAAAGAAATTCAATTGTCAAAAGTTTCTTGGTGTTCGTACTTGAAATGACAAAGCCCAAGACATTGCATGCCGAAGAACAACTAGATTGTGGAGAGTATGGACCCGGTTCCTCATTCAAAAACAAATATGTATGGTACTTACATAGCCTTTAACTGATTGGCAATCTCTGAGAACAAAATTTCCAAAGCCATTTTCAACTGTCCCTTTGGCGGTTGGTCACTGAAATAAATATGCCAGATGGTAGTTGACTTGAATTAAGTTGACAGTTTTGATTTGATCATATTCACAATTACCCATGATCAGTTAAAACGTGTTAAATATAAGTCCAAAACCATAATCATATGCTGATACCCTCACATTTTTGTTCTGTACATGAATGTTGTTTTAGAGAATCCGATATTTTTGTAGTAAGATTTTTATGTATGTACTTCCTTTACTATAATATGCAGAAAATCATATTTGTAATATGTCATACTTTTATTATCTTTTTTCTAACTTTTATTCAGTCAATAACCAGGCCCGTATCTAGGATTTTGTCGAGGGAGGGGCCATACATTGGAGCAAATGGTAATAATCAGGTTTGGTGTAGTCCCCAGCGGAGATGCGAAAATCATGTTTAAATCATCTATTAAAGGGCAGATATGTGAACTACAACAGTAACAAAGCAAACGAAAACGAAAATCAACTATGTCACACCGGGGCTGACGGGAGGGGGGGGGGAACCTCCCCCTGGATCCACGCCTGGTTAGAAGATATAGTATTTAGTTGTGGGATCGGAAACAAGCATGGGCTTACATAAATTCATTTTCCTGTATCTTTATATAAAATGATAATTATAGGCAAAGGGCATTATTGTTAAAAAAAACTAATAATATAAAAATGTTACCGGTCCTTCTTTGCAAATTCTAAACGATCTGCTTAAAATTGGAGAGCCATATGTACATGTACTACATCATTGTCTGAAAAAAAAATAATCTAATCATATTGACTGTGGCTGAAATTTTTCACATAATGTAGATTTCATTTCAACCAAAGAACTAACACAAAAGAGCAATAACATATTATTTAGTTTATGCACGAGTTAATTTCTATTTTGGGCAAATTTTCCAAATCAAAATGGCGGCTTCGAAGAAAAATAAATGAACTCGTGGAACGTACAAATTCTTACCTACTAACCCTAGTCGAACGATTTTTTGTTTTGTTTGAATATTTGGAATTCTAGTGATAATCGTGTAAAATTTCAGAAAAAGTAGATGATTAAGTACATTATTATGATTACAGAATTAACCTACCTTTTCTTCCCCTTGCTTTGTCCCCCATTTTAGAAATACATGCGTTACTTCGGTGTCCCATGGCTGTAGAAATCGGCAAACATCGGTAGAAAATGGCTGATTGTATTCAGTGTAGCTAAACTGATCGTCGGTATTATATTATAATCCAATAGTAGCAGCCGTCGGGCTGTTTAACGTCTGCTTCCACAAAAAGAATTTGCCACTAGAGGTATATTAAACTTAGAGAAGATACATTTGGTAATGAATGTTAATTGACGCATGAAAGAATAAATTTCATTGGTTATTTTTTAGTGAACAAATAACATTTAATTTCGATTTTAACAACCAATTAAATTAAATGAGACTTTAACTAATTTTTCCCACGCAGGCTGAATCAACTGTAAAAACAACAATGTACTTAAATCACATTTAGATTATATATTCCTTTGATCTACCAGTCTATAGGGCCAATAAAAATCCTCAACTTGCAGACATTTTAACTATAACAGACATCTTAACATCCAATTAATTTCTGTCAAGCCACTGTCTGTGCAACAAATGTCGAACTAAATAGTGGATATTGTCTTAATAATCTTTTGTTAAGTAACTAAAACATTTAAAAAAACAGAAACTAAGAAATAATATAAGTTGACATAATTCGACCTCTTATTTTAGTTTTCGTTTAAAAAACAGTACTTTTTCAGTCGAAAATATAATGATACGTTAGAATTTTCTTCACAAAACTTCACAAAAGTTTGCTCTGAATATAAACAATACTTAGGGGTTATTATGCAATTTTATATTTCACGACATACCTGTAATTAATAATAGATTAAAAAAACACATTACTTGTGTTAATTATATGAAAACACACAAGATTGTATAAATCTACACCAGTTTGTGTTAATGCAATGCAAAATAACACAAACTTGTGTAGGTTAGTTTTAACACAAGTTTTTTTTCAGTGTAGTGAATTTTCGATAATAATACAGATAAGGGCAGTTTTCAAACAGGTGAGTAAGTGTTTCTTCTTTAATTTTGCAATAATTACAAGTTGTATCAATTATATTGAAAGTACGTGATTGAAATAGTGTCTTTGTTTTAAGTGCAGAATGAACAATAAAATACAGAAAATCGCGTTGTCTACTTAGTTGTTGGAAGTTAAATACGTTTCGAAGATTTAGCCCCTTTGTGACAGTATTTGTTCTTAAACCAGGTTCTTAGATGACAACACTGGTGTGACTTCAAATGTAATATTTTTATTCTTCTTACATATTAGGTACTAACATCGTAATGTAAGCGACCGTAGAACTAACTATATAGAAGGAGTCATGACTTAATTAGCTTGGCTTAGCACGAGTGTGCAAACTCCATGAGCTTTCGTCTCGTGTCGTGCCAAAACGCCCATGGTCTTCGCTCAGTCCTGGCCGGACCTAACTCGTATCCATTAGGTACCCTCACCTAGGCACCCGCCTAGCATGGCCTCCTGGACCTGACTGTAGATTCGTTCCTGTTCTGAGCTTATAAACGTATTCAAGGCAAAGGAGCTCATTGGACACCTGTCTAATGTATCAAGCATCATATCAGGTTTAACAATTAATATAGTTTATCAGACAAAGAAAGTTAGATAAGACAACAACAAGTTAATGCACGGACCTTATAAGGTCCATGGTTAAAGTTACACAATGACACAAGGAATGCTACCAAGATCTCCAGCCGGGTGTTGATAGCAACAGGTTTATGTTACAATCACTTACACGTAATTTAATATGGCAGGACGCTTCTATGACATATGTCAATGTGTTATACCTTGTTATTAGAAATTACATTAGGTTTATCTTTAATAAAAGTTCTGTATAGATCGTCTTTGTTTCATTTTTTGATTTCCAGTTAATGTGTGTCGAATGATTCAAGTAAGTATCTTTTATTTCAGAGACAGTTGATTGTGAATTGATGGTATATAGTATAGATGGGTGGTATTGAATATGGTTCCTTAGAGTATTCTCTCAACGTTTTCAAGCTAATACAATATAACAAAAAGTGAGGCAACATATATAGACAAAATCAACAACAAGGTTGAAACCATACATAGAAACAACAAGATCAAAGGTCTATGACACAATAGGTTATGGTATACAAAAACAAGATGTAAGGGACTAATTAACTTTCTTAAAGCCACTGAGTAGTGATGATGTATACATAATGGTTTATTAATGATAGGGATTATTGGTGTTTAAAGGGTAATGTATACCCTTAATTAAAACACTAAAAACACAAAAAAGCACAACTGATTAAGGACAGGGGCTATTGTATTGATGAAGCCAGATGATGATTCCACTATTGTTTAACACTGTAGACCATATTAGATTAATGGACCCAAAACTAGTAGAGAGTAAACTATAATGAATGAAATTAATTAATGAATAAAATTAACAAAGTAATTTGAGTTTGTAGTAATTAGGAATAAAGTTTAAATGTTTATGATTTGAGTATTTGGTCGTAGGCGCTTGGCAAAAATATGCCTATGTCGCGGTTGAGATCTGGTGTGCTTCTTCTGATATGTATTGCCTCAATAAGTTTGCGTGTCTTTTCAACAGGGAGATTAACTGCCATGGTTTTGTATGACTCAATTCTATGTCCTTGGATGGATTGGAGATGTTGGGCTACAGCGGAATTGGTGGTGGTGGATTTAGATTTATGTTGACTAATTCTTTTATCCAGGGGTTGTCTCGTTTCTCATATGTATTTGATATCACAGCTGCATGCAATTTCGTAAACACAGTCTTTAGGAGGTGGAATTTTGTTAGGGGGAGCTTCCCATTAGCCTTTAGGATGTCTTGCAGGGTTCGTCCTTTAGAGAAGGTGACTTGGATCCCTGTTGGACTGAGGAGTCTCCTAAGTTGATAAGATAGCTTGCCTTGAAACGGTATAGTGATTCTTACTGGTGGTTTGTCAGGTTTTGGTTCAGTGGTTTCTCTGGAACTGTTAGTGGTGGTCTTGGTGGTTTTCTGTACTAACTGGCTTGGATAGTTGTTGTATTTGGTGAGGACTTCTTCAATGTTGCCCAGTTCTGTTTTTAGGGAATCATTGCTGCAGTTGTTGATGGCACGGCGCGTTAGCGCGACTATGGTAGCTGTCTTTACACTGTGAGGATGGTTGGACATGAACGCGCCGTGCCAATAGTATCAAGACGTCTTAACATTGTGTACGTTTGTTTAGCTGTTGTTGTTGTTGTTCATTCAATATCCAAGACCCTTGGCCCAAAGTACAAGTGATACAATGATTTACCAAAAAAACATGAAAATATATACATATAAGTATAAATAATTATAAACTGTTGATATATTTACATCTTAACCTCATACAACTATAGACATAATTTGCTAGCTGAACCTGATTAAAATTGCACATAATAAGTTTAAAGGCATCAGTTGCACTTAAATATTTGACATTTGGGGTTAATAGTGCATTTCTAAAATCACCATATAAGGTTCATTTCACAGTAAAATGGGTTTCATCTTCAGTGTGAGATTCATTGACAACATTTTTACAATACAGACAAATTCTGTCAACCCTGTCAGTACCGTCCCAACGACCTGTTTCAATTGCAAGGTGATGATTTGGGCATCTAAATTTTGTCAGTGCTATTTTATGTGCATTAATATGTACATCAGATAAATACGTTTCATATGTAAGGGAACATTTATGAGCCGAGTAGTTAGACAGTTTAGAACCTTCTGCTATTTCACTGCACCAGTTTGGAGAATTTATATATTTTAAACGTTGCTTAAATTGCCTTAAAAATACACTTTTGTCCCAAATTCATTGCTGCTCCCAAACTAATCCAAACCCATGTGTATACAATATATTTCGAACTTTACTTGCCCACGTTATTCTTCCTGCACTGTCTAAAGATAATAACATGTTGTAACAGGCTTTGGGGTAACGGTCAGTTGGCATCTCTAAGAGTTTTAACCAGTATTTTATAAGCTTTGACATATAGGTAATATAAATAGGTTCTCGACCAAGTTCACCATACACCGCAGCATGAGAGGTTCTTGAATTTACATGAAGTATGAATTTACAAAAGTTTAGATGTACATTTTCAATATTTGTTATATCAACAAATCCCCAAATTTCACAGCCATAAGTTAAAAAAGGTAAAATCATTCGGTCAAAGAGAAATAAAGAATCTTGAACACTTACAGAGCATTTCAAAACGAAGGCTTTTAACATATTGGAAGCTTTAGTGGCTTGTTGGGCTAATGTAGTGGTCGCGAGGGACCAGCAAAGTTTCGGGGTAAACATTATTCCCAGGTACTTGTAGAAAGAAACAACCTCCAAAGGTTTGCTGCCATAAAACCACTTTTCATTTGCCTTAACAATTCCACCTCTGCGAAATACAATTATCTTACTTTTATTTACATTTACCGTATCTGCTGTATGGCATATGAATCAGCTTGACCCAATAGCTCACACAAGACGACATGTAATATACTGCAAGATTGTGACGACCACATTCCCCTTTACAGTCTGCTGTCGAGCTACATTTACGGATGCCTAGAAACGATTTACAGAAATTCGTCTGTACAAGCTCAATATCTTTACGATATTCATAACCTTAAATTTCAGAGCCATATAATAAAATCGGTTTTATGATACAATCAAAAATCTTAAACACAACATGGGGATTTGGTGAACCTGTTTTTCGAAATAAACATTATCAGCATATATCCTTATTTGGTTGTATCCTACGAATCCTACCAATTATCGTCCGATCGCTTTAACTAGCTGTATTTGCAAAACCATGGAGAGATTGATCAATCGAAGGCTTGTTTGGTACCTTGAGTCCAACAACCTCATTACAGACCTCCAATGTGGATTTCGGTCCCAAAGGAGCACTCTTGATCATCTCGTTCGATTTGAAACGTTTGTCAGGGATGCTTTCATCCAGAAGCAACATTTAGTTGCAATATTTTTTGATCTGGAGAAAGCATATGATACCACGTGGAAACATGGTATCATGCGCGACCTCCATAACCTCGGCCTACGAGGTCGCTTACCTATCTTCATTAAAAATTTCCTGGAAGATAGGTCATTTAAGGTACGACTGGGATCAATATTCTCTGACCCATTTCCTCAGGAAATGGGGGTACCGCAAGGAAGCATTTTATCCCCTACTCTCTTTGCTATAAAAATAAATACGATCCCAGCGTGCCTTAAACCAGGTACAAACGGCGCTCTTTATGTTGATGACTTTCAGATGTGCTATGGTAGTACAGACATGCGGATAATCGAACGTAAGTTGCAGCTTTGTTTGAATTCACTTCAAAAATGGATTTCGTTTTTCGAAATCCAAGACTGTCTGCATGCATTTCTGTCCGAAACGAGGTTTACATCCAGATCCAGAACTCTTCTTGGATGGCAATCGCCTACCAGTCGTGGATGAAACCAAATTTCTGGGGCTGATATTTGATAAGAAATTATCATTTATCCCCCACATTAAAAACCTTAAAAAGAAATGTCTGAAAGCCCTCAACATATTGAGAGTCTTATCAAATACTGACTGGGGAGCAGTCCGCAAGGTCTTGCTCAGATTATATCGAGCTTTAATAAGATCAAAACTCGATTATGGGTGTATTGTGTATGGGTCTGCCCGCGAGTCTTATCTCAAAGAGCTCGACACCATACACAACCAGGGACTTAGAATCAGTTTAGGAGCATTTCGTACATCTCCAGTGGACAGTTTATTTGTCGAGGCGCACGAGCCCTCACTGCACAACAGACGTGATAAACTGGCCCTGCAGTATGCTTCGAAAATTGCATCACTTCCGAATCACATTTCATTTAACACCATATTTAGACCTCTTCATGAACATTTATATCTCCGGAAGACTAACGTCATTCCATCATTTGGTATTCGCATACAACCCCTTTTGTCTGAGGCTGGTATAAGCCTTGACAGTATTGCGAATACCCCTTTCTTTAAGACTCCACCGTGGGCTGTATCTCCCCCAAAGATCGATTTTGATCTTACTCAACATAAAAAGAGAGATACTAGCTCTACGGTTTTCCAGTCTCTCTTTCGAGAGCTAAGGTCTAAATATGGTGATTATGCTCCAATATATACAGATGGTTCGAAAGATGATGATCGGGTAGCTTCGGCTACCGTGACACCATCTGAGACCATTTCTGTCCGCCTCCCACCTGCTGCTTCCATCTTTACAGCTGAACTCCTGGCCATTATCCAGGCATTGGAGTTCATTCAATCATCATCTAATCTCAAATATATGATTTTTACTGATTCTTTGTCCTCATTGCAAGCAATACATAACAAACAGCTTGATCACCCACTAGTAGTAGATATTTACCGTCTGCTACTAGCGAACGAGTTCAACAGCAAGGACATTGTTCTTTGCTGGCTCCCCAGTCATATGGATATTAAAGGGAATGATCAAGCAGACTCGGCTGCCAAGTCTGCTTTAGATCTTCCCATTTCCGAATTTTACATTCCTTATAAGGATTTTAAATTTAGTATCAATTCATTTATTAATGACCGCTGGCAACGGTCTTGGGATCTTGCAGGCACAAATAAACTTCATCACAGTAAGCCTTTCTTAGGAGACTGGCCAAGCTCCTATAGAACTAACAGGAGGGATGACGTTGTTTTGTGTCGCTCTCGTATTGGTCATACCTTTTTAACACACATTTTCATTTTGAAGCGAGAGCCTCAACCAGAATGTGTTCACTGTCATGTTCCTTTGACAGTTAAGCATATTTTGATTGAGTGCAATCATCTCAAGAACGTCAGATCAAAATATTACCGTTGCCAGTCGCTACACCAATTGTTTGCTCAACCGGAGCTATATGGAAAATTGTTAAACTTTTTAAAAGAGACAAACTTTTATTACAAATTTTAATTATATATATATATATATTCCGTATTTTTTATTTTAACTATTTATATACATAAAAGACTTATATTTAGTTGTATTTATTTTTAGTACCTTTATTGACTGTGATACTTGTTTTTATTTATGTATATAAATATATTTATGTGATATTTGTTTAATTTGTCTCGTTAAATCATCATTTGTTTGGCACCATATAGCCCGGTTGGATCTTACGTGCCATAAAACTCCATTTCATTCATTCATTATTTGGTTGTCAATTTCTCTAATCCAATTATTATCAGCATATATCCTTATTTGGTTGTCAATTTCTCTAATCCAATTTATTATTAGCACGTGTTTCTATTACGTATTTCATTTGCTCTTTTCCTAGAAAATGATTTGTTAGACCCCATTATATTTTCCAGGGTCGTGTTATTGTTTTTATGGAATGTACTTTGTCTATTTTACATTTAATATCAAAAGATATTAAAACTTGAATACAAAGCTTGTATGTATTATATGTTTATTGTGGAGGACTATGATATTATTCCCTAAGAAATAAATTATATTCAGGTTATTGTATGTTGTTTGTTTATTCCATATCGTATCATACACTGTTAAGAATTAATGGTTTGTATAGTCGATACTTTAGCTAATAGTTGTCATGATCGAATAGCCAATGAAACTTTGAAAGATACAGCATTACAAGAAATTAAAACTCTTATACTCGATGGATGGCCCGAGAATAGAAAAGATGTTCCTACTAAAGCGGTACCATATTTTGATTTTAGGGAAGAACTCAGTACCTATAATGGAATAATATTTAGAGGAGACCGAGTATGTATTCCAACAACTATGAGGAAAGAGATGTTGAAATTCACAGTACACATTCAGGGATAGTACAATCTAAAAAACGAGCAAGGGATATTGTGTTTTGGCCCGGAATGAACAAACAAATTGAAGATATAACTAGTCGTTGTTCCACTTGTCTGGAATTTAGGAATAAATTACCAAAAGAACCAATGAAACCTCATCCTGTAACAACCCTTCCTTGGAATAAAGTTGGAAGTGATTTGTTCCAAATTGGAAATGACTATTTTTAGATAATGGTTGATTACTACCCAGGTTTTATAGAAGTAGAAAAATTAGAGAATACAATAACTACAACAATAATTAAACGTATGAAAAGTAATATAGCCCGTTATGGTATAATGGAAACATTAATTACTGATAATGGTCCCCAATTTACCTGTTATGAATTTCAAGATTTTGTGCGCAAATACAAAATTAAGCATATTACTTCTTCTCCTAATTACCAACAGTCTAATGGATTGGCAGAGGGAGATGTACAGACAGTGAAGAGAATGATCAAAAAGTTAAGAAATACGCCACGAGATGATTTACTAGGATCACCAGCCCAAAGGTTACTTGGTAGACGAACGAAGACATTATTACCCACCACTGAGACTGAAGAACTTTTAAGACCGAATACCAAATCTCCAGAGATAGCAAAACGACAATTAGAAATGTATCGGGATAAACAAAAATACTATTATGATGTTCACACTCGACAACAACCACCTATTACTACCAATGATGCAGTTCGTATTCAAACACCTAATGGATGGAAACAAGCTAAATACCTAGGACCACACAATTTGCCAAGATCACACTTAATGATTTCAGGAAGTCAGAATAGGCAATACCGTAGAAACAGACGACATATTTTAAAAACAAAAGAGAAAAGATATAATCCACAACAGCAAAGACTCCCGATTCCGTATTATCTACGTTCATCAGAAAAGAAAATTTACAGACCGACAAATGAATATTTTCAGCCGATAGTTCAAAACCCTATTTCTCCAATACCCCCTGAACCGAATATATATAGATCACGTTATGGTAGAGAAATACATAGACCAAGATGGTTAAATGATTATGACTGATTTTAGTTTCTTTAGATAGTTATTAGTTTAGCTTAGTTTGTTTAGTTTATTGTAGAGGTATTGTTTTAACATATTTGATTGGCATGTTAAGAAAATTGTGAGACAAGGATTGTGAATTTAAAATTGTTCTATATAATTAAAATATTTTGAATTTAATAAGTGATTTTATATTTCAAGATTTTTACATTTTTAAGAAAACTATTAATAAATTTCTGTTAATTTGAATTTTTAAATTGTAATGTCATAATATACATTTAGGTATGAAATTTATATCATTTGAAAAAAAGGAGATGTAATGTCCTATAGTTCTATACTATACAGTACAATATGTATATACCAATAGTAAGCCTCATTAATATTCATTAGTTCCACCAATACCTTATATGTATATGTATGTTACTATATAAGAGCCTACAGAGTGAGTTATAATAGCAGACGTGCCTTTGTCTTATTTTATATAGAAGCTATTACAGTAGCATTGATTATTCCATCAATACATCGAGGCCATTTTGATCCAAGAAACGAGGGGGTTGGAATGTGTTCTCAGAGCTGCCATAAAATTGACGGACGACGTATGACAATTTTTTCACAGGGGGGGGGGGACCTTTTGTAGCCCCACTCCCCCACCGGCCTGCTCTTCATAGCGTACAGCTCCTCTAAACCATGTGATCTAGACCCTATACCTACATATATCTGAAATTAAGGACCGATCTCTTTCATCTGACAACGTACCTCCCAGACTAGCAAATGCCATTTTTAAAGCATTAATAAAGAAATCAAAAATGGATCTGCCGAATTACTGCCCAGTTAGTAATCTATCTTACATTTCAAAACTAACAGAGAAGTGTGTTTTCCCACAAACTTAAATTATCATATTTATTCCAACAGCCTTAAAAATCCACGTGTGGTTCTGTTATTAACTTGTTTAACTTGTCAGGATTAGAGATTCAACGTCCGACGGTAATACTATAGTTGGCGGAGTACCATAAGATTCCGTACTCGGACCTGTATTTTTCATTATCTTCACAAAGCCTATCACTACGATTGTTGAAGTCTATGGGCTAATACTTCATTTGTGTGCAGACGACACCCAACTTGAAATTGAATTTGACGCACATTCTCAACATTCTAAGATACAAAATATAGAACTCTGTCTCACAGAAATTCTTGCGTGGATGGCAGAATATTTGTTAAAGGTAAATCCAAATAAAACAGAACTGCTAGTAATTGGAACCAAGCAACAACTCCATAAAATCGAACAAGAGTCAGTTAATTTTCATAAAGGAATATTTTCAGTAGCACATCAAGCTTGAAATATTGGTGGCATGGCGTTTAACCAAAATTGCAGGAATATTGATAATCGGGTGTCATTTGAACACAATGGGGAGGTCATTTAGTGAAACGACAAATCGCAGATAAATGGCACACATTTTCAGAACACTGAAGCACTTTAGTGGATTGAGTTTCGGTCGTTTTATTTCACTTTGAGGCATGACCTCGACACCCACACCCGTCAATTATGTATTAGAGAGAGGGAGAGAGAGAGAGAAATGGGGTTTAACGTCAACTCTACACAAACTAGGTCATTTCGGGACTAACATATGGTTTAATTTTATTTCAATAATTCGCTTGCGCGTAGGGGTCTTTAGCAGTGGGAGGAAACCGGAGTGTCCGGACAATTATATATCAGACCTGCAATCAAGCTGCAATATGCATTTTAGGATGACATGGTTTTGACGATATATAAAATTACCACTTATAATAATGCACAGAAAATTCCCCACGAAAAAATCTTTCTCAAACGAATGCAGGAATTAAAAACATTAAAAATGGTAATGTTTTGAAATAAAGAGTAAAAATGGTCTAAATAATACAGTACATTGTTATAGGAAATAGATAGAACAAACATGTACTAGAATATCAGAACGTAATCCTCATTTTGCATTGTTTTTTATGGATCTTTTATACTGTATGTTTCTTTCGGGTAATGTACCGTCCTATCTTTACTAGAAGTGAGTAGTTCAGGGGGCATAACTCCATAAGGAATACTGAGCTACCTGGAGGAGTTCGTCTATTTATAGCAGTTATCTCTCTGTCTCTTTTCTCCCCTTTTGCATGCCCATTTTTGTTGATTTTTTGGCCTAGAATTAATATTTTCTGCTAGGTTTTGGTAAATAATCATGATTTTGAGGCGGAAGGATAACGGCGTTATGAGGTTGGCTACGGTGATATGTACGGCAACTAGATACATGTTTTGAGTATGCTTCTTCAAGTTCGTGTATCTCAAAATTTTGGTGGTCAACCTCATAAAAATTTTAGTGCAAAGACATGGCCATTTTTTCCTCTGTCTGTAGTGAAAAGCATTTCGCCCAACGAAAATTTGGGGATAAGTTGGAGGTGGGCAAAGAGTCCAGAATTAACATTGAAGTCAATGGGGAAATTAATGTTGGTCTGCCTCCTGTATGTAAACAAACTGACGGTGTATGAGAAGCCTAAATTTGATGCTATGATCTCTAATTTGTCAGAAAATGTGATATATGACATTTTGATAATAAAAAAAAGTGAAATGGTAAAATTTCTAAAATATTTGACAAATTTGTGAGGGGAATATTTGATTTTAGTCCAAATTTTGTGATTTTCAGTGTTTATTTGCTTTTCAAAATTAGTGAAAAATATTTTAATGTGTAATTTTGACTTTTTCTGCATCGTAAAGGTTATGTCTATAATAGACTGGGCCAGGTTTAATAGTGGACTGGTCCAATGCAAGTGCATTGAATATGAGATAAAAGGCCAGTTTGATATTCACATGCTCTCTCTCACTTTTTGATATCCTATTGTGATTTGAATGGTTGGACAAGAATTGTTGTGGTGATTTAGAAGACCGGCAAAATACCCCTTGACCCATGAAGCCTTACCAATACTTGGCCATCACCGGTGAGGTCAATAGATGGGCCTAAACCCAATCTAGAGGTTGAATAGTACCCAATTTTACAATAATAATTTCATTCAATTTTGCCTAAAAATCATGATAATTTGTCTGGAATTCTTCAGATTACCCCCAATATTGCTGTCAAAATTTTAAGTATTCATCTGTTGTAAAATGAAACAAAATGTCTAGCATGTCTTTATTTTCATTGTTAAAAATAACTTGGAAAGGAGCCATGTGTTTGTCAGATATTGAAAAAGTATCTATGATTTTAATAGAAATTTAAAAATTAAGAAATTTAGTCTAATTATGTACTGCTGAGGCATGTTAGAATTTTCAAAACATGAGTGAACTGCATTTTGCTTGGGTGTTCCTCAGACTTAACACAATTTTAATCTTTTAAAACCTGCAATTGTTGCATTTCCCTTCTCGAGAAAGTAAAATCTGTGTGACTGCACGGAAATTTCATTTAGACTGGCTCAACCTCCCCACCCCACCCATTTTCTTGAACATGATATTTGGATATTCAATTGAAAATATATTGACTCCGAATTAACAGTAATTGGATTTTGTGCTTGAATTGTAACCGAGCATTTTATTTTGCTCAAACAAAAAGTTACATAAAAGATTCCATGAATTTTTAAGACTTTTTGTTTATGGCCAAACATGTTATTCTATGACATTTTCCCCAAATGAGTCCACACCCCAAAATGGATATGTTGTAGATGTGTCTTTTGCAGCTTAATGTTTGACATTTTTGATGTAAATCTATTATTTGTGGTGATCTTTTAAAATATGGCACTTACAAAGCAATGATATATTAATTAATAGCCTTTTCATACTCCTTTTATGCAATGAATTATGTCATAACTCCCTTTTTCCACCTCATTTTGTCAGGAAATTGATGTAAAGATTAAAACAACTTGCTTCCACAAAATATTGACACTATATAATTCCAAGGATACCTCTGGTTGTTAAAGTGTTTTCAATACTGAAATATTCCCATTTTTTTAAAAAAAATAGTGCTTTGTGACCCTTTGGTTGGAGTGGCTGGTTGTCAACTAAATACAGCATTTATTTTACATTTATCAATCCATATTTTAATAAATGATTCATATTTCTTACAAGTACCTGTGTTTGTATGTATGTATACAAGCCAGGGATAGAAAAATGTGGCTTTTAGCCATATTCCATCAACAGTATTACTTATGTGGACACAGGTTGGATTTGTTATCATAGCAACATTTTCAGGGGGTGGGCTTACAAGTTTCATTATAGTTCCTTACAATTACCCCCAATGCAACCAATTTGCAGCTTGTCTTCTTGTATACTGGCCAAGGTTTCTAGAAATAAATGCCTTTCACCTCAGAGTTTCCAAGAAATAGGGAATTATTGGCATTTTGAGACATACAAAGTGTCAAAGAATGGGCCATTTTGTAAAAAAAGGTAAAATAAGGTCAATTTTTGAAAAATATCCCAATATTTTTGATGAGACTTGTTTGAAACTCTTTAAATCTTTTTGCGAAACTCACATTTTGACAAAATTAAGAAAGAGTCTTCAATTCTAGAACAAAAGGCCCATGGACCTGATCTGCAAACCAGCATGCAAAACAGTACATAACTTTAAAGGGTCACCATTTCTTCTGCAATTATTTTTTTTTGATTCTGTATTATAATAATTTTGCAAAAATAAATGTGAAGCTATAAAGAAAAGAATTTTGATGATATATGAACTTTTAAAAACATATAGGAGGCAGACCACCATTAAATTTTACATCTCGGTACCCACAAATTGTAGTTCGTCTATTTGTAGCAGTTCTCTCTCTGTCTCTTTTCTCCCCTTTTGCATGCCCAGTTTTGTTAATTTTTGGCCTAGAATGGACTAAGAGGGTTTGAATTAATATTTTCTGCTAGGTTTTGGTAAATAATCATGATTTTGAGGCGGAAGGATAACGGCGTTATGAGGTTGGCTACGGTGATATGTACGGCAACTAGATACATGTTTTGAGTATGCTTCTTCAAGTTCGTGTATCTCAAAATTTTGGTGGTCAACCTCATAAGAATTTTAGTGCAAAGACATGGCCATTTGTCCCAACGAAAATTTGGGGATAAGTTGGAGGTGGGCAAAGAGTCCAGAATTAACATTGAAGTCAATGGGGAAATTAATGGTGGTCTTCCTCCACCTTGCGCGCCACGCACGTAACTTACGTACGAAAACTAAATGGTAGCTGGCCTTTTTTTCACTTCTCAGCAGGTAGGGTGAGTCTGTCGTTCAGATTGCTCTCGCCATTGACATTAATATAAATTCCAAGGCATGTCTTAATCACGAAATAGCCATACATATTTGATATTAAATAAGGACTGGGAATGTTATATGGTATCTGCAAGTGAATGATATAACTAGATCCACTCGTTGTTTTATATATTTTAATCTTATTTATATTTCTTCTGGCAGTCATTTTTTTGTAATTATTAGAGTAATTTCTCAAGATAATTTGAATTCATCTTGATTCTTCTCAAAATTGTGAAGAGAAATTGTATGGACCTTTGGTTGATTGAATTAGGGTTTGGGATATTTAGCAGTGGGAGGAAACTGGAGTGCCCGGAGGAAACCCACGAGGTTGAGAAGGTGCCCCTACCTCCATGCCACATATACCAGGACACCAGGGATCAAAACCACAGCCGCAAGCCAGATGTCACCGGCCAGCTAAAAGTCGAAGCGCGGCTCTCTAGATCACTAGGCCATCCCAACCCCTTTTTGGTAAGGGTATGGACCTTTGGTCTTTCATATATATAATGAAGATTGATGTTTTAAACCCCTTTCATTTCATACCTTCTAGTTTATAACCACAACCGCAAGGTGGCCGGCCAGCTAGAGGTCGAAGCGCGACACTCGAGACCACTAGGCCATCCCAAGTCCCGTTTTGTAAGGGTATGAACCTTTGGCCTTTCATATATATATAATGAAGATTAATTTATTAAACCGCCTTTCATTTCATCCCTTCTAGTTTATAAAACATCTAAAGTCTAACGAAAGACCAGCAATAGGTAGATGAGCTCTCACATAATGTATGATTAAGTTTTATGAATAAACGATTTACAAGTATTCAAATATGCGTGTATCAATTTGAAATAAAATATCCCGTTTTTTTTAATAATTAGACAGAGGCAGACAGCTCAGGATATAAATAACTATTGCGTAGTCTAGGATATAAATAACTATTGCGTAGTCTATCGTTACAGACCAAGATATCGGGATTGGCCTAGCTATTTCGAAAAGAGTATCTGCCATAGCTTTTTCAACGCCTATGTTATTAACGTGAATATATTAATAACAAACGGGTTGGGAAAGGCTATGGTGGGGTGGGGCGGGGCGGGGTGGGAGGTGTGTGTCGTGGGGGTGGGGGGATAATGATGTATTAAGGACGACAAGACAAAATAATATCTCGACTTGTATTACATTCATTTTATGATACCATAACCGATTACTTAACTAGGGCGATATTTCAAGCCGCTGGCAACGTTCCGTTTTCCCTTGCCACTTTGTAAGCATCGACACTACCTGTATATTGACGTTTTCTAATATTAATTATAGGCTTAAAATACATATTCTTATGAGTATCGATACCAAATAGCCATTTTCGAAAATTGATTATAAGTTTAAAATATATATTCTTATTTAGAAAGATAAAGTGACAGTTGAATGTATCATATTTAATATTCTTAACGTATAATACTGAAAGATACTTATATGTAAGAACTAAATCTGCCTATTGCAGGATTTTATTTTTGGCTTCTAATGACAGTGACTTAGATGCATTTAGATATTTAACGATTAAATGGATAATAGATAAATTCGCTCAAAATAAAATAACTTGACTGAATCAAAGAACATACATAAATAAATAAAAAAATAGAAAAATATCAATATGTATATATATATACAAACATCAGTGCGAAAAATCCAATGGTATTCAAGGAAGGTCAACACGAGTAAGTCACTGTTTCTGCGTCTCATTTGTTTATCTATGTATTTATTATACTCTTTGTTATCTTGTATTATTGTGTACATAATTATCTTGCTCTATAAAATCTATTTTATCTGTTTATTATATAATCAACTGTGTTTGCTTTTATCTATCTATTTACGGAAATATAACTATACAAACATTACCAATTATGCATCAACGTAAAAAGTTCTATTGTAAGGCTCTATGGATTGTTCAGTTGATCAAAATAAACTAATATTTTCTGATAGGTGCAAAAATGTGTAGACTTAAGTAATAGATTTTAAGTAATGTACATGTTAGTATACTCCCAGGCCTTAATAAGCAACGTTCAAACATCATGTATATAGAACAATTTTTTTATTTGTAAAATTATTATTGCTTCCTTTTACAATTTTATTGATTAGTAAAACAATATGAATAATTTCGACTATATAATGCATCCAGGACGATAATCCATACAGGATATGATGAGATGACACACGGAATTACAACAGGACAAATTTTTGAATCACATAAAAATAATTCTGACTATCAATAACACATTTTATATATCAAATTAACCATATAACTACATGTTAGTCTCATTATAACCATATGTTAGTCTCAATATAACTATTGGTTAGTCTCAAAATAACCATATGTTAGTCTCAAAATGACCATATGTTAATCTGAAAATAACCACAGTTGTGTTGATGAGTTTTCACAGAATATAATCATTACATACCATCATAATAAAACTTAACACTTGATGGAAGAGGTTCATAATCAGGGGCAAAAACGGGACCCTGATGTTCTAAAGTTTTCCATTTAACACCATCGTCCCTTTTGTCTGAGGCTGGTATCGACCTTGACAGTATTGCGAATACCCCTGTCTTTACGACTCCACCGTGGGCTGTATCTCCCCCAAAGATCGATTTCGATCTTACTCAACACAAAAAGAGAGATACTAGCTCTACGGTGTTCCAATCTCTCTTTCGAGAGCTAAGGTCTAAATATGGTGATTATGCTCCAATATATACAGATGGTTCGAAAGATGGTGATCGGGTAGCATCGGCTACCGTGACACCATCTAAGATTATTTCTGTCCGCCTTCCCCCTGCTGCTTCCATCTTTACAGCTGAACTCCAGGCCATTCTTCAGGCTTTGGAGTTTATTCAATCATCTGCTTATTCTAAATATATTATCTTTTCTGATTCTTTGTCCTCGCTTCAAGCAATTAGCAATAAACAGCTTGAACACCCATTAGTAGCAGACATTTATGGTCTGCTACTATCAAACGAGTTTATCAGCAAGGACATTGTCCTTTGCTGGCTCCCCAGTCATATGGATATAAAAGGGAATGATCAAGCAGACTCGGCTGCCAAGTCTGCTTTAGATCTTCCCTTGTCCGAATTTTTAACGCCATATAAAGATTTTAAATCGTCCATAAATAAATGTATATTTGACCGTTGGCAACGGTCTTGGGATCTTGCAGTCACAAACAAACTTCATCACATCAAGCCTCTCTTAGGAGAATGGCCAAGCTCCTATCGTACGAGCAGGAGAGATGAAGTTGTCTTGTGTCGCTCTCGCATAGGTCATACTTTTTTAACACATATTTTCATTTTAAAGCGAGAGCCTCAACCAGAATGTGAACACTGTCATGTTCCTTTGACAGTGAAACACATTTTGATTGAGTGCAAGCATCTGAAAGATACACGATTACGGCATTACCGTTGCCAATCATTACATCAGTTGTTTGCCCAACCGGGTCTTTACTGTAAAGCGCTAGACTTTTTAAAGGAGACAAATTTTTATCGAAAGTTTTAATTGTTTATATTTGATTTCCACTTTCTTGTTTTAAATACATATACATATAGTTGATATTTATTTTTAATTGATGTTTACTGTGATATTTGTTTTTATTTATGTATGTGTATATATAATATTGTGATTATTTGTTTAGTTTGTCTCAAGAAATCTCACCGTATGTTTGGCGCAGTATGGCCCGGTTGGAGCTGACGTGCCATAAAACAACATTTCATTCATTCATTCATTAACACCATCGTCTTTCTTCTCCTCTTCCCACCTAAAAACATCAAATAGCAACATTTGAATTTTACAGACAAGATTTAAACTTTCAACGACTAATCCACTGTAAAATATACTCACATTGGTTTTTGAACATGCAATCAAGCAAACAATATTCATTGGTAGCTCTGGTTTGTTTATTTTGTCTGCAGAGGATACTTTTCTTCATATCTGTGTCAGTACTGATCAGAATGTAGCCATTTTGGGTTCGATATTCCTTTCATAGACCCAACTTTCACATTATTGCCTAAAATTTTGATACTGTCCGAAAAAAGCAAATGACTATTAATAACTTAAAACCAGCTTTATCTGGGACCTGAGAAGAGGGGGTTTTCCTATCGAATTCCTGTAAATAAGATTCAAGATTCCGAGACTCGTATTTCATTTCTGAAATGAAATAGTGTTTAATGTCCTACTGCTCTGACTGCTAAAGAAAGCCAGGAAAACGCAGTTCAGCAGTACTATAAGGGAAAATTTTGCTCGGAAAACTGAGCTACAGCCAACACTTATATCGAATTCCAACTACCAAGGGATCTTTCATGTGTATGGTTTTTGTCCCATTCACAAGAAAAGGCTGTTCTTGTCAACTTTGACAAAGAGGATCGAACACGGGACCTTCAGGTTAGCATGCTAACGTATTACACACTGAGTCACAATGGCTCACGTTTTATTTCTATCGTTCTTACCATTTCCAAACAGCCTGTTCTTCAACTTCTTTCTTAGCTTTCTTTTTAGGAGATTGTGTGGTAGTGGTGGTGGTTGTGTTCGTCTTGCTAGCTTTTTTATCTTTCTTCGACTTTTTAATTTTATTATCCGGTTTAAAATCATCGTCCTCAGTTTTCCTTTTTTTACTCGGTTTATCTTCCTTTTTAACTTTCTTTACTTTGTCCATTCTGAAAAATGAAAATATAGAATTATTAAAATGGGCTTTAATGTACTATTGAACCTCACTGGCTAATAACAATAGATATACCCCATTGTGTGCTAGGACAGAACCATTTTCTGAACTGTGTGATGACTACAAGTACATGTGCTATGAGGGAAATATTTTCCGGACCTTGACAATATGTATGCCATGAGGGACATATTTTAAGACCTCGACAATACCTATGCTATGACTATGAGGGAAATATTTTTGGACCTCGACAATACAAATGATATGAGGGAAATATTTTCAGACCTCGACAATACAAATGCTATGAGGGAAATATTTTCGGACCTCGACAATATGTATGCTATGAGGTAAATTTTTTTGGACCTCGACAATACGTATGCCATGAGGGAAATTTTTTCGCACCTCGACAATACATGTACGTATGCTATGAGGGAAATATTTTCGGACTGCAGCACTACAGACTACTCTTAATCAACTGCCAAGGATCATTTAACCAGTATGTAGGTATACTTTTTTCAAAAATCGTGTACAAAATTTTTACTATGGTAGAGGATTGGACAGCTGTGCCCGATAATCTGAACATGAGGGTCGGGTTTCGACAAAACATTAAAATTTCAAATTTAATTCAATTTTTGCACACAGCAAACGAAGTGGAAAAACACAGTGTAAAGTGGGGAGAAAGGATATCAATTTTACTTGACTGACAGAATAGGGTAGGGGTGGGTGGGGATAATGTATCAATTTACCTGGCTGACAGAGGGTGGAGGGGTGGTGGGAGTAATGTAAGAACTTTACCTGGCTGACAGAGGTTCATCATCACTTGATTCTTCTAGTTTACGTTTTGGTGTTTCTGTTTTTACCCTGGATGACTGGAATTTAAAACAACCATCATAATACGGATCATTAATAACAATTACAAACACATGGTTCAAATTGATTTCAAATATATCACTTGGGGTCTTTTAGCGGGGGGTGGGGGTGGGGGGGGAGGTAAACAGCGGACCCAATCTGAACCATGTTACTTGATGACACAATTACAGATCTAATAATCCCTAGAGTTATCCCTGAACAAACAGCCCCTATAATCCCTAGAAATATCCCTAACCAAACTTACAAACAGACCTGTACGTCAAACCAATAACAAGATGTAATTCATTCACACTGAATTCTGAAACTATGGGGCCTGATTAACTACCAAATAAGGATAAATATTTGAGAATTGGGAATCTTACCAGTGGCACATCATCTTCATCATCAGACACTTCACGTTTCACCTTTTTAGGTCTCTCTGAATCAGATTTAGGGGATGTCATTCTAGGGGAGGACATTGGGGATGCTATTTTGGGGGAGGATAATTTAGTGGGGGATTTATCACGTTTTTCTTCTTTGACCTTCACTGGTGAATGATCACGTTTTTCTTCTTTGACCTTCATGGGTGAATGATCATGTTTTTCTTCTTTTATCTTAATGGGCGTTGCGTCTTTCTTTTCTTCTCTTATTTTAGTTTTCTCACGGTCGCTATCTGAACGTGATTTATCTTTACTTGAGCTTTCCTTATGACGGTCTTTATCCTTATCGCTACGATGCTTATCGTCACGGTGTTTGTCTCTAGACGACGAGGAGGATTTGTCTTTATGTTTGTCCGAGCTTTTACTGCTGCCATCTTTCGACCGGTCTTTGTGTCTGTCACTGGACGAACTGTGTTTATGTTTATCGCTGGAACTTGATGATGAGCTGTGTTTGTGACTTGAAGAACTAGAGCTATGTTTATTGCTAGAGCTATGTTTATCGCTAGAGCTGTGTTTATCACTAGAGCTAGAGCTGTGTTTATCCTTGGAATGACTACTGCTGTCTCTGTGTTTAGAACTTGAAGAACTGTGTTTTGAGCTGGAGGACCGATGGCCATCTTTACTACTGCTACTGTGACCATCACGAGATTTATGAGAACTGCCATCTTTATGTTTTGAGCTGGAGGATGATGAATGTTTAGAACTGGAGTTATTCTCCTTGTCCCGATGTGATGACGAGCCCTCTACATGATTAGCCACGCCATTCGTTGGTTTTGTTGAACCGTTTGTTAACTTATTTTCTTGAATTTTTGACTTGAGATCCCCTGAAATTAGAAATTTACATAAAATACAGACATCTGTTGCCATGCATGTACATCGTACATCTAGGTTAACTAAACTGATTTTAGGAAATATTCAATCAAATCTAAAATTATCAGATACGATTTACAATTTGTGCTCTTATTTTGCAAGTTACTAGAAAACCTTGAGTATAAACATCCAACAAACGAAATGATAATTTGGAGAGAAGTACATGTAAACACATAGATTTACAATAAGCCAATATCGGAGCTGATTTTTGACACTTCAATCCCAAAATCAATGACACATATATTAATGTCACATTATGTACATGTAATAACTAAATCAATAACACATACATGTATAAAAGTTGTTAAATATGTCTATTGTATGTCTTTATTTACATGGCAAGCCTATAATAAACTCTCTAGATCATTGATGGCAGAGAATTACTGGTAAATGGATAAGATCTAAAAATTGAACGATAAAATGGGGAAACGAGACTACTAACGATAATACCGGTAACCAATCTGTGCTCACTCAGAACTTTGCTCAGAATAAAATAATTTGTAAGAAAATTTCAATATACTCATTTTATATTATATCTATTTTTATATTTCTAATTTTTATACTTCTACATGTACATGTACATGTAACTAATTATATGTACATGTAGCTCTTTATCTTACATAATTCATCTTAAATTGATTGCAAGGTTTTACAAGGGAAATCTTAAAAAGTTTAACTACATGTTATACCTAGAACCTGCGTTGTACAATGAAAGTGATGACCAACATTATATTCAACAGTATTTCAATGTTAGCATATAAAAACAATTTTTTGAATACCTAATAAAATCTAAATCAAGTTAAAATTCATAAAGGGGTTAGGTTGCACGTAAGCTGAAACTGGTAGTAATTAGATAATAGTACAATAATAGGGTCCAGTTGGTAGGGCCTACAAAATTTTAAATTGTAATATCATGTGTATATTTAACCAAGTTTAAACTCGAAACATTTTAAATAGCACCAAAAAATATAAAAAAACGTAATGGCAATGGATACCACATCTCATATTCAATATTAAATTTCAAGATTTTAGTAGGGGGACGTACTGTACTGGTTGATCTGGCCTAAACTAATTTGTCACACATGGTGAAAAATAAAATATTCAAGTCATCGACTCTTGAAATCATAGGAAACAGATGTTTTTCTTTACAGTACGAAAGTTGTTTCATTGATTATTCATAATATTGTTATCTTATTGTTTTAATATACATGTACCATACAATAAAATATACTGCATAGGCCTACTTATAGACAACGATTTGATATGGTCATGGACAGTGGTTTATAAATCATGTGAAAGGGGTTCAATGTCCCACTTTTCTGCTTTGACTGGTCTAATCAGGGGCGGACCTGCTCAGCTACATAAAAAAAAAAATAATGCCTTGCATCAATGAAATTACACATCACTGAAAGTGATCCTACATCAGTATAAAACGATTTCTCTGTTTAAAAAGCTCAATTTGTATGTATGCCTATGTAATTTAGAGACGATGGTGGCAGATTTCCCTAACCGAAAGCTGGCAAACCCCCTCCTGCAAAAATTCCTGGATCCACACCTTCTAATGAAGACGGGCATAAGCCACACAGTGTGCTATGAAGGAAATTTTCCCCGGACAGCGGTGCTACAGCCTACTCCTATTTCGAATTCCAACTGTCAAGAGATCTTTTATGTGCTCATCGACACCTTGATTCTTTGGTGCTAGGTAGTACCTTCAGGATTTTCTGGTGTGGTTGGTGAAGCACATATTAGGATGGGATGAAAAACTAAGGTGCAGTATACATATTACTTTAACGTGTACCTACAATATCCAATGGCAGTGGGAATTTGATTTAAGAAGAGAAAATCGTAGTGCCGCTGTACAAGCAAAATTTCCCTCATAGTACACTACATGTATGTCCATGTTCATTGGCCCAGTCAGAGCAGAACAGTCGGACGTTGAACTCTTATTTTGATTAATTTAGTACTCAACAATGTTTGTGACAAGTCCAAGACTCCCGTGAAAGTGATCAGTGTCCTTTTTCAGATGAAGCCCTTTAAGCTACACGGAATCGAGGAGGGAAAGAAAGAGACCTTGACATTCACTGAACACAACCTAAGTCATTTTTAGGACTAACATATCATCAGGGGGAAGTCGAAAGGTCGTATCTTTGTTTTCGAAATTGTGTAGAGACAGAAGAGCCAAAATTGAAAATGTTGCACTGGTTCAGGAAAAATGATTTATTTCTAAAGATTTTCTCAATTATTTCTGTAAAACAATTTGCGTTGCCACATAAACAGTATGTAGCTATCGGTATATATCGCGAAATATCTAGTGCAGAAATAAAGATTTGTAATATCATACAGCAAAGAAGTATCTGATAGAAAAACTGACCTTGACCTCGACTTAATGTTATCGATTTCACACCAGACGCTCAACAATAATTTCAATAATACTTAACTAACCATAAAACAATTTCATTTGATGGTAATGCTTTGAAACTTTTTTGAAACACATCCATATACAACATTTCTTATTGGCTTAGAATTACGACAACTAGATAAAAAGATGCACACGGAAATTCCCATTTGGAAGAAGAAAAAAAGTGAATATCGTAAAATGTGCCAGATAAATGACCTTCTGATGACTTCCCATATAGGTTTTACTGAATAACGACACCTGCATGTGCATCGAAATGTAGCATGTTAATAAATGCAGAAGTAGATTATATGATTATATCCTATAAAAGTAATCTGCACGTCATGACATCTATTTCTATATGTCATAAGGATTTCGATAGGCCTACAGTACTCTTCTACCAATGATACAATTGTGCCCAGGGAGGAGGAAAGCTGAGTATGGGAACAAAACCATGGCACTTAAAGCCCCAATAACACTCTTGTTGTAACTGAATAATATGCCCCAATCTTTATTCTGGTCAACAAATCGTATTATTTAGAATATTCCAATTAAATGATGATATAAATTTCATCTTAACACACCTATTTTAAAAAATTGGAAAAATTCAACCAATTGATTTGAAAAGTCTAACGTAAACCTTTTCAAATGTGACTTGGATTTTAAAATATTTTCGAACTCTCTGGACAAGTAAAATAGGTTGTAATGGATAATTTACACAACAGGTAGGACACTTAAACATCTAGTACTTAGAATAAGGGTATTATTTATTTTCTGGAGCTACCAAGCCAGCAAGAATGTTATTGTCCCTTTAACTCAATTAGTCAATGACATTTTTATGTAAAGGGCAGATCACTCGAACATACCAGACACCTAACACACCCCTGTCCAAGTTAGATACGGTACAGTACAGTGGTAAGTGATCATCACTCAAAAAAAAAAAAAAAAAAATGAAATTCCTACTTTATTATGAAATTCCTTTTCCAGTCATTCAGTTATTCTGAATGCCCTATAGCCTTTATTATGTACTATGATTGATATGGTCAATAAATTTATTTCTTTTAAAAATCATTTCAAAGTTTAATTTATTGTATCAAAAATGACATTGATTTTAATGGCCCTGCATACACTCCGTTAGAAACTGAGTTTGCATTGCTACAGACGAATAAACTATTATCATGTCATCGACCTATAAATTTAAATATGCAAATCATTCGAGGTCAAATACCCAAGTACAAATGTGCGCGCTTTTACATGACGATACACCGATAAGAATTCCGACTTCACACTGACAAACCACTGAAATGGTATTGATAAAAATGAGACATAAAAAACTTTTAATACGTCCGAATAAGGACAGCTTAAATGTTTATTCATTTCCATTCAATTCGGCGTTTAAAACACGGTGTTAACGTGAAAAACACGTGGGAATTTAACAACCTAACGTCCTTTATTAAGGGTTACATATTCACAGTAGCGCCACCACACGGCCAATCGCTAGATACACAGAGAAGAAACAACAAGCTTATTTTTCACATAGAACCGCAAAAAACACTTTTCAAGTACAAGTTTATCGATTAAAAATCAGATAACGTCTACCCTAGCAATATTTCACAATGAACAACAACGAAAAGACTTTTATGGACCATAACATACACAAAATTTACAAATGTACTCAAAAATTTTCGCATCCATATTTTTTTACAAGTCCACGACTTGAAATGCTCTCTCGGCTCGATTTTACTTACCGGTATCTCCCGATCCAATGCCTTCATCCGCAATCTAAAATAAAAAATAAAAACTATACAACACAGGTATTCAGTACTTGTCGTAACATTAGTTTAAATTCAGCCATTATGAAATTCCTTTTCCAGTCATTCAGTTATTCTGAATGCCCTATAGCCTTTATTATGTACTATGATTGATATGGTCAATAAATTTATTTCTTTTAAAAATCATTTCAAAGTTTAATTTATTGTATCAAAAATGACATTGATTTTAATGGCCCTGCATACACTCCGTTAGAAACTGAGTTTGCATTGCTACAGACGAATAAACTATTATCATGTCATCGACCTATAAATTTAAATATGCAAATCATTCGAGGTCAAATACCCAAGTACAAATGTGCGCGCTTTTACATGACGATACACCGATAAGAATTCCGACTTCACACTGACAAACCACTGAAATGGTATTGATAAAAATGAGACATAAAAAACTTTAAATACGTCCGAATAAGGACAGCTTAAATGTTTATTCATTTCCATTCAATTCGGCGTTTAAAACACGGTGTTAACGTGAAAAACACGTGGGAATTTAACAACCTAACGTCCTTTATTAAGGGTTACATATTCACAGTAGCGCCACCACACGGCCAATCGCTAGATACACAGAGAAGAAACAACAAGCTTATTTTTCACATAGAACCGCAAAAAACACTTTTCAAGTACAAGTTTATCGATTAAAAATCAGATAACGTCTACCCTAGCAATATTTCACAATGAACAACAACGAAAAGACTTTTATGGACCATAACATACACAAAATTTACAAATGTACTCAAAAATTTTCGCATCCATATTTTTTTACAAGTCCACGACTTGAAATGCTCTCTCGGCTCGATTTTACTTACCGGTATCTCCCGATCCAATGCCTTCATCCGCAATCTAAAATAAAAAATAAAAACTATACAACACAGGTATTCAGTACTTGTCGTAACATTAGTTTAAATTCAGCCATTACGAAGAAAAACGAATCCAAAAATGCTGTGTTCAGCAATTTCGCGTTCGACTTAGAAAATTTTTGCGGCCATCTTGACTTAGTCGCCAGAGAGGGCTTTGTCTGGTGTACAATTTTCATCTCTGAGGAGAAAAATATGGGCACGGCAGACCCAAACTAAAGGCGTCAAAAGTTTCTAAAGATAATTTTTACCAACCTTTGCGGGTGAACCAGAGCGATCGCTGTTTTGTCCTTCCATTTGAGAAATTATTCTGAAATGAAATTCCGACTAGAAATGGCGGAGTGAAGAACTATCGCCGTGTGCGTCTAAGTCCCACTTTGTCCCTCTGCGCATGCGTCAAATTACAACACATCCATTGAACTCGTGTGATCGGCTTGTAAACGAAACATGTAAACAATCAACAACAATATGAAACAATGTCAAATATATAGTTAGCTTCTGACCGACATTGAATCCAACAATCTACCCCGTCTTAAGATCAATACATTTAATACCTGGTGTAGCCTATGAATTTGGTTTTCTCTAAGAATAAATGATATTTTATTTTTTATAGAGATAGATGTCAACATTGAAATGTTTAAGCTCAATAAATAAGGTTCTTTTTTTAGTTTTTCAAATTTTTTTTAGAAGCATGTCCACATCCTATATAAAACGGGATAAAATGAATACTTTTTTTTTTACTTTTAATTTTAGGATTAATCGATTTCGATCATTTTTCTGCTGTTCCAGGGGCGGGTCCAGGATTTTCAACAGGCATTAGTAGCGTATATAGTAGCCGGACAGTAGTAAGAAGTTTTATTTGTATAACTAGTATGCATTGTAATTTATATATATACATACATAGAAAACAGTATAACATATTAATAGACATATCGCCCTTGATTACTTTGAAATCTCTTGTGAAGCGCTAGAAATATCTGATTGACTTTAGGTTTATCCTTATATATAATATGTAAATATTTACATGCTATTTTTGTTTTTTAATTTTAATTTTTAGCCTTTGTCATAAATGATGTTAATGTTTTGTGGATATTTGTATGCTGCCTCTTATGGGGTGTTTAGATATAATAAAATCTTATCTTATTTTATATACCCCCACACCTTTATCAGGGGTCGAAACGAAAGGCGCGCGAAAGCGCTCGCGCACCTACCACGCACCTAAAGTGAAACCCAGGTACATATTTTTAAACGCACCCAGATTTTATAAACAACGCTCCTCGAACCGAAGGCTAACTCACGGTTCTCTTTTTAAAATATCACCCGACCTTTTAAATGAATTAACGTGAACGCTTTTGCTTTTAATAAAATTCTCGTAAAAATAATCTATTTTTATTTAACTGTCTCAAGCAAAGCTCGACATGCCGTCAGGCCTCGGCGGCAATGGCCTCCGAATTTTAGAATTTTTGTCCGCAGATTCGTGGAAGATTTTCAACTATCAACGGCCATGTATGGTCACCGATTTGTGTTGGGTATCAAAAGTTATTTTTACTGTCGATAATCGGCATTGAAATGTTGATTGATAGTATCGAAACAATCTTATTTTCACGGTCGTAACCAAGAATGGGTTACGTATTTAAAAGTCAAAACCATACTATGTTGCGATAGATGTTTTTTGTTTGTCTAATTAATAATAAAACGTTTCATATTACGTATAAATTAAACATAATTTTTAAAAAATGTAGCCTTGGTTGCGAATGACGAAATACCGTTGATAGGCCTTGTATGTGGAGGAACCAAAATAAAATGAGCACGAGTCGATTCAAAACATTGCGTACGTGAGAGCGACCAATACCAACATGGCGGACAATTCGTTGTCAATTCACGTGCAAAAATTAAAGAAAATTTATTAGCCTAAATAACTTATCACGAATTCATAAATTGTTTATTATTATTAAAATAATGTAGCCTTGATTCCGAATAAAAGATACAAACGTTTTTGTCTTCTATCAGTCATTTATAATGAGCAGACGAATTCTGAAAGTTTAGGGGGAAAACTCCGGGTTATTTACACATCTGGGTATATCCAATTTAGCGAATTCCATGATATGGCGATTATTGCTTCTAATGAAAGTATTGTTTAAATGAGGGCGAATTTATTTCAACATCGTTTGGGGGAAAAATGGCTACATTGAGATTGAGACTTTGAAGTAAATATAAAGTGACCGATGTAGGCTATTGTATTATTATACGAAGGATTAAGTCACAGAAAACACTGAGTCGAATCCTCTACGCACGCACGAAGAACGCATTTATATATGTTTGTAAAGGTAATAAATATATTGAACGGGTTGTGATCGTCAGGCCTATAACAACCGTTTGACTGAGAAAAAAAGATGTAAAATAAACAGATTTATCACATAATATTACATATTTGGGCACTTAATATAAGCAAAATCTGCTTTTGAAAAACACTCTCCTAGAATATCTGAGGTGCGGGTTTTTAGGAGAGCGATTTTCTAAATTTGTAATTTTAGGTGCAGCTTTTAGAGCTCTCCATGATTTTATTCCTTTCAAGCCCTGCTTTATACACCCTATTTTACAATCATAGCATTGAAAAAATAAAATACATATATAAAAATATATAATTATAGATAATCCCAGTTTTACTCTAATTTTCATTGAGTGATATATTATTATTTTCACCGTGATTCGTGAGGGTTTTTTTTTTGAAGAGATGGACAAGACCAAAATTATCGCGAAAAATATTTTCTGCGGATGAAGCGGGACAGCACAGCAGGAAGTGATAGGGCCTATTCATCTTCAACATCTTTCATGTTAGAGAGAAAAATGGTGTTTAACGTCCACTCGACATAAACTAGGTCATTTCGAGACTAACATATGGTTAATTTTATTTCAACAATTTGCTTGCGCGTAAGGGTCTAAGGTCTTTAGCTGTGAGAGGAAACCGGAGTGCCCGGAGGAAACCCACAAGGTTGAGAAGGCGCCCCTATCTCCATGCCACATACGATCACACCAGGGATCGAAACCACAGCCGCAATCCAGAGGTGACTGGCCAGCAAGAGGTCGACGCGCGGCACCCTAGACCACTATGCCACCCCAACACCCCTTTCATGTTACTACATTTGCATATTCTTTTATATCTTTTGGTTGGTATTAGGCCTATATCGCCCGTTTTCAATGTTTAATTTAAGAATTAAGACCACAACGAAAATGACATATATGGTTCATGAATAGTTTTATATAATTTATAAAACCGTAGTTTACTTGAGTCTTCTACTGTGGCAAACCATTTCTGTAAAATTGATCATTTATACGAAGTTCTGTTTGTGAAAAAATTGATATATCAAAAGCATTTTGATGATCCCATAATAGAAAAACACCACGTTATGATTGATTCTGAAAAGTCGGGTGACAAAGAAAATTTTCGGGTAGATAGACTGGATTCCTAGTTGGACAGTATATTATAATTATCGTAATGACTTGACCAATGGCCGAATAATCCTCGTGGTTATCTATGAGTCTACCTACAAACAACATGCCACGTTAGTAATAGTACATCGTTTTTCGCGTTACTACATCAGTCTGTCTGATTTGTGTTTAGTAAAAGTGTGTGTGGGGGGGGGGGGGGTCACGGCGGCTAAGTGGGTAAGACGCTGGCTCGCTAGCCTGGAGGAGGGACTATTTTGACTAAACCCCGAGTATTTTGACTGACACATAATAAAGTGTGAAGATAAACCTTTGTGTGCATTTAGTTACTTTAGGCAAGATTAATTTTTCCACAGAAACACCCTACACGTATATCGGACTATAGTGGCATGCGAAATTTGTTGGCTGCAACGTCCTCACACAGGCCGGTGAGTGGTGATGGTGACTCGGTGCTGAAAGCGCTGCATGTTTTACAAACTAAATAATAGTCCGGGTTAAATTTGAGGGAGGTGCCACCTGGAGAGGTA